>CAJHNH020002764.1:62500-95171 GCA_905116865.2 Candidula unifasciata
ACATCTATGCACTCATCATACTTACACTATCTTTCTGACTCAAGGATGTCCGGGGTTACCATCTCATCAGTTCCTTCTGTTATACTGAGTAAATCCCTAATCTGGTCTTTTTAGTTTTGATTTGTTTTAATAAGGTATTGTTTAACCAGTTTTTGGATGTCTTTATTGCTATCTACATTTAAACATTTGTTTGCAGTAATTTATAAACCTCCAAAACTGCGTGGCTAATTATTGCTCACCCGCGGACTTAACAAGGACGGGCTTTATCTGATGGGCCATGCTGCCAACGTCACCAAACCGGGCTAACGATACGTTTGCCCGGTTTGGTGACGTCAGCAGCATGACCCGTCAGATGGAGACTGAGTTGTGTTAACAAAGTCAAAAAGAGAAATGTGCACACTTAGGAGCTGACCACGTGTCAAAGGTGCAGCCCGAGTGTTGTTATGGTACATTAATATTTTTGCAAAACGATCAGTTAATCGATTGTTGCTCCGACGGCTAAGTCTGGCTTTTATGTACCGCCATTATTTTCTGTTTTTGCTCTGAATGTACACCTTTTAGGGTCCCACGTTGATGTTTTTTTTTTTAAATCTGAGTTTACCGGTTGTAAACTCCGGCGGACAGTTCTGGTTAATTGTCGACTTCTGAACTTTAGTCTTCCTGTAGAATTTGAGTTTTGCTTGCACAACAGATTTACAGATCTGGCTTATTTATAGTCTGACTTTTGGTTCCTCACCAATCAGGCAGAGGCAATTCGACTTCAAAGAAAAATCTCTAACTAGTCGGCTTGATGGCAAAAAAGGGAGGAGAGGCACTGCATGTCTTCTACCCTCCCCCCCCCTCCCCCCGCTGCCTATCTCGCGCAGGCCTGATTTCAGCTTTATTCTCACCTATGAGTTTAGTAGGCAAGCAGAAATGATTGCATTCAAGCTGATGTTTACGAATAATTAAGTATGTATTCAACTAAGCGTCGGCTCTGTGGCTAAGTCGATGCGAACGCTTCGTAATGCCGGGTTGCCGGGTTCTATCCCAGCTGCGGGCCATGCGCCTTGCGTTGGTTTCGACAGTGGTTTCAAGAAAGCCGACCGTCCAGAAGCAATGGCAAACTACTGGACGTAAATTCGCCTAGAAAAACCACACAACAGCCAGGGGCTGTTGGGGTTGGTTCTGCAACGTCCTGTAAAGGATACGCAACTAACCTATTCAAGTAAGCAAAGAAATCTTCTCCACGTCAGTGGCGCATCAGGAATAATGTGCTTATATTTGTATGGCACAATCGGGACTCTGTTAGTGGTGCGGTCAGAATCACTTCCTAGGATATGGTTTGATACACATTGTAAGATGAGTCGATATCTTCTCTTCTGTCTTTTTTTCCTCAAATGGAATACATGCCCTCAAACAACCCACGGTAAGTAGTTCTATCCTTCGCTGTTGCATGTAGCTCGCCCTATCTTTTTAAATTCACTCTCTTGATTCCTTCGCCATGTGACTGTGGGTCTTCCTTCGTTTGTTTTTTCTCATGTGGGTTCCAATGCAAAGACATTCTAATTTTACTTTTCTCAAGTTTTCTCAGCGTGTGGCCCATCCAACGCCAGCGTGTTTCCCCTCACCTCTTGGTCCACTAGAACTTGTTTAGTTCTCTCCTAAAAGCTCTACATTAGTGATTATATCACACCACTTAATTGCATCTGTTCTGCACAGGCCCCAGTTAATGAATGTAGTTTATTAGTAATTGCCTTAGTAGTTTTCCACGTTTCTGATTCATACAACAGTCGACGTGAGAGACAAGAATTGTTTCAAAACTAAATCCACCTGGACGTGGATTATGTGTCACATAGAGCTTATAGTCGAATAATCCATAGGATTATGTCCAGTACAAGACTGTCTTCATTTATAAAATTAAAAATTTGTGTTCGTTTGTTCCTAATCGTTAGTCTCCGAAAGTTCTTCACTGATTGTATTACCATATTCTTACAACATTGTATTCGAAAACGCGCGTGTTTTTAATATAAGAGTGTCACACCATGCACGAACTACATAGCTCCAGTGACGCGGGTTTTTATATCCTCTGGTAAGCGAACTTTGACTGTTAACTTGAGAAATTCGCATGAAGCTGCATGAGATAATAAATTATTTCGTTATAGGGACGAAGAGATGTTGAAAGACTGTTTGGAAATTTAAAGATTTAAAACAAGTTTGAGTTAATAGTTGTGGTAATAGAAAGAGAGTTGTTGGAAGACTGTATGGGAATTACAAGATATGGGAATGAAAGATTGGTGATTTGTGAAGACTATCATTCCAGCAAATCCAGACAGATCCATAGGTTCTCAGATCTCTTCCTCGGTAGCTTCACAGACGCAAAACCACCAATGACGCCCGTTCAGTGGTGTATAATCAGAGGACTCTGACCCTTGGTCTTATACTTTTGTGTGGCTGCTCAAGGCTGCACTCCCCTATCCACCACCCTTGACAAGATCGTCATCGCGATATGCATCTCACTTGCTATTAATGACATTACTACTGTCTATGTCAGGGAAAGTACAGTAACCGCCGTGTTGCAAGATTAATCTGCTCATAGTAGCAGTAGCGGTAGTGGTAACATAATATAATTGTTCCTAACCTAAACAGTCCGTGGCGACAGCACTAGCCATACAGACTTAAATCATTAGGCTCACGACCCCCTGTCTACAAGTTGGTAAAAAGTACAATAGTGACAGTTTCTTATAAAATGTTGTGGTGCCTGTTGTGGTGGTGGTAGTAGTAGCAGCAGCAGCAGCAGCAGTAGTAGTAGTAGTAGTAGTAGTAGTAGTAGTAGTAGTAGTAGTAGTAGTAGTAGTAGTAGTAGTAGTAGTAGTAGTAGTAGTAGTAGTAGTAGTAGTGGTACTCAATGGTTGGTGTGGTAAATATTTCACTGGCCACATTTACTTCTCATTACCATTCCTGCTACCCGTTTTACTCTAGGCGGATACGGATGCCAAAGTCAGTTTAAACAAAATATCGTCAGGTGATGAAATTATTTTTCTTCAGAGGGAGACAGAAGTAGTCGTTGGATTGGGAGGGGGAGAGGGGGATGGGTGATGGCAGAAACTGTTAACTGAGAGAAATGTGATTTTATAGTTTTCATTTTGTTAATTATTTATATTTTAATAATGCTACATCAGCTATTCTTATTTTTGGGGGCCAATTTGTTTCTTTTTTTAGGACTACATTAGTAAGATTTACTTTCAGCTGTTAAACACACACACACACACACACACACACACACACACACACACACACACAGATTTAGCATGTGATAAACACACACAAAAATCATTCTCAATAATACAATTTAAACGACCACTAATATAAAGCCACAGTTACATTTTTTTGTGTGTTCTAGAGTCGGCAAACCAGACTATCTCCATATCAGACACTGATTGCAAAATTAACCATATTAGACACGTGCGACTTCTATTTTCTTTCTGTTCCATTTAGCCAGACTAAGCCACAAAAACGCGTTGCCGTGTGCAGTTAGTCATTAATAAAAATTCAGTCCGACACCTTTGACCTTTGTCGTGAACATTTCCCACTGGGTTTCTCTTGGAAATCCCCCTGTACATTTACCAATATTTTACTCTGTTAATTTAGTTACATACACTTAAATACCAGCCTGCAGGAGGGATCATAAGTGATACAATCCAGAATGAAGTCACCAAGAGGAGAATGTTTGCAAGCAACACATTTTGAATTAGATACAAATAAAGAAAAATACAGATAAAGCCTTGCGAGTGTTACCTTACCAGGTGTATACCACAAGAGGAAAGCGACAAACAGCACGGAGCTGACCAAGAACAAGTTGGAAAGATAACATCAGAAAAACTCCACAAGATGTTTATGTTGCAAAAATCTCAATTTTTTAAAAATCTCCTTTACATCTGAAGAGAAAGCAAAGTAGAAGAAGAAGAAATAGCGTAATAATTGATAACATGGGGGGGGGGGGGGGAGCCATTTAACTCTCTTTTCGATTAAGCAATAAATAGCGTTTCTCGTGACTTAATCATCTCACAATCAATCAATCAATCCAGATCGCGCCCAGAGGCACATGAATCAGAGACAAACTGTCGCCATTCAATTCGATCCTGAGCCATCCGTTCTATCTCCGTTTTTGTCCTTCGCTCTGCCTTGAGTTCATCAGGATCAAAGATTCTTCTTCGGGTGCTTCTGGGAATGACTCTTTTTCGCTGTGGTTGTGGTGTCTATTGCACTGCCTTTCTCGGTCGTCTCTCTTTGTTCATTCCGAAGACGTGTCCAATCCAACTCCATCTTCGTTTTTTTTTTTAATTTCCAAATTTATATCTTTTAAGTCTGTCATTTGTTGTAATCTAGAATTGCTGATTTTATCTTTCCTCAACGCTTTTCTAAGAAGTCTTCCTTCAAAACCTCTCTCTGAGCAATCTTTCTAGCTTTCTGTCCGTTTTCCAAGTTCCTGCTCTATAGAGGAGAACTGTCCTAAAGTGTATTTTATACATCTCGAGTTTAATTTTAATACCGTAGATGTTTGATCTGCAGACACTCTGAAGTCTGTTGTGAGCAGCATGTGCCTTTTGCACTTCTCTGCTTGATTTAACCACTACATTTCCATCCGAGAAGATCCAGCTTCCCAGGTAAATGACGTGAGTTACTGCTTCCAAATCTACATGATATATTACTACAGGACTTTCAATTTTTGGTTTTATTTCCAGCAGTTTAGCATTGTTTACATTGGCACTGATTCTAAACCCTGTCTGTTTTACTATTTCTGTGACATAATCTGTCTTTTGTTGCAGATGTTATTCACTTTGGCTGATGAAACAGATATCATCTGCAAAGTTCAAATGTTCCAGGTGTTCGAGAAGGTTCCACTAAAGGCCTTTTTATGAGAGTGAAAATATGATCACAGCAGTTTCTTCTTTTTTTCTGAATCCTGCCTGATCTTCCCACAAAATGTCTACTGACGCCTTCCTTTTGTTTTATACCACCCTACAGAGTGTCTTTCCGGGTAGAGACAATCATGTTATCCCTCTCCGGTTGTTGCAATGTGAGAGATCACCTCTTTTCGGTAGTGGGATTATAACACCATTTCTCCAGTCTGTTGGGACCACTTTATTTATCCATATTTTGCTGAATATTCCACGTAATGCTTTTGCTGTAAACTGTAGGTCTGCCTTTAACATGTCAGCACTAATTCGGTTTTTACCTAGGGCGTTCTTATCTTCATACTGCTTATTTCCGTTTCTATTTCTTTAACGCTGATTGGCCCAGTATCGATTTCTAGGAGTTGGTCACAGTTTTCTTCTGTTTCCGGTTTGATATCTGATGCTGGCCTATTTAGCAACTCGGTAAAATATTCTTGCCATCTGTCAACCGTTACTCTTTCCATTGTGATTATTTATCCTAATTTGTCTCTTATGTTTCCTTCGTAGTGCTACAATGTTTTCGATTAGGATACTTTGTTATTTTATACAATGTTCTAGCATCACCTGTTATTGCTGCTTTCTACTGCTCTTGCAGCTCTGAGTTACAAATATTGGTTTTTGTCTTTATTTAAGCTTTTGTTAATTTCTTTCTATTTGGTGTTATATGCTTTCTGTGGGGCCATCTTTTCCAGTTGTGCTCTTTGCAAATTTTATATGCCCTTTGGCATTTTTCTTTCTTCTATCTATGACCAAAATTCTTTAGATATCCAATCCTCTCTCACATGGTTCTTCATACTGTTGCATGCCAGCCCAAGACCCCTATGGTCTTAGACATCCTCATCTTGTAACCCCTATGTAAATGACTCATTTTCAAAACGTTGACTTTCCTACACAGGTATTTAGTCCAACTTTGTTTAGTAAGAGTCAAGATATTGGATAGAGGGAATATTTCTATCCTAATTATCTTGGGAATGAAATATATTCAATTTCAGCCATATACGTTTGAGTTTTACTTTTTTTGCGAAGCCAAGTTCCTTGGCCTAACTACCACTGTGGACGCAGATGAATCCCCTCCCGCCTAAAGCTTAGATTTGGGACTTTTTTTTGACTGAGCTTTTAGACTAAGCAGGCGGCTTGCTGCCTTACCTATCTATCTGCTTACCTCCTTTTAAAAGTCATCAATTCACTCGGGAACTTCCATGAGCAAGGGTAAGTACATTGTAGATTAATATTACTGAAGCATTCTGCCATATTGCTGAGTGTGAGACAGATGTGGCTATGTGAAGCAACAGAACGTGGCCCCAAAACATTTAAACTGCTGTAGAGCGCGAAACCATAGGCCGATGAAAGTTCTCTCCTCCTACTCCCCCATTAGATCGTCCAGACAACCTGGACATTATATATCCATTTTGTAATATGATTTGCTCAATATATATATATATATATATATATATATATATATATATATATATATATATATATATATATATATATATATATATTCCCCCTCTGTTTACAATCGGTCTGGTGGACGTGATGTCTTACCCGTTACTAAGAATAGCAGAACCCCAGCTAAGACCGAATTGATAAGGTCTGTCCTGACCCGCTCGTTTCTTCTCCAGTTAAAAAGTACACAACACACACACACACACACACACACATATATATATATATATATATATATATATATATATATATATATCGGGTATGACATCTCGTCCACCAGACCAAAAGTAAACAGAGAAATGGCCGACGGTTGGGTAAATATTGGGTCGTGTTTCGGCTTTGGTTACGACTTCCATACTTATATATTCCAGTTTCTGGGATCTGCCTGTGTGAGAATAGGTAACCTTTACTGGAAAGGATTTTGTGTTATCCTTCTGTTGGTCGAGCGGCGTCCGTGGTGTAATAAGTGGTGTTTATATTTCGTTGTCTAGGTGGTGTTCATGAGTGTGTCGTGAATGTTCTTTTCACACATACACTCCACGTTACATAACTGGTACAAGCCGACACCTATGTAAGCGTACAAGACAATAGGAATAAACTCACAGGGAGCAAGTACAGCGGGGATCTACAGTCATCAGTAGAAATTATCCTCTTTCGACACACGTTTCGGCCCACGATTCCTAAACGTATTCGGAGGTGGGCCCACCTGAGTTCATGAAGCTCAGGGCTGCTTCCCCGCCGCACAGAATTACCGGATGGTGTTATACTTTCGGCCAGAGACAAGACGACTTGGTGGTTTCGAAGGAGGTACTGTGAGATAAGAAGCCGCCACGGCAGCGTAATTAGAGCAGTCCGCATGCCTGGACGACCGAGCGACAAGCTTACTTTGGTTTACCCGACACATCTTGGACTTTTATTAGCAGTTGGCAGAGAGACACTGGCAGACAATTCGTACACGATGGACTTTTCAAAGGGATAAGAAACTCTTTTCCACTAGATACCCGGACCAACTCACCGAGGCCCGTCCCCTACGTTGTTGCGTTGCGTCCACAACCAGCTAGAGGCCCTTTCGGCCACCTCTCCCAGTTTTTTGAGTGCCCGTTTCCGTTCATTACCGCGCAATCCTAACTCTTTAACCACATTGTAGAGCGAAGTGGAAACGAGGCCTCTCGCTCCCACTTCGACGGCAAATACCCGCACTGTGTAAGCCTCGTTTCTCCTCAAACCGGCTGCTAAATCACTGACAAGAGTTTATTGGCATATTCATACTTACAGAAGAGTCCTGTCATTGTCCTAGTAAACAGCTCTCGCACACCAATTCACGCAGCCTTCAACGAGCAGATTCTTCATGCATTCACTGACCAAAGACGGCACCCATGAATCAAGTTGAGGTTCTGGCCATTTTACAGACTGGCATGGTCGATCCTGGCTTCACACTTTGTCGTCAGGGTCTCTTTTCTCAACAATCACTCTTACGTTGACACTCTTACACTCAGTCGCACATCCTCTCGCTCCAACAGGTGGACACAAACTAAACTTGGTCAGAATCAAGTCTGACTTATACCACGGGTTAGTTTCATGTGGCAACACGTGGTGGTTTTTTACTTTCCCTTGGCGACCTTTGGTCGCATCGTCGTGGTACCCGTGATAACTAGTGGTGATCACCTATCTCAAGATTCTTGTTTAACCCGAGTATCTGGAATATCTCGGTGTTTTAGATCAGCTTTGGGCCTTCCCCCCAGCTATTCTAATCTGGGTGAAAATATCCCCCATTTCACGTGGCTTAAGCGTTGCGAGACCGACTCGAAACCCACTGCTGGCTGCGTGAATTTTTATCATGGTATGGGGCGTCGCAGGTCGACCCAGCCTCAAATGGGTACCAGGATGGGCTGTCCTGGGAAAGTAAAGACAGCCGGCGTAATGCTGACCACATTACCCACCTAGTGCTGATGGTCTGTAAAAAGTATGGGCGCTCTTTCCATATGCCCGATACCCCTAAAGGAGTGGAAAGGGATCTAAACTTTTTTTTTTTTTTTACTTTTATGTTGGTCGGCAAAGACATACTAATGCTTTCAACAGGGAGTGGTGTTCGACTGAACCTAGCGTCTTTCTAACTTGACTGCTGGTGATCCTGGAAAAATGTATACAGACCTGGCAAGTCTACAAAACCCAGCACAGACATCTGAGCAAAATAACATTATGTATGTTGATGGGTGGTGAACAGAGTATGGTGTTTGGTGATTGCTAACTCTGATTGTCCTCTTTGTCACAGGATGGTACTAATATCCGGAGACCAGGTCAAGTATCAGTATCCTAACACACACCAAGTATAACCGACGTACAGCTTACAGTACGAGGAATCCTCAGCGAACATCTCACTCATGTCCATGCACCAATATATAGGTCTACATGAGAAGGTACAACTGTCTACTGTTTCTTGATGATCAACTTTTGTCTTCAACCCAGGAGCTTTTATGTGGACATGCTGCCAACATCTGTCACGACCAGAGGGTGGCATAGAGTCTGGTACTGAACATTTAAAAGGATAACAAGGAATTTTCTACTTTGAGCATATTTTTAAATTCTATAACGGTAATAAGTACTCAAGGTTTCTTTCGACTCCAGTGACTATAACCTTTTTTAACTAATGTTGGATTCACAAGGCTTTAAACATTCTCAGTGCCAACTGTTGGAGGATGCTGCACTTCGGATGAACAGGACCTCCTGGACAGATAAGTTGTGGTGGCTAGAGATTGCGGTTACTCATAACACCAAGTGCCATTACCTAGATCCATAATTCATCAATTTGGCAACGATGAGAATCGAACGAACAAACGAACGAACGAACGAACTTTATTTTCAAAGGGTCACAAATTGGGCACGCAGGCCCGTCTTACATTCGGCCCTTCCAGTCAACCATCTTTCGCACAGCAGTTGTATTTTACTAATAAAGCATGTTATGATCATATGATGTTATGCATATTATGAATATTATAAAAGAACACAAAAGCATGAGTTGTAAAGTGCATGCAAAAACCCGCGCATGCATACATACACCCACATACACACGCTCACCCACTCATTTACACACACAAACATGCATACATACATTACATACATACATACACAGATACATACAAACAAACATGCATACACACATACACACAGGTATACGTACACACAAACATGCATACATACATAGATACAAACATACATTCATACGTAATACAGGCATACACGCATACAGTCATAAATACAGTCATGCATGGAGACACACACATGCACACACGGACACTCCCACAGAGACACACACACACACTCAGACAAAAATACAGACACACACACAGACACTTACATATAAACACACACAGGGAAACACACAGCACACATATTTACATTCGTGCTCACACACTGACACACACACCACACATACGCAGACAAACATGCAGACACATACATACAGCCACATAGACACACACGCAGTCAAACACACACACACACACAAATACAGACAAACAGGCAGACAAACACATACTGACACCCACAGAGACAAACACGCAGAAATGCATAATCATTCAAACACATAGAAATACACACGCAGACACATATATTCAGCACGCACAGACATATACTATGACTAGCATCGCTGATGCTAGTGGCAAACCATTATTCCATCTGGATTATGGAATTCTTCGAATTCATAGAGAGTTTACTTTGTCTAACCGAATCCATTATTTTTAACATCCTTACTTGTGTTGCACTGATTTAAAAATGGTTTGTTATTTTGCATTCTGTGGTTGGTTTCCATTCTTCACATTTCTTAACTTATATGAAATGCATGTTGTTTTGTTGTATTTCATTCTGTACTGTGTTAATTTGACTAGCAAAGGATTACTTTCAAGTCTGGGGGCTTAAATGTAGTGGGGAACTCAGATCAAGTTGCGCCTAAAAAATATTTAATAGTTCTGTAGTGCAATAGTTTGAGTCGCCTCACACCTGAAGTAGGTTGAATATTCTTTGGAGCTGCCTGATACCGTCTATGCCATTGCGAGTCAACATCTAGGTTCTTGAACTACTTCAGAGTGTCTGTTTGGTTCATTAGGGGAAACCCTAATAAAGACACGTGTCACCAGCGTTATGTGACACATACCGACTATTTTCTGTGCTGCATTTCAATAAGCATCTCTAGACGGTTCCTATTCTTCTTTAATATTTGCTGTCTCTAGTAAGTGCTTACACACCTCGAACTGGTTTATTAGTTTGACGCAAAATCTTCTCTGACTTTCAATGTCCTGACCTGGGTTGTATAAAAAAAAATGGGCTTACACTCTTTTTCTTGTTTCTTCTTAAAACCCGAAGCAAATATCGTGGTTGGCTAAGTTAGTGTTAAGTAAGTGTTGAAACAGTGCTGCTCAAGCAGGTGCGGGTCGTAAAATCAGAAATGTAAACTATATCTCATGCAAATTATGAAAGCAATATACAGTCTTGCACATGTGAACTCAGTTAGTCCTCTCAAACACGTGTTTAACTCCTTCTATCCTAACAAACTGTTACTGTAAATAATTAGAATGTGGGCCGGAGTGTGCTTTTATGGACAGTATTTATTTCCGGCGGCCACAACGTAAGAAGGAGCCAGTCAGGATAAACACATATCTAATATAAAGCATATTCTTTATAGCTTTATGCTACAGGTGCCAGAAATGGTCAGTCACATTAGGCCATAAATGAAAATTAGTAACCATATAAATTATATTTGAGACAAGCTGCAAGAGAGGGCAATAAGAAATGAGATAATAAAATAAAACGTCAGCACAGAACCAGTTATACATTACAAACAATGACTGCATATCTAATGGTTTGTCCATTTTCAGAGAATGCCCTGTAACGTCATAGTATACAAGACATACAATAAATAAGACAAACAACGTAAACTCTGTAACAGCACCAAGTCAATATGGTCGAGTCGGCCAGAAGAGCAAGGAGCACATCTGCCTCGACATCATAAACGATAAAAGAAGAAGTAAAGAAGAAGAAGATGATGATGAAGAGGAAGAAGAGGAGAAGGAAGAAGAAGAAGGAGAAGAAGAGGGGGAAGAAGAAGAAGAAGAAGAAGAAGAAGAAGAAGAAGAAGAAGAAGAAGAAGAAGAAGAAGAAGAAGAAGAAGAAGAAGAAGAAGAAGAAGAAGAAGAAGAAGAAGAAGAAGAGGAAAATCATACCATTTACTTCGATATATTCTCTGCAGGGAGCACTTAATATATTAGTGTAGTCTATTAGGCAATGTTTTATTTGTTCTCCATGTTTAGCTCCATAAATCCATATGAAGTGGAAACACGCATTCAGTAGCATTGAATGATTAAAGCATAAATAAACGACTGATAGTATTTTTTTTTTTATTTAAAAAAAAAAAATACACAGTATAAAGTTAGTATTTACACACAAAGCAGCTGAATTGTTGTAGACCACGAGGCAGACCAAGAAGACGATGGAAAGGTAACATCGAGAGAGACCTACAAATACCTCGAGTTAATCGCTGGAAAGAGAAGGCACACCAGAGAGATGCATTGTTCACGATTGATCTCAATAATGGCATAAATATTCTAAGCCAACAGGTCTCGGGAAGCTCTGGCAACACAGTGATGAGACGATTAACTGACAGCCCGAACATCTCTGGCTCCAATCTACATCGAGTGCATGACTCCTTAGGGCTGGTGCTTCAACTGTATACAGATAGTGGCATGGTGCTTAACACAAAGATTTTGCTTGACATATCTTCTTTTTTTCTCGACTAACTGATACCAATGTCGTGGTTATCTATTTGTATTGCGCTTCTCAGATGGCTTGGTAATGGATTTTTTTAATGGTTTATGGTTTATACATCATGGCACAGGGGTAATAACCCATAAGTGCTCCGTTCTAATTATAGCACACGCTTTGGTCCGAAGAATCTCATTTTGTATTCGTTTGGCAGGTGTTTGCTACACCCTTTATCAATCTCTTTCTTGGTCTTCCTCTCGCCTTCCTCCCAGATGTTTTGCTGTGAAGTCTAATTTGCAGTTTGGTCTGCCTGCATTCTTACTAGTTGTCTGAACCACGTCATTCTTTGTATATCAGTATACTCCACACATGGTCTTATTCGGACTATCTCTCTTTGCTGGTGTTCGTAATTCTGTCTCTTCTTGTGTTGTTAGTGACGCTCGACAAATGCTTAAACCAATTTAGGACAGAGCGGCGTGGCGGTTTTTGGACACTGCTATGATGTAGCGGCTATGTTTGCTGACGATCATGACCTCTTATACAAAGATACGTATAACTCCAACACCACAAAAACGGCATACACACCAGCTTAGTGAATATCTAATGAAAAATAATTTATATATATATATATATATATATATATATATATATATATATATATATATATATATATATCCCAGCCGCAAAAAATAAATAAAAAATAATGGTATTAAATAGAACGCTAGTTCAGCATGTCATCACTGTTGAAAGGGATACATTAAAACAAGCTAAGGGTTTTAAATACCTAGGCAGTGTATTTACAAAGGATGGAGGATTGGACAGAACAGAAAAAGGAAAGACTCATGGAAGGATCACAATATCAACAAGCACACAAAAATGGCACTGATAAATGCGCTATTCATGCCAACTTTGTTCTGTCAATGCCAGAAAAACAAAAATGCAAAGTTACAAGTGATATGAGATTTATAAGAAATGTGGCAGGAAAACACAAGAGTAGACAGAGTCACCAGTAAAGAACTCAGAAAATAAGCAGGCACAGTACCAGTAAATGATTTCTTAGAACATTAACCAATCAAATGGCTTGGTCACAAATCAGCCAGCAGCTAGAGCGTATTCCATGAAAACAGCAGGCTTCCAAACAAGAGGCCGACCAAGAAAGACATAGATGGAGGAAGTAAAAAAGACACTACAGAAACGCAACACGAAGTCAACACAAGCTACTCAATTAGCAAAAGACAAAAAACGAAATCTAACTCCTCTCTGTGATGCTTTACGGTATACAGAATAGGACAAAGAATAAAGAAGTAGCGGCGGTAACGCAGTGGTCTGAAGGTCACCAGTTCAATTCTTCAATGGGCAGATTTAGAGGGAAAAAATAGAAAGCAAATTACCTTCGCTTCCAGGTTTACCCATCCTAAAATAGGCACCAGGCAAGCGGGAAGTAAAGGCGATCGACGTGATGTTGATTATATCACCCAGGTGGTGAGTATTGAGTGTTGAGTTAAATACTACCATCACAGCTCTAAGAACATTCCCATAAGCGCTCCTTCTTTATCTTTTTCACCCAGCCAAGAGTTCCAGTACCTGATGGGGCCAATAGCAATCTGATTATATAGGTCCGCCGAGCGGTTCCTCTAAGTGTAAGAGTGTCCACCAGACCTGGTCACTCCCAGCTGTACCATCCCCCCAGACCAAAATTATCTCTTCGTGCCTCCTCAGTGATCACTTGCTTGCAAATGACCATTGCCACATTTAGCTTGTCATGCATAAATTCTCATCCATTGGTGCAGAACATGCCAATCTGTCTGCCTTTTCATTTCCCAACACTCAAGCATCGCCCACCTAGTATACCGATTGGTCTATAATAAAAATGAATCTAGCATCATAATGCACGAAGTTTTACAAAGCGTGAGGAAAAACAAAAGATGTACATGACACTTAATAAAGAGTGAGTTGACCTGTAAGCCCGTGATATAGGCAAACAGCTGCATAGTTATATTCCAACCGTCTGGCCGACAGACAGCCGATGCGCCATTGCCCTCACACATCTATTCTCGGCAGTAATAACACTGTAATAATGTCGGTAACTAAATATGTTATTGCCAGCCTTGTGTCTTTAAATGAAATATTATATGTTTTTTTTTTACCATTATAGTTTGCGCCACGACAGTGGAGAACATGACGACTCTGCTTGAACAAACTTGCTCAGACATGATTCATTCATTCATTCATTCATTCATTCATTCATTCATTCATTCATTCATTCATTCATTCATTCATTCATTCATTCATGACCTACTTTCACCAATGAGCATAACGAGGGCTAATAGACTGACATGGCTGGGGCATATAGAAGAAAATCAGATGACAGAGAGAAAGAAAATGTACACACAAGGGAGCTTAGTTGACGTAGACCACGAGGCAGACCAAGACGACGATATAATATTGAATCACAGGGCACTGCTGTGTTCGCATGTGTTTAATATGTTTCTTCTCAGACTTGCAGCTGGTAATCTAACTACTATCATTGTCACCTTTATTTGCTCTCTTCCAGACCCAATGTGACTGCAATCATTTTTGCCTTTATTTATACTCGCACTGCCCCCCCCCCACCACCCGGGAGCCCAGCTATGTGCAATCATTTTCGACCCCCCACCCCACCCCTCCCCTGGAGCCCCCCTATCTGCGATCATTTTCGCCCTATATTTACTCTCTTCTGTACCCCACATATTTGCAATCATTTTCGACTTTTTTAATACTACAATCCGTACCCCACCTATCTGCGATCATTTTCGCCTTTATTTACTCTTTTCTGTATCCCACCTATCTGCAATCATTTTCGACTTTATTCTTATCCCACCCACCTACCCCATACCCTTTTCTTTGTTTTCCCTTTCCACAGCCTCCCTTTTCCATACAACATAGTTAACAGCATTCTGGTGCAAAAAATCCACCTGTATACCAGAATCTTTGATGCCATGCATGCTATACACTAAATGAGGTTGATGAAAACGACATATTGTTTTATTAGTTCACCAACAGACTCGTAGCGGCGTCCGTGGCTAAGGCGTTGCTAGTCTGACTCGTAATCCAACGTACCGCGATCGAAACCTGAGTAGGCTGCGTGGATTTTTATCGTGGTATGGGACGTCGCAGGTCGACCCAGCCTAAAATGGGTACCAGGATGGGCTGTCCTGGGAAAGTAAAGACGGCCGGCCTAATCAGACCACATTACCCACCGAATGCCCTTTGGTCTGTAAAAATATGGGTGCTCTTCCCATATGCCCGATGCGCCTAAGGGCGTGTAAAGGGAACAGACACGTGTTACTTCAACACTTTCTACCTCAGAGTCTAACAACAGTCTTTGAGTGTCCCTGAACTAGCTGTATTTACTGCCTGTATTTTTCACTGTTAAGGCCTGGCCTGACAGTGACCTGGGAGAGGGAGTGAGTGACATGGTAAGCCACATGACTGGTGTACTCGCTTTGAACCGTACATGTCAGTAATTTTACGTTTGCCCTCGATAGTAAAAATATCCCAGAACATTAAAATAGAAATAGGGAACAGCATGCGATGAAATAGCCACTGTAGTAGAGAGACTGGTTGTAACAGAAGAAGAAAATGTGGAAGAGGAAGTTAGCCAATGTACACAATGTATCATCATTATCGTCATCATCAAGTGATGCTGACCACATCACCCATCTTGTGCGGTTGGTCTATAAAATATAGGTCTAGCCCTAAATACCCCAATGGGCCTGAATGGCGTGGACAAAGGTCCTATACTTTACATATTGCTAATGCGCTAATGGCATAAGACGGGTTTTTTAGTAACTTTCTTTATAGTTCCGAGAACTAATGAATTCGTCACCAGCAACAGTTGAACAACATGATGGTACTCACCTGCTGAATAGATCCATACGTGACTAATTTCCCGCTGTTAAGTCGTGGGTTCACGAACATGACTGAGTCGGTGAGAACAATGTGTCAGCCACCGTGTATAGATACAACTGTGTTCATCTCGGCTACACGTGGACTTTTTAAATACGTATAACATGATATTGAGCTGCGCGTTTACTCAGTGCAGTCAGTGTCGAAACACGTGTACAGAAATGTGAAATATGAGACGATAAGGACGAACATAAACTTACTGCATCCTCTTCAGCTACTTATCTCTTCCTCCTCACCTTCCTTCTTTAAATCCCCTCCCCTCCTTCTCTTTTACCTTCATCAACATCATCATCCTCATCATCAACATCATTAGCAGCAATATATTTTCTTTTTCTTCTTTTTCTTCTGCTGCTTCTTCTTCTTCTTTTTCTTCTTCTTCTTCTTTTTCCTTTCTTTCTTTCTTTTTCTCCCCCCCCCTCCTTCTTCCTCTACTCCCTTCTCCTTTGCCTCTTCACGACATGTAGTATAATTTTTGTGATATTCTGTTGTTCAAAACCCCAAACCTCATTATACATCTTCTACAAGGCTCTATCTGAAAGCTGGTACAAAGACATTCTTGTAAGATGACCACATGTTTGTTTGTTTGTTGTTGTTGTTGTATGTTGTATGCTAAGTGTAGCTTGGTACCGAAAGAAAAAAGTAAAAAGCAATACAGTGAAAAACGATCTGGGACATCTCGAGACGTCTTATGTACAGCGTCTACTGTTAGCTTCAATGTTTATACAGCAGTCGACACGCTAACAGTAACAGTTGCAACATTGATTTGAAAATGGAGACAGTGGCGGTCAATGCAGCCTTTTGTTGGCTTGAGAACCATCTGCATAAATATGTCGTGATTAATGTAACTGACTCTAGAGAGCATGCCGAGAAAAGTATAGGCAGGTAAGGTCCCTACAGAGTAACAGACAAGCATCGCTTCAGAAGTCCTGAGTGTTTGGTATCATCTGGATATTGTGTCCAGGTCACGCTGGTTTATTAGGAAACGAACAGTCAGTTATTCACTAATGGCGGCAGCAGCTAATCCATCAGCCTTCTCGATATCTCACACACCTGAATATCCGGACCAAAAACAATCCACGATATGCTTCAGATGTGAGTCTTTGCAAGTGATGCAGACAATAGCCTTAAGTTAGGTGATGCGGTCAATATCATGATGACTCCTTTTTTAAATGTAATATATATATATATATATATATATATATATATATATATATATATATATATATATATATATATATATTCCTGATACTGATGTTTACAGCCGTAGTGAAGCGGCCAAAAACTTGCCTACGGATCCAAAGGTCTTAAGTTCAAATCCGAACGCAGCTGGTCTTTTGCACTCACACACAAATGGCATTGGCTCCTAAGTCGACACATCCTTAAATGGGTACCATATTAAGTCGTGGGAAGTAAAGGCAGGAGGTGTGATGCTGACCAGGTAATGTATCAAGCGCCGATTAGTCTTTAAAAAATATGTCTAGCTCCACTAAGCCTGAAGGCGCGGAAACGGACACTTTTACTTACTGATGTTTAGGCTAGGTCGACTTGGGAGGGCTCACCGGGATATTGTCAAAATGTATCAGTCCCCAAGGTCAGCCCAAGACATATTATGGAAGTAAATGCTACTTTTGGCATAATCGTCGCCTAACTTATCAAATGCGTATTGTCTACTGAAATGTCTATTGTGCTTCCGTTCAATAGTTACCCGCTGGATTTTCCTCTCTATATAGACTGAATCGATATAGTTTTGTCTCCCAGCTACTGAGCTGTGAACTTAGCGCGACACTGCGAGTTGCGGATTTCATTTGAAATGCTTTTTGACTGTGCCCAACGTGGCCTGTTTTCTAGAGAACTGGCGTGGCCTTATGCAATTAACTGAGTGTACAATTACAGATATGTTGTAACTAGGGCAGTACCGAATAGTCATTTTCACTATCGGCCGAATACAAATAACGGGACCCACTATTCGGCTGAATACGAATACGAATAGTGTATAGTCTATAAAATATATCTAAAAAAAAAAAAAAAAAAAAAAAAAAAAAAAAAAAAAAAGTCATAATGTAAAATGTACGCTGAACTTTTACTTCACATAAAGTAGCACAGAATAGTCGTCTTCTTCTTTAGCATTCTGAGCCCTTGAGGTTTAGTGCTGCAGATATCACTCGTCTCCATTCATCTCTCTGACTGGCCTTCTCTTCACAATTTGTGACACCAGTTGTTTGCAGGTCTGGCTTGACATTATCTCTCGAACTTCTTTTTTGTCTGCCTCGTGGTCTACACCCCTTCCTCTCTCAGGTGTATACAGTTTTACTTCTCTGTCAACTGATATTCTTTCAAAATGCCCCAACTATTTTAGTCTGTTAGCTCTCATGTGGCCAGTGATCAATGGTGTTTTAACAGATTATGTGTTACGTTGTTGCTTCTCACTCTCCATTCCCCGCTGTTAGCATCTTTGATGGGTCCAAAGATTTGTCGTAAGACTGTTTTCGAAAACCTATAATAAGGCCTTATCTCTTTTATTTCTGCTGCAAGTTTCAGAGCCACATAAAACCACAGGTCTCATCAACGTTTTATATATTTTGATCTTGGTGTTGCGAGACAGACACTTTGAATTTAGCAGATGTTGAAGGGCATAGTATACTTTATTTCTAGATTGTATTCTAGATTGTATTTCTTCTCTCAGCACGTTGGAGCAGTTGAAGTTTGCACCCAAGTACTTATATGTTTCCGTTCGTTTGATTTTCATATTATCGATTTGGATGTGGCCGGAGTTTAAATTACTTTCATGTCTAGTTAGTATTCGTACAGAATAGTAAACATTTAAAAATATTTTTTGTTTTGCATCCTCCAGTCAGTCTGTGGTAAATAATAACTAGAAATGAAAGAATCCTAAGTATTATAACAAGTAACTAAACTTGGAAATTGTCACCTTAGTTCATGCATGAAAGCTGCTTTAGCTTTCAACAAAATCAATCGTTCCATGTTGTCAGTATTAAAGCCGTATATGCAGAAGCGTGTGTAAGGTAACTACTATTCGTATTCGGCTCGACCGCAACTATTCGGCCGAATACCGAATAGTCAATAGGTCAACTATTCGGCCCCGAAGCGAATACGAAGCGAATATTCGGTACAGCCCTATTTGTAACTGCTGCTTACAATTACTACGAAATGCATTTTTAGTGTCTGACTGTCTGTACTGGAACTTTTGGGGGATGTCTTATGCATTTAATGCGCTTGTACGATACTGAGTTCGCTGAACCCGCAGTCTGTGTCATTTTTTTCTCAAGTGTCAGTGATGGACATTCTGTGACTTTTTCGCTGGCGCTGAAACTGAGCAACTACGGGGTGAGCCGTTTGCGATGAGGCTGTAGTTGTGACTGCCGAATTGTCTGATTAATTCATGTGGGAAAAAAAAAACATCAAGCTAGAATCATATACTAAAGGGGGTAGCTATAGCGCAGAGCCTATATATACTTGCTTGCTAGCGAGAAGATCACGGGTTCAAATCTAAAACGAGAGGGATTTTGTTTCAATTCCAGGTGATGTCATGGGAAATAAAGACGACAGGTGTAATGTTTACCAACATCCCATGTAGAGTTTTGATTGATTTATGGAGCTATAGGTATAGCACTGTAAGATCAATGCGCCTACCCCAGACACAGAGCTGCTTCTAGCAGTGGCCAGCGTCACAAGAATTCCACATTGTTCTCCTCGATGCGGACGGCAACTCAAAACCCTAGTCCGGCAAGTTTCCAGTCACAATACTACTGCATCTAGCAGTAGTAGTAGCAGCATCAGCAGTAGCAGCATCAGCAGCAGCAGCAGCAGAAGAAGGAGAAGAAGAAGAAGAAGAAAGAAGAAGAAGAAGAAGAAGAAGAAGAAGAAGAAGAAGAAGAAGAAGAAGAAGAAGAAGAAGAAGAAGAAGAATGGGGCAAACGACTTTACCATATCGCAGATATAACCATGTATAAATAGTCAACAACAAAACGATAAATGATTGTCCCTTGTTTGAACTTTCAAGTATTAATTGTCTGGTCTAAACATCACACAAATTAATTGATAGCGGTTGGAGTTCATTTTTGTTTTTGTGGTAGTTAGCCGTTTAATATTCATAAGCATGATCACGTGTTTTGTAAGTAATGTGTTTGGTTTGTCACGTGGATGGTTTGTTACGTGGCTATATTTGATAGTACATACTGTGCTCTAAAGGAGAGAGAGAGAGAGAGAGAGAGAGAGAGAGAGAGAGAGAGAGAGAGAGAGAGAGAGAGATAAATATTATAAAGACTGATCAATCAATCATTTAATCAATCATCGATCAATCAATTAACCAGCGTGTCCTTTACAGAACGACGCTTTCTTAACGGCACACTTGAAAGTCTTTCTCTAGCTAATTATCCAGCCCTGTATGCTTTTAAAGCCAACGTATCTTCAATGCTCTGCATCAACTTCGCTGGCGGTCAGCCTCTTCCTCGTTTTGAAGAAACTATACCCTCCACCCTTGTTCTCTCCTGATCACCACAGAGAGATAAGTAATACAAAAAGTCAAGGACCTTTTTCCACGCCTTTCATGTGTTTTATGTGTGTAGGGCTAGACCTATAATTTATAGACCAACGGTACAAGATGGGTGATATGGTCAGCATCACGCTGGGTCGCCTTTACTTCCCATGTCTGCACCCGGTACCCACTCTCGGCCAAGGTCATTTTACAACAAAAAAAAAAAAAAAAAAAAATCCGGCTCCGCCAGGGAGCGAAGCCACGACCTTCCGATCCACAGACGAGCGTCTAGCCGCTACGCCACGACGACTCCCTTACAGCAGATACATAAAGATGTCTTCAAACCTATATATACTAACAAACAGCGGCGTCCGTAGCTTAGGCGTTGCCCGTCCGACTCGAAATTCCAATGTACCGTGATCGAAACCCACTGCTGACTGCTTGGATTTGTATCATGGTATGGAATGTCGCAGGTCGACCCAGTCTAAAATTGGTACCAGGATGCCTGTCCTGGGAAAGTAAAGATGCCCACATTACCCACCTAGTGCCGATTGGTCTGTAAAAATATGAGTGCTCTTCCCATATGCCCTGATGCGCCTATGGCGTTACAAGTAATCTTTACTATACAAACAAGCCAATATATATATTTTAAAAAACACACATAGACACACAGAGAAAGAGAGAGAGAGAGAGAGAGAGAGAGAGAGAGAGAGAGAGAGAGAGAGAGAGAGAGGGAGGGGTAGAGAGGGGGGGAGGTAAGGAGAGATAAAGAAATCGACAGGGTGATAAGGAGGTTGGCAGAGCTTATCTACAGACAGGTAGACATACTGATAGCATTGATACTGATAAATAATACTGTTATTTAATGTCACACAATGACGTTCGTTCCCACAACGGATCACGTGGTAATGTTAGGAACTGTGGTTACCCTATCTTCCAGTAGCGGGCCATCGAAACAAAGGGACAGAACTGTCTAGTATGAGACAAGGAAAGTTAACACTTAAAGAAGGCAATGATAGTTGAGGACTGGCAGTTGACAGGCTTTGTTATTGACTTATAGAGTAAAGATAGGTTATAATTTAAACTTTCAGAGTAAAGGAAGAGGGGAAAGATTAGGTCAGAAAAATTATAGACTAATTAGGAGCAATGCCTGTTTAGCTGTTCCCCGCTCATTATAACTGTTTTTTAATTCCCTTCCACATTTTCACAAATTTAGGTAGGGGGGGGGGGGGGGAATGGGGGGGGGGGGGGGGAAGCACACATTATAATACAATGATGTGGCAGGGGATGGTGAAGAAAAGCTTTGTGTAGATGTTAATTGCATACTTTTGTGCATGCACATATTTGAAGAAATAATATTCTTGTCATTCCCTTATGGGATGCAATTTTTCGTTATGTGAAACCCTACTCTGGATAGCACGCGCGCTTGTAACAGAGCTTTGCTATCTATCGCTTCTCACCTGATTGGTTTGTAGACCTCTTCCTTTTCAGTTCGTTATTTTGCTCTTGCCCTTTCCTTCTTTCTTCTTCCTTAACTCATTTACTCCTTCATTCTCACTACAAAATTAACACGAGTTTTTATTGAATTTGTATTACCAACTAAGGTGGAGCATATTAAAAAAAAAACATCCCAGCCACCTAGATTGCTGATCAGACCCGTATCTAGAGGAGTCAAACAACTTTGAAGGCACGTCCAAGCAGATTCGCCCGGCCGTGACGTCATAAGTGACGTCACGTGTACCGAATCTGCATATAAGAGCCAGCCTAACACTAGCCTCTCTAGACACGGCATCTTCACGAGCAACCGGCTGGGGAATTTGTAAACTGGCGTTGATCTGTAATATCAACGTGGCTCGGATGTCCAAGAAGACACAACGTTTCATTTTCTCTGAGTCCATGCCGTGTGGAGTTGGTAGTCATGTTTATCTACAATGTTCTGTCTCGTGTACTTTTAATCAGCTCTGACACAGATAATCTTTCATGCCATGATATCAAACTGTCCAGCATCTGTTCTCTCGGTCTCCCTCTGCCTCTTCTCCCCTCCAACTTTGCTACCGTCATGATGTACTCCCGTGTTCTCCTTCTCATTGCATGACCAAAGAATGTAGATTGTTTCTTTCTGATGTGGGCAATTAGTTGTCTTCGTGAGTCAGTTTCTTTCAAGACGTCCTGATTACTCTTTTTATCTGTCCAGGGTATTCTCATCCTTTGTCTATAATATCATATCTCCGCAGCTTCCAAAAAAGTTTTCACTAATTTGCTAACTGTCCATGATTCACATCTAATTGTCAATATAGGATTTAAATCGCTTTTAAGAATTCGCTTTCTCGTCGCAGTTGAGTAAGAAAGATTGCATAAAATAATCATTTTGTAAAATGTTGCCTTTGCTTGAGCTATGCGACATTTAACTTCCTCAAAACATCTTCTATATGATGATATCAGGGTAAACAAGTACTTGAACATATAACTTGCTTTAGGTTTGTCCCATTTACTTTGATGCTGCGTTTTGGAGGGTCAGTATTTTTTTATTTTTTTTATTTACCTTTACTTCTGTTGTTTGTTTTTTTTTGTGTGTGTGTGGCTATTCGAAGTAAGACCCTTGTTTTCCCATTTCGTTACAATAATATCCATCATCTCTTGCAGCTGTATTTCATTTTCAGCAATCAAAGCTATATCGTCAGCGTATCGCAGATTGTTAATAACAAGCCTACCAACTGCTATACCTGGCATACCATGCATAGATCTCTGATTCTTTTTTTCCACTGTGCAAATTGAATAAATATGGCGATAGTACACATCCCTGTCTAACGTCTTATTTGAAGTTTTGAAGAAGTCCAGCTTGGTTGTCAATTCTTATGGTTGCTTCTTGTTGCCAGTATATCTTTTATATTATTCTCTGATCTTTACCATCGATGTTTAAAGTTTTCGAAATTCCAATAATTTAATAATTTTTCACTTTTTCAAATGCTTTAGTGTAATCAATAAAGCACAAATACAGATCTCTATTCATGTCAATCATTCTTTCTGAAAGTGTTTTCAAGATAAATTTGACGTTGTTTGTGTCTTTTACCTTGAAAAGTTTGTGAGAGCATTTATACGACATTGTATAACTGAACCATGTTGAAGAAATTGAATTCGACAAGATGACCGCCTAGCCAGATTCCAGCCAAGTTGACCACTAGCCTGATGGTGGAGCTGATCAGCCAGTGGCCGGGGATGCTTGTTTAATGCCTGTACATGTGACACAATTGAGACGTGAGGATTGCAAAGGTAGCGAACGTGAATGATTGTGAACAACGGTGGGGAACTTTGCCATTGTTACCAGTTGAATATTTCGACATGCCAGAGAGTAGCTGACGGTGACCGGATTGTCTTCTGTAAGTAATAAAGTTATAAACTGTGATTGTGTCTCCTCAATAACATATGTTTGCGTCAATTCATCATATGTGTCAGCCATGGTACGATCCCCTCGGAAACAGCCACAATACACTGAGAGTACAAGAAACAAACAAGAAACAGAAGAAGAAGAAGAAGAAGTAGTAGTAGTAGTAGTAGCAGCAGCAGCAGCAGCAGCAGCAGCAGCAGCAGCAGCAGTACTAGTAGTAGCAGTAGTAGTAGTAATTTAGGATTTTTCGAAACTACGAGATGGATCAGGGTGGGGAAAAAGTTTTGAGACGAATTATGTCTTTTATTTCATAGTTTCGGATTACAAGCGGTGCGACAGATATGGGGAATAAAAACATTTTTATAAGGGGTGCCTAGGTGTCATTTATCTTAGTACCCTTGATTCCACAGCGAGGCGCATCCGCCATTTGGAGATGACAGGTTCGATTCCCGGCACGAAAGCTAATGTTTTCAATGTTTATGTTGCTGTCTAGTGTGCCCTTCTATTCTTTCTACTTTTTTTTTCTATGAGTGCCAATCAATGCATTGTATGTTTGTGTATTATATATAATGCTTTTACTGCCCCAGGGGTCCCCCACCCCTGCTTATATGTTTATGTGTATCAAGAAATCTGGCGTGTTCAATAGTCATTACTACTACTATATTACTGTTGTGGTGAGAGAAATGCACTGAAGCTCACCTTCGGATCAGAAGGTCGTGGCTTCGGGTCCTTGAGTGGGCACCAGATATAATCGTGGGAAGTAAAGGTGGCCGGGTGATGTTGACCACATCACCTACCAATTGGTAACTGATCTATAAAATATAGGTCTAGCCTTATATACCTGATACACAAGAAGGTTTTTAAAAAGGTCCTTTACAGTTCGGACAGAAACCAAAATAAAGCAATGTGTGCACATGCAAGCGACAACAAGTAATCTGTCTCTGTCAATACAGCGACATATCTAAATCCCTCTTGCTCTCCTTTCCACCAAAAACATTTCTATGATAAATCCAGTTAATTGTTTTTCTGACCCCTGGTTTGGTCTTCTTGAAAGGAAAGAACACAAAATAATAGATTTTTGACCTATAAAGGATTAAATCTGGGAATGGCTATGAAGGTGATTATCATCTTCTGAGGTCAATTTACAAATGGAACATAGGAACTCTACCAACTCATACCAAACCAACTTTTTGTGTCTTTATGATTTCATAATTTCAGCTGTGGAGGTAGAAGTGCAGGCCTTGATTTTCGTGAAAATATCTAGAGGCGGGTGCTATCATTTACACCGATATGTGATATGTATGGTGTGGTTCGTCACTTGTGGGCTATTACGGCTCAGGTTGGAGTTATAATTGTAAAGCAAGATTGTGGTGCTTTCGCCATGACTACAAGTAGTCTATGTAAACTAGACAAGTAGACTATAGAGGTCATGGCAGTGACCAAACCTATACCATGGCTGAAGAGGCAAACCTTTGCCCGTGCATGTTTTCTCTGTGACTCAATGAGTGTACTCAGGAACGTAGAGATGGGCTGGGTCTGAAGACAGTGCCTGAAGTCTCTGAGGCGGTCAGGGCTGATTCACATCAGTTTACAGGTTTGTAGGTAAAGTTACCGTGGCGGGCCGACATGCTGATAAACTAAGAGCTCTATGAGAAGTGAGACGTCTGCTAGAACCAGGCGGTGACTGTAAAACTGCAAACCGTGACCAGACAGGATGTTAAAAGGGTTGTGGCCAGACAAGAGCACTATTCGGAAAGCCAAAGAATAATCAGAAGCTCTCTCATGACTGGTGTCATCAGCCGCTACTCGTTGCGGGATTTACTGAGGAGTGGATCTGAGCACTTATGGACTGAATGGTTTGATGTGCAATAAGGATAATCTGTTGACTAACTAACTAACCATGATTTGATTCCATTTTGCAGGTGCAGATATTTTTTTCCTTGACACACAGAGGTTCCGGGTTCAATCCTTGGTAATGGCTGGGATTTTTGTTGTTGACGTGGACTTGGACATCTGGTAATTCCCCCTGGTCTCTGGGTAGTGAGATGGGACGAAAAAAGAAGCTCATTGGCGCTGCCCGGGCAAAGTTGGGAGTTGAAAATCTACTCAAAGTATTTCAGGATCCTCGCTGGTGCTACAGAGCCTGTGCACTGTGCTAAGCTTCTTCAGACTTGAGTTAGAAGAAGAAGGGAGCACTTATGGGTTACATCCTTGTGCCATGATGTTGATATGTTAAAAAACTTAAAATCTCAAACTTGTCTTTGCCTCCTCATGTGACATGTATGGTGTGATATTTTCCAAAGGAGCACAAGCTCTTAATCTACTCCAGCAAAGCCACTTATGTACGTTTTTATGATTGGTATGTCGTTCTTTGCTTAAATGCAGACGCATTGTATGGGGGTTGACTGCAAGAGCAGAACAACACAGTCTAGCATAGGACACAACACCATATGTTTTTGAATGGAGCTGAACTATACATTAAGTCAAGAAGTATGTCGTTAATTACCTGTAATGTCGCACTCGTATCCATGTCAGGCGGCCCGTGTTTAAACCTCTAAGGACTGGTACTTTTAAGCAGCAGTTAGCGACAAATAGCTTTAACGACGAGTACTTAACCAGCACAGTTTAGATACAAAGCACATAGAAACACACTTTGATGCAATTACTTACAAACGGGAAGTTAAAAACAAACACTTGGGATACACGAAATTAAAGCGAGAACTTAAGAGTCAAGAACTTAGAGACAAGAAATCATAGACAAGGGCTTAGACAGAAGCACTTAGAGACAAGCTTTTATAGACAAGCACTTATATACAAACATTTAGAGACTAGAAGTTAGCGACAAGCGTTTATAGTCATGCATTTATAGACAAAAGTTCATAGACACGTCTAAAGAACAACCGTTTATAGACAAACGTTTAGAGATAAACGTTTACAGGCAATCACCTATAGTAAGAGATAAGAATTAAGAGACACGGACTTAAAGACAAGCGCTTATAGACAAGCCCTTAGCAACAACTCTTTATAGACACGCTCTTATAGACAAGCGTTCAAAGACAAGCATCTAGAGATGAGCATTTGTAGATAAACACTTACAGACACTTGTTTATAAACAATCACTCACAAACAAAGCACTCGGAGACAGGAATTTGGAGACCAACGCTTATAGAAAAGTACTTAGAAAGTAACAGACAATATTTCATAGACAAGCATCGCCAGACAAGAACTTAGACACAAGCTCTAAGAAACAAAACACTTAGACACAATCACTTAAATATAATTACTAATAGATACGCACTTAAAAACGCACTCAGGGGTATTTACTTAGAAGGAAACAGCAAAAGACAACTACTTAAAAGTTCATAAAGTGGAATCGTCAGCAGCAGAGGGTGGTGGGAAAAGAGGCGGGAAAAGGGGGGGGGGATAGTTTTACGTTAGTCCCCAAATAGAGTAGGTAACTTTTCATTAACAAATTTGTTGGGCTGGTGTTAAAAGCCATGGCGTGCTGAAATATACAACACGCGATATCAGCGGCATTGCGGAATACCCTCGTAACCGTATGCAAAGGTCACGGGGCTCAGGAACTACCAATTAGAAGCAAGCTAGTGTGTATATGGGCGAGGTTTAGGGAGACTAACGTCGAACTAACCAGTGGATGTCATCTCACGGCCTATTTTTGAAGCGAAAATGTGAACCGGACACGACATCTCATTCCAGCGCAGACAGCCCAGTCGCACACAGCTCTCACTCGCTCAACCACCCGATCAGCCACTTGTGTCTCTCGTTAGCTCGCTAACTACCCATTCGTAGCCTGATTATCGATAGCTAGATACTGGTGAATACTCGCTTGATATTCGGTTGAGTTTGGCTTGACTACGCTATCGGTTCTCGTCTGCGTTTGGGTTATTAGCAGCCCGGGAGCCCATCATTGTTGAAGAGCCAGTCATACCAACCATTGTGAAACGAGTGTCTAGAGAACTGAGAAGAAAGCACGCTTGGGTGTCCTTTTCAGAACACTCTAACAAGCCTTGCCGACTCCGAAGGGAGCTAGCTTTCGGTATAGATCGCAATTAACCAGCATTGTTTTTTCCCATCATGGGAAAAAAACAGCAAGCCGCACTTACACCAAGGAAGAGGATGGCCATACCAGCAGCATCACCGGCAGGCGCCCCTATCGCGGCGCCTCGCTCACCGAGGCCAGCAACTGAAGCCGCCCCCTATGTGGCGCAAGCACCAGAAGCCTCCCCTATCATGGAGCCACCACCTAAAGCAGCCCCAGTCGTGGCGCAGGGACTTACCGGCACCCGCCTACGAAGACAGCAGCTTGAGCCCACAGCAACATCATCCAGTGTTCACGCTGCAACAGGGTGTGGCACACCGCCGCGACATGCCGCAGCAGCCAAATTTGCCGTTACTGCGCTGGCTCGCATGATTTTAAGGAATGCAGCATTGCTAAAACGGAATTGGACTTCAAGAAACCTAAAAACAATCGAAAATGCTCCAACTGCTCAGGGAGCCACAGCGCCAGGTACCAGGGATGCCCGTACTTGAAGGATATCAAGAGGGCCAAGATGTACACCACCACCAGGACCACCTCTAACCATTAGTATCAACGCAGAGCTGAGCAGCCCAGGCCGACAGTCGAATCCCACACGATCAGCAAGGAAATTCTGCTTCTAAAGGAGGAAATCCAGAACCTCAAGAAAGAGAACACAATAATCAGGAAGCAAAGGGACCAAGAACGGGACGACATGACAGACCTGAGAGGAATCATGCAGTCATCTTTGAAAACACAGAGAAGACTGGAAAAAGATAATATCGAGATGATGGCTTTCAAGATCGAACTCATGGCGATGCTGACAAAACTCAAGAAAATGAAAGAAACAAACGCCACAGGCGCCAAACAACTGCAAAATGATCAAACAAAACAAAAATCCGAAGTCACCACCATCAAGAACGAACTGACAGCAGGCAAAGCAGAGCTAACAGAGACTAAGGAAGAATGCAACAAACTGAGCGCCGCACTACAAGCCACCAACAAGGTGATGGACGCCAGAGAAAATGCAAAGAAAGAAGCAGAAAGGAAAAGGCAATCCGTCGAAAACCACCAGAAAACAAAACAAACTGCCACCCTGGAAGATGAAAAGAATGTGCAGGGAGAGGAAGACCACACCCAACCAGATGAAAGCCAAGAAGCACAGTCCGCTGAGACAACACGAACCGCGGACCAAAACAGCACCTCAGAAGCGATTCCGACCGCAGAGGAGACCGCTACATGCCTAGAAGGAAAAGAAACTGTAATCCCCAAGGACATAAGCGAGGCCGACGTCCTAAAGACGCAAAAAGACTTTAACAAAGAATTACACCCGCACAAGCTCGAACTCTACAAGAACCGCTACTGCATCTCGTTTGACCACGAGAAGTATGATGAGGTCAATTCGCTGCCCACCGAGGAAAAGAAAGCCCTATAAGCAAAGCTAAATGGGCTCCATGAACAGCTGCAAGCTGCCCAGACACAGATGCTGGAGGCAAGATGGAAACAGAGGAGACAGGGAACGCCAAATAGACGTCACCGCAGATTTTGACCTACCACCATAACACGACAAAGCCAGCAGCCAATCAGGACCAACCAAGCCGCCATGACTCCCAGTTCCAGTGGAACAAGCCAGCTCACCGACGCTAAGAAGCACTACCAACCCGAATGACCACTCCCGCCCATCCCGTTCTAGGCCACCCAGGCACATATGGCTGTCCTTTTCAGGACTGCCATGTCCACTCCCAAAACCAACAAGCCGCCCGCCAAGCCCACGCTGCTGACATGAGGTAACAACGAACAGAAAACTCAGGCGAAAATCATCGCCACAAAAGTAAGAAATCCAGCTCAGATAGCAAATGACTCGTCCTTGAAAAAACAGGCCATCAGGCAGTTAAAAAAGGACTAAGTTTGGAATTTTTGTTTTTCTTCAAACGAACGAACGAACTGGACACGAGAAGTAACTGAGCGGCTTAGGGTGTCATAGCGAACCACTGGCAATTCGGGGATGAGGCTGCTGGCAGGTGTGAGAAGCTCACCCATGACCAGCATGGCGCCTTCCAGTGAAGGATGGTTTGGCTGTTTGGCGCACTAGCTTTGACTTTCATTAACTATGTTTCAGGTGCTATAGCAAGGTCTTAACTTTGTCTCCTTGGGTGCGAAAACACTACATGAGAGTCCCGATGCGCGAGAGTAAAGACCTGGGTCGACCCACTCCCGGAGGATGTTTACGGGTTAAACGGGCTGAAACAATTGGTGATTAGGAACCTTTACTGATGATCGGTAGACTTCTGCTGTGGCGGTCACTGCAGCCTTCAGTTCGCTTGAAAACCATCTGCACATATATGTCGTGATTATTGTAACTGACTCAGAGAGTATGCCGAGAAAAGTGTAGACAGGTAGGGTCCGTGATGAGTAACAAGCATCGCTTCAAAAATCCCGGGTGGTGGGTATCATTTGGATATTTTGTCCAGGTCATGCTGGTGGGTTGGAAAACGAACAGGCAGATAGCCTGGCTAGTTACACACCAATGGCGGCAGCAGCTAATCCATCAGCCTTATCGATATCACACACACCCGAAAACCCTGGACCAAAAAATCCATGATATGCTTCAGATGTGAGTCTTTGCAAGTGATGCAGACAGAAGCCTTAAGTTAGGGGATGCGATAAATATCCTGATAACTCTTTTAAAAAAAAATGTAATATATATATTTCCTGATACTGATATTTACAGCCGAGGTGTAGCGGCTAGACACTTGCCTGCGGATCCAAAGGTCTTGAGTTCAAATCCGAACTTAGCTGGACTTTTGCAAACACAGAAAAATAGCATTGGCTCCTAAGTCGACACATCCTTAAATGGGTACCAGATTAAGTCCTGGGAAGTAAAGGCATGAGGTGTGATGCTGACCAGGTCATCTATTATGCGCCGATTAGTCTTTAAAAAATATGTCTAGCTCCAATACGTCTGAAGGCGCGGAAACAGACACTTTTACTTACTGATGTTTAGGCTAGGTTGACCTGCGAGGGCTCACCGGGATATTGTCAAAATGTACCAGTCCTCAAGGTCAGCCCAAGACATATTATGGAAGTAAATGCTACTTTTGGCATAATCGTCGCATAACTTATCAAATGCGTATTGTCTACTGAAATGTCTATTGAGCTTCCGGTCAATAGTTACCCGCTGGATTTTCCTCTCTATATAGACTAAATCGCTAAAGTTTTGTCTCACATCTATTGAGCTGAGAACATAGCGCGGCACTGCGAGTTGCGGATTTCATTTGAAATGATTTTTGACTGTGCCCAACGTGGCCTGTTCCCTAGAGAACTGGTGTGGTCTTATGCAATTAAATGAGTGTACAATTACAGATATGTTGTAACTAGGGCAGTACCGAATAGTCATTTTCACTATCGGCCGAATACAAATAACGGGACCCACTATTCGGCTGAATACGAATACGAATAGTGTATAGTCTATAAAATATATCTAAAAAAAAAAAAAAAAACAGTCATAATGTAAAATGTACGCTGAACGTTTACTTCACATAAAGTAGCACAGAATAGTCGTCTTCTTCTTTAGCATTCTGAGCCCTTGAGGTTTAGTGCTGCAGATATCACTCGTCTCCATTCATCTCTCTGACTGGCCTTCTCTTCACAATTTGTGACACCAGTTGTTTGCAGGTCTGGCTTGACATTATCTCTCGAACTTCTTTTTTGTCTGCCTCGTGGTCTACACCCCTTCCTCTCTCAGGTGTATACAGTTTTACTTCTCTGTCAACTGATATTCTTTCAAAATGCCCCAACTATTTTAGTCTGTTAGCTCGCATGTGGCCAGTGATCAATGGTGTTTAAACAGATTATCTGTTACGTTGTTGCTTCTCACTCTCCATTCCCCGCTGTTAGCATCTTTGATGGGTCCAAAGATTTGTCGTAAGACTGTTTTCGAAAACCTGTAATAAGGCCTTATCTCTTTTATTTCTGCTGCAAGTTTCAGAGCCACATAAAACCACAGGCCTCATCAACGTTTTATATATTTTGATCTTGGTGTTGCGAGACAGACACTTTGAATTTAGCAGATGTTGAAGGGCATAGTATACTTTATTTCTAGATTGTATTCTAGATTGTATTTCTTCTCTCAGCACGTTGGAGCAGTTGAAGTTGCACCCAAGTACTTATATGTTTCCGTTCGTTTGATTTTCATTTATTATCGATTTGGATGTGGCCGGAGTTTAAATTACGTTTCATGTCTAGTTAGTATTCGTACAGAATAGTGAAACATTTAAAAATATTTTTTGTTTTGCATCCTCCAGTCAGTCTTTCGTGGTAAAATAATAACTAGAAATGAAAGAATCCTAAGTATTATAACAAGTAACTAAACTTGGAAATTGGTCACCTTAGTTCGTGCATGAAAGCTGCTTTAGCTTTCAAAAAAATCAATCGTTCCATGTTGTCAGTATTAAAGCCGTATATGCAGAAGCGGGTGTAAGATAACTACTATTCGTATTCGCTCGACCGCAACTATTCGGCCGAATACCGAATAGTCAATAGGTCAACTATTCGGCCCGAAGCGAATACGAAGCGAATATTTGGTATCAGCCCTATTTGTAACTGCTGCTTACAATTACTACGAAATGCATTTTTAGTGTCTGACTGTCTGTACTGGAACTTTGGGGGAT
>CAJHNH020002765.1:0-2500 GCA_905116865.2 Candidula unifasciata
GTGTGTCTGTCTGTCTGTGTGTCTGTCTTGTGTGTCTGTCTGTCTGTGTGTCTGTGTGTGTCTGTGTATGTGTCTGTGTGTCTGTGTGTCTGTCTGTCTGTCTGTCTGTCTGTCTGTCTGTCTGTCTGTGGGTGTGTGTCTGTCTGTGTCTGTCTGTCTGTCTGTCTGTCTGTCTGGTCTGTGTGTCTGTCTGTTCTGTGTGTGTTCTGTCTGTCTGTCCCTCTGTCTGTCTGTCTTGTCTGTGTGTGTGTCTGTGTGTGTCTGTGTGTGTCTGTTTGTCTGTGTGTGTGGGTCTGTGTGTTTGTGTGTCTCACATTTTTCGCCTGGATTTATATATATGGAAATGTCGGTTTAAAGGGTAATGAATAAAAGGAAAGAAAATGGTATGGAATGCACCATTACATGCAAGAAGAAATGGACAGAGCTGATATCATCATTGATACGAAGACCATTTAGTTGGGAAAAAGCTAGTCTCTGGCGCTAAGCCGATTGTGTGACCTGGGAGTGAAGTCTGCTGAAGTGCGTTTATGTCGTCTCTTTTGTCAAGATACTAAGCATTAGTGTATAGTCAACTTCTCTTTAAAAGAGTTAACAAAGGCAAGTGGGGTTTCGATGTTGTATCAAGGGACTGGAAACTCATGAAATTGTTCAGTCGATTGTGATAACATAAAATAACAAAGAAATATCCTACCAATAGTCATGAGAACAAATGCTCCACCAACCATTATCACTGTCTGAATGAAGTCAGTCCATATCACCGCTGTAAATCCCCCTGTGGAATTATGTGTAACATAATGAATACGTATGATTTACTCACGATTAACTAAGATCCGCACACCCATACTATACATTTTGTGATCTTCAGATCATTTTGTTCCTAAATCGTTATGTTCCATTTGGCAGAAGAAAGATGTAATGTAATCAAAGTTTTTACTGATCAGACGCGTTATGGTCGTTTCCGTGAGAAGACTTGACTGAACAGATGTAAGCGACTTTGTGTATTCTTATTTGCAGCTGTATTATTTATTGTCCATGGCATAACAATGAGTCATTATTTTTCGGCCATGTTATGAGAAAAGGAAAAATGGAACATGTTGTGACCACTAGAAAGATCTGTGGAAGGAGGGATAGAAGAAGACAACAAGAGAAGATTCTTGACAGTCTTGTTGCATGGCATGGAAGTGTGTCAACACACAAACTGATCCATGCTGCAGGAGATCGTCGATTGTGGAGAGACATGGTCGCCCACGCAAGTCAGCAAGGTACTTATGATGATGATGACTATTGTCCATTTGTGTCGTATGCTCTTTGACCGCAACGTTTATTGATCGCTGAAAATTGTGTTATCGTGAAGTTGAAAAGTTCTCCTTCTCCTGCGAATAGAAATTTTTGTACTCTTATAATTAGGCCAGACGCCATCGTGGTGTAGCGGCTAGAGTTTCGCCATGTATCCCCAATGCATCTGAACGGGCGGACAAGTGTGCTTCACTCTTGCATATTTAGGGATTCTTTCTTCCTCTACTATTTTCGTCTGCATCTGCGAAAGCCATCCAACACATTGTAATTTTGTTTCATACTATACGAAACTAGACTATTCAACAACAACAACAGCCAACAAAACGTTTAACTACATAAAAGAAACTAATTTTGACATTCAAAATATTTGAAATTTAACGAGTGAAATTGTTCAAACTGCTCACAAGAATACTATAGGGCTCACCCTATGAGCTGACAGTTCGCTGCATTCGGGTCATCAATAATTTTTAGGCGTAGTAAATGTATCAGTTGGTAAATATATTTTATTTATAACATAACATTACATGTATCAGTCGATGAGTGTTTTCTTTACACCATAACATCTATCTATCTATCTATCTATCTATCTATCTATCTATCTATCTATCTATCTATCTATCTATCTATCTATCTATCTATCTATCTATCTATCTATCTATCTATCTATCTATCTATCTATCTATCTATCTATCTATCTATCTATCTATCTATCTATCTATCTATCTATCTATCTATTCTATCTATCTATCTATCTATCTATCTATCTATCTATCTATCTATCTATCTATCTATCTATCTATCTATCTATCTATCTATCTATCTATCTATCTATCTATCTATCTATCTATCTATCTATCTATCTATCTATCTATCTATCTATCTATCTATCTATCTATCTATCTATCTATCTATCTATCTATCTATCTATCTATCTATATCTATCTATCTATCTATCTATCTATCTATCTATCTATCTATCCTATCTACCTACCTACCTACCTACCTACCTACCTACCTACCTACCTACCTACCTACCTACCTACCTACCTACCTACCTACCTACCTACCTACCTACCTACCTACCTACCTACCTACCTACCTACCTACCTACCTACCTACCTACCTACCTACCTACCTACCTACCTACCTACCTACCTACCTACCTACCTACCTACCTACCTACCACCTACCTACCTGTCTGTCT
>CAJHNH020002765.1:5000-17500 GCA_905116865.2 Candidula unifasciata
TGGCATTTTGTTCCCATGAGTTCACCTCAATACATGTATCATTCATGTCCTGCTTGCACACATCTTTATATCGTAGTAGAGGTCGGCCTCGACATCTCACAGGCCCACATCAGACATCTGATCGTATCCATGCCCAGGAGATGTCAGGCTCTGATCCACGCAAGAGGAGGCCACACACCATACTAACAGGAAAGGCTGTACGCCTAAAAATTATCGTGACTCTGATGCAAAAGAAAGTGTCAGTTGATTGGTGAAAATCTATGGTATTCGTATTTAAAATTTGAATAATTTAACCTATTGTATTACAAAGATGCAGAATGTAAAAATTGAATGTATGTGTCTTTCAGTAGTTATACGTTCAATTTTTGACAGTGTATCTCAAGAAATATCTTTCTTCTCTCAAGTGAAAAAAATAGATTACATAGAATATTCTTTAGTTTGTAAAATGCTGCATTTGCTAAAATAAACATCTTTATTACATATTCTACCTGTTGTTGTCAGGGCATCCAAGAACGCAAACGTACATAGACTTGATTTTTCTTTGTAAAAACACTCACGGTAGGTTCCAATTTCTTTCTGTGAGATTACGCGTGCGATGTCCAGGCTCACTACACAGCCTGTACTCGGCCTTGTCGACACGCGCACTTGCCAAATGGTCCAATGGTAGTTCAGTAATGTCAAGACTTACACCTAGTAGCTTCCGCCTCACAGTAAAAGATGACTCTGAACTTAGGTCTACCACCAAAGATTGAACGCTGTATTCAGACACCGACATCATGAAATGATTTGCATCACGAGATCTGATTAACACAATAATAGAGACAATCACGCTACTGCCACATGTACACATTCAAGACGCTATGTTGCGGGGTCGCTACGGGCTATCGGTAACCGATTGCACAAATCCACCTTTGAGATTAACGTGACTGTAACTCTGACTACTTCCTAGATTTTAGACTGTCACTATAGAACAAACAGACTGATCTACAATATCTTGCGTAGAACCACCCAGACTTAGTGCCTGCGGCCTGTCACGTTACCTCGAGGTATTACTAAACATTACTTCACGAAAACCATTACGCTGGAACCTTGTTACTGAGGTAACTCCCACAGAAAAAATATACGTTCGATTGAGTCACCCAGCTTGTCAAATGGGTACACAGGTCTAGCCTGGCAACACCCAGACTAGAACCTCTACTCACACACGTCAATAGAGCTCTCCGATAACGTCCTAAAGTTGTGCATTCAAGAGCAGCATCGGTTCTTTGGGACTCTTGACGATGCGCCCTTCCTCTCTGACGACGTGCAGTCAACTGCTCCTCTAACTTCGTGGCGTGAACTGCACCTCTAACTTTGTGGAGTGAACTGTTCCTACGACTTCGCGAAGTGAACTGCTCCTCTAACTTCGTGGCGTGAACTGCACCTCTAACTTCGTGGCGTGAACTGCACCTCTAACTTCGTGGCGTGAACTGCACCTCTAACTTCGTGGAATGAACTGTTCCTACGACTTCGCGGAGTGAACTGCACCTCTAACTTCGTGGAATGAACTGTTCCTACGACTTCGTGGCGTGAACTGCGCCTCTAACTTCGTGGCGTGAACTGTTCCTACGACTTCGCGGAGTGAACTGCACCTCTAACTTCGTGGCGTGAACTGTTCCTACGACTTCGCGGAGTGAACTGCACCTCTAACTTCGTGGCGTGAACTGTTCCTACGACTTCGTGGAGTGAACTGTTCCTACGACTTCGTGGAGTGAACTGTTCCTACGACTTCGTGGAGTGAACTGTTCCTACGACTTCGTGGAGTGAACTGCTCCTCCGACTTCGTGGAATGAACTGTTCCTCTGACTTTGTGGAGTGAAGTTTTCCTACGACTTCGTGGGGTCAACCGCTCCTCTGACTTCGTGTAGTGAACTGCTCCTCCGACTTCGTGGAGTGAACTGCTCCTCTGACTTTGTGGAGTAAACTGTTTCTACGACTTCGCGGGGTCAACCGCTCCTCTGACTTTGTGGAGTCAACTGCTCGTCTGACTTCATGAAGTCAACTGCTCCTCTGACTTCTTGGAGTGAACTACTCCTCCGACTTCATGGACTGAACTTCTTCTAAAAAACACAGTTCGCCATCTCTACCGGAGTTCTCTCATGCCTAGCACGGAGACCGCGGTTTGCATTCATTCATGAACTCCACACGACCCCCCTCTCCCCCCCCCCCCAATTGCCCGGATATACAGCTCCTTGACCCTGTGATCCCGGCAAATGGGTCTGCGGTCTGAATTACATAGAACCCCCTTATGTTTAAATCCGAACAATTGGGGAGGAAAATGTATATACATCGACTACACCCCTAAGGGACATAACCCTTTATGTGTTCATATATTGCTCACAACAGTACTCATACTGAGCAGGTTGTCCTAGCCATCCTCTGCCTAGCACAGTCAAGGTATCCCGCAGGCTAGGGGAGGGAAGGATGCACCTTACATCTTGTGTTGGTAGGGTAAACCCTATCCTGCTACACTGAAAACAAAAACAGAAACATAAAGGTCGCTCTATCTATAGTTAGAACTTACAGATATCTTTACAAAGGCATACAGGATCATGGATAAGACGGACAGGTAAACTCTTATCCTCTGCCCCCCAAATCGTTTCCTCAGGTATTCCGGCATGGTGAAAACCTGAAAAAGAAATTACAAAGTATAATCTTGATTGTATTACTGTCGACATTAATCGTCATTATTAATTTCTACCTCTGGCGTTAAGAGGTTAACGGCAGAAGAGAAGAAGTACAAGACTTAGCATGCACAGCAGGAGCTTTACCGATCATCATTGTGGGGGGTGGTTGGGTGGGGGGTGGGTGGGGGGGGGGTGTTCCTTGTCGATAACTGCTTTAGCCCAATAACCTCCTAGATAATCTCAGAGGGTGGGCCGACCTTTCTCATGAAACCCAGGAGTCGGACTCTCCTGCTGTGCTGATCGGACATCGGACGAGACAAGATGGTGGCAACAGGTATTTTTAAGTTTGGTGTTATATACTGTCGCTGCGGCAGCAAATTAGCCGCCTACCTGCTGGAAAAGAGTGACAAGTGTATAGTTTAATAATCGGACAGATGTAAGACTTTGGCAATTGGCAGAGAGACACTGGTAAACATTACTCGGAAACTTTGGCTTTTAGGGATAAAAAGTGTCTTTTTACTATGGGCTTGGAGCAGTCTACCGAGGTCTATCCTCTACGATGTTATGTTGTGTCCACAGCCAGCTCGAAGCTCTTTCTTCGGCTTAGCCCGGTTTTTTTTAGCGCCATTTTTCGCTCTTTTCCTCGCAAGCCCTGATACTTTAGTATATTGTATGTGGAGGTGGAGAGTTTTAATGTGTACGATTCATCTCTCCTCAGAGATAAAGACAGTGTAAAGAACAGCAGACTGTATGAAACTTACCCCAGCTGCGATGTAGACGGGAACAAAAAACCAGCCCAGTATCATTAAAATGAAGATTGCCTGCAAGGATGTATTATAATGGTTTTAAAAAAGTCAAAGATAACTCCAGTATGTGTATGTGGCACACTGTGGCAAAAAGGTTTATATGTGCATGAGGGGAACATACAACTCAGTGATGCATCGTTTTACACACTACAGATGATGGTACGGTTTAAAAAAATAAAAATAAAAACAGTAAAAAAAAAAAAATCACAATCACAGCCCTCATCGAACACGACCTTCTACCTTCCTGTGCTAACTCTATATTTTGAGGGCAATTGTTTGGGAAGGATGGCCTTCTGTCTGCTTTCCAAAATGCACAAACCTGATAACCCAGGCCGACCAATTGTGTCCGACAGTGCTTCTCCTACAGTATTCATATCTGAGTCCCTCGACTGTGTACAGCAGCTGGCGCCCCCTTGTAACTGTTAGTTGCATTAGGTGCTGGTAATACCCACATTTAGTTACTATGTTAATAAAATCTGAACATTAAATCTTTGATTTTTAAAAACTTGGAAATTATAACTGACATTTGTCACACAGAAACGAAAATACGTTGATTTCCTTTAGGGAAGTGACTATGATTTCTTATAGGGAAGTGACTATGATTTCTTATAGGGAAGTGACTATGATTTCTTATAGGGAAGTGACTATGATTTCTTATAGGGAAGTGACTATGATTTCTTATAGCGAAGTGACTATGATTTCTTATAGGGAAGTGACTATGATTTCTTACAGGGAAGTGACTATGATTTTTATAGGGAAGTGACTATGATTTCTTATAGAGAAGTGACTATGATTTCTTATAGGAAAGTGACTATGATTTCTTAAAGGGAAGTGACTATGATTTCTTTAGGAAAGTAACTATGATTTCTTATAGGGAAGTGACTATGATTTCTTATAGGGAAGTGACTATGATTTCTTATAGGGAAGTGACTATGATTTCTTATAGGGAAGTGACTATGTTTTCTTATATTATTGGAAAGTAGGTAAAGTTATGGTTTTGACCCTTTTAGCGGTTTGCACTTCTCAATATCGTGATTGACAAGTGATCAGTGACCTTTCAAACAAGATTACTCTGAATCGATCAATCGAATTAGCTTAAAAACTAAAACAGCCCTCTGTCAAATATTAAATGCAGAGTTTATGACTATAGTGAAAGAAATAACTGAAATGAAATATGTCGTTTTATGGCCGTGTAAATAAATAATAAGGCACCAATATCAAACATTTAATTTACTCTAATTCGCCCCCCCCCCTACCCCACCCCGGCACACACAAAAACCATTCAATCAATGCCAATCATTCTAAGACAGGTCCTCACTCTGCATACAATAATCCAATCTGATAGGTCTCTGTCAGATCATTTTACAGATATCATAATTATGGTTTGTTTTTAAAAAGTGTCTTATTATTGGAATGCGTAAATTAGCTTCATTAATGAGTTCCCTATTTCAAAAACAAATTTAAGTCCAAACATAAACAATTAACATGACTGTTGATTCTGTGACGAAAGGTATAGTTTTTGATCAGTAATCTAATTATAGTCAAGTATCTTGTTTAACTTTGTTGTGTCCCCGGCTTGTCATGATTACGTGTATCACTTTGATGACAATTACATAAGAAATACATGGCTTACAGTTAGCTCAAATGTCGCGACAGCAATCCCACTGGAAGCCGCTGAACCAGCCAGTATGAGAAAGTGGCCGGACCCGATGTTGCTGGCGAAAAGAGAGGCCCCAACCTGTCAAATTTGCAGAAAGGAACATGGGCAATTATTAATAACGAAAGTTGCAACTTGTTTCTCTAATGATGAACTAAGTAGGGTTGCATGTAAAACACTGTGATATAATCATCCATTTACAAGAATGTGTGTAAACGTTCAGTATCACAGTTTATATGCAAATGATTGTTGTGAAATAAAAAACAGTAGGTTTAAAAAAACTGAGTGAGAATGTTATGTTTATGCGTTTACAAGACTTTGCGTAAATGTTCAGTATCGAGGTTTATTTTGCAAATGGTTGTGAACAATGAAAATCAGTTGAAGTGCAAATGACGGAGACAGAATTTTATGCAAAACATTCAGTAGTAGATTATCGTTTGTGCATGTTCAGTAGATTTATTCAGGTGGTAATTATTGCTTAAGAGTTTTCAGTAAAAATCATGCAAATAATTGGACAATCGTGATCTGCAAACCATATTCAACTCGTATGAAAATTTTCTGTTCAAACATAGGAATGTTAATGTAAACAATAGGACTCCGTTCCATGTCAGTAGGTGTATTTGGCATACAGGGCTAGATCTATGTTTGTTTGTTTTAGTATCCAGAAGTTGAGCTGTTAACCCTTAGGCTCGGTATTATTGATATCGCAACCTTTCGGTCTTGATTCCATTTTAAATAACGTAAATCTGGGAGAAATGTGGCTTTTCTGCCCACCCCCGGGAGTGAACCCGGACGACAAGGAGTTCGTCACCCACTCACAGCGCAATCCGGTTTAGCCAACTACGCTAGAGAGACGGGCCGGGCTAGATCTAAGAGAAATTAAAGGCAAATCGGAATTTGATGGTAGGGGTGTTTGTAGTCAATATCACGCAAGCGCAGTTACTTCTCTGGACTTTACTTGCTACACATTTTAGGCTGGGTAGACCTAGACGCAAATTTTATTTCTTTAAAAAAAATCTTTCTTGATGCTTATTTGAGCCCACGAACTTGGGACCCCCAGGTGAGAGAGTCTAGTCACTACACCACGTCGGCTTCTATTAAGAGGAAGAAATAAAAAATCCAAAATCACGTCTATGGGATTTATTGAATGTACGATATTGGTCCCACTGTTAGAATAGTCGGTAGACGGTGGTTGGTTATTTGCATTCTCTCCACCTTTACTTTCCAAGTAAATTACACTTTAGCCTAGAACGGGTAGTGGCTAATATTTCTTCTTCTTCTTCTTTCGTTCGCATGAAATAAATTATCTATATCTGCAATGCTGTCTCTAGTATGAATTTCACTGTCTTTTGTAATTCACTAAGCGGTCCGTAGAGTTTGCTTCCACAAGTGGCTAATATTTGACTGCGGGCTAAAATTGGGCCCGCCGAGCAATTTTTCATGACCTGCGAAGTTGGTGTAAAATGACTAGATAATCATCTTGCCTTTGATATTACAGAATAGCAGAAAAAAAAAAAAAAAAAAACGCTCGTATAAAAAAGAAAAACAATCGAAAGATGAAAATGCATGATCTCAAGATTTTTACTTTAACCAATTTACTAGTGCTTTGTAATAGGGTTTTCACGCTGTTTAATCTCTTCATTACTAATGCAAGTCTTCTTAAGATTTCTTTCGAGCAGTCGCCACTGTTGTTCACTATAGAACTCAAGTATTCGTTCGAAATCGATTACATTTTCTATTTCTTCATTTCGATTGTGATATGTAGTTGGTGTGCTGTATTTACTAGGGACATTTTTTTTTTTTTTTTTCAAATTCAGAAAAAGATTCACTTGTTAGCAGTGCTTTTTTTTTTTAAAGAATTAATTATTCTAAACATTTTACACTATTGGAAAGGAGAACTGACTCGTCAGCATATCTGAGTTCTGGGATAGGATTACCCCCAGTTTTTAATGGATCACGCTCTCACATGCCTCATAGCTAATGGCGTTTCTCATAACATTGTCAGCATATATGTTAAAAAGGGAAGGAGAAAGAATGCAGCCATGTCTCACTCCTTTCTGCACTTCAAACCATTCTGATGTTTCACCAGCTACTCTTACCGCTTCTTCTTGTTCATTCAGAGATTCCATTACGTGCACCAGATGTTGTGGAAATCGCATGCCTCTCAATATATGCCATAGTTGCACACAGTCAAATCTGCCTTCATACTTAAATTTCTACACTTGTCCTAAAATAACGCCTTTGTCTTTTATTATACATTTAGGCACCGTTTTGTTCTTGGAAATCCCCATTACTTCTGTCCTTTTAATTATTTAAAATTTAGGCCCATTTTATCACTTTCTACCTGCGTCGTATCTATCAATTCCCGTAGTTCCTTCTGATTTGTCGCTATCGTGTATTTGTGATCAGTATATCACAGTTTGTTTATGTTATGCTTACCAGCCACAATTCCTGGCATATCCATGATGGATCTCATTATACATTCACCTTTTTAATGCAAACAAATCAGGTGATAGAAGACATCCTTGCCTTATTTTCCTCTTTATGCTCTGAAATGTTTCCAACTGGTTATTAATTCTTATGGCTGCTGTTTGCTGCTTATACATATTCTTTATAATTTGTACATTGTTTTCCATCAATGTTTAACATTTCTGTTGTTTATTTCTTCATGTTTCACATAATCAAAAGCTTTCATATAGTCAATGAAGAATAAGTAACGATTTTTTTTTTTTAAAACTTCTCTAGCTCTTTCCGAAAGAGTCCTAATGATGTTTTTGGTATTGCTTGTACCCTTCCCTTTTACAAATTCACAATGTTCTTTTAATAATGTGTGGTTTAACCTTGTTTCAGACAATACATATTTAATGTATGTCTCAATTTCTATCGAGAATTAGATGTTCTAGGCGCTTCCCTACCGAAATGAATGTTCTGGGTACGTTAAAGCAAAGTTTTCATAACTGACGTAGGATAGCAGGTCAACCCAGCATATTATGTGATGGGAAGTAATTGCGGGCCGCATGAAACTGACCATATCACCCATCGAGTGTCGATTGTTCTTTACCAGTCTGAGTCTAGCACCATATACCTCTTAGCAATTGTCTCTTACATACTTTACAGAGAGGGTTTGAAAAAATGGTTAAAGTTCCTTTCCACGCATTTAGGCTTATAGGACATATAGGGCTAGACCTATATTTTTACAGACCAATCGGCACAAATGGAGTGATATGGTCAGCATCACGCCGGCCGCCTTCACTTCCCGGAACTGCACCCTGTACCCAATCAAGGCTGGGTCGATCTGCGAGTCGAGGTCATTTTTGAAAAAAGTTTGGCTCCTCCAGGGAGCGAACTCACGACCTTCCGATCCCCACGCGAGCGTCATGGAGAGGGTTCACCAAAAAAAAAAAAAAATATATATATATTTAATTCAGTGTCAAAATATTAAAACTAGATCTTTGGCATCTTGTTTCTATTTCCTGATCTATTCTTCCATCCTCCAAAAATATACTTCCTAGATATTTAAATTCTTCAACTTAACTTGCTTCAGACAAGTACTAATCAATACTATATGCAGCGGACTAGGAATTCTCCTGTGCAATACTTCAGTTTTATTAGTATTTATTTTCATATTATATTTTCTGTATGTTGAACTTAGCCTATTTAGATGGTCTCGCAGTCTACTCCACTTATTGTAGAACATACACTAATCGTCTGCGATATTTATTCATTAATAGTGTGCGGATCTAATTCTTACTATGGAAAGTAAAGTTCCTTATTTTCTGGGGTGACTGCTTTAAACCTGGCTATTTTTGATATTATTTTTATGTATATAGTGAATAAATCAGGAGAAAGCACACATCCCTGCATCACCCATGGACTGACTGTAAATATATTAGACATGCCTGCTTGTGTTCTTACAGCGCTTTGGGAAGTGTTGTACATTACCACTATGTTACCCAGCAGGCTTTTAAGAATTACTAAGCAAGTTTCCAAAGTCCAAGCCACAAAGGATGACTGTTAGAGTGTAATATGATATTAGTTCAGACTTGAGATTAGTTGTTGGTTGGTATATTTCTTTTCGTCGCCACGCCCATTACTGTTATTGGGTGCTAAAGTGATCACATCGACAAACGATATTTACCGGAATCCAGTTCATACTCCTTCCAGCCAAAAAGTAACCGCCGACCGTGCCCCGGTTTTTGCATGACGACTGGGGAAATACGTTTACACAATATAATGGTGTGTAATATAATATTGCAATATCTGGAGTACAACAAGAAAAAAAAAAATTATAAAAAAAAAAAAAAAAAAGCCTTATTGTAAACTTTTATGAAGTCTTACGAAGAATCTTTCTACCCATCAGAGACGAAAACACTGGTGAACCGAGAGTAAGAAGAATGTCATGATATATTAAAATCCTCCCTTATTTCTAGTAACGTGAAGGCAAAAAGACTGCTAACACTGGCATCTACAGGGATGATGCCAGACAACACAGAGAAAAATAAAACTATGTGCACGAAATTGCTGAATAGCAGTAGACTGCGAAGCAGATCAAGAAAGGAGTGGAGAGAAAAAACACACATGAAGACCTACTGGAAATCACAGATGGTAAGAGAAATGTAGTCACTGATAATAAGAATAAGAAGAAACCCCACAGGGGAACATGAACAGCAGGAGTCTACCAATCATCAGTAGTAGTAATCTCTCGTCGACAAATGTTTCGGCCCACGAGCTCCTATACATTTTCAGAGAATGGGCCCATCAGAGTTCATGAAGCTCAGGGTTGATTTCCTCCTGCTGCACGTATTACCAGATGTTCTCGGACAGGGACAAGACGAAATTGGTGAATTTGCAAAAGGTACTGTGAGATACGAAGTGTATTTACATAGTCGTTGCGGTAGCATATTTAGAGCAGTCACCTTACCTGGACGACCAAGTGGCAAGCTTGCGGTTGGTTTATCGGACACATGTTAGACTTTGTTGGCAGATGGCAAAGGGACACTGGCAGACAATTCAGACACGATGAAATTTAAGGGGTAAGACTTTCTTTCTCAGTAGATACCCGGACCAGCTCACCGAGGCCCATCCCCCACGACGTTCCGTTGTGTCCAGAGCCAGCTCGAGAATCTCTCTGCAACCTTACCCAGTTGTTTCAGTGCTCGTTTGCGTTCATTTCCTCGCAAGCCTAGTTGTTTAATCACATTGTACATTGAAGTGGAAACGATAACTCTTGCGCCTACCTAGACGGCGATGATTCTTACTCTGTACGCTTCGTCTCTTCTCAGACCAGCCGCTAAGTCACTGTATTTCTCGAGCGTGCACATGTGGCTTTCATCCATTCGCGACTCATACAGCACAGTTAGCTGGATCAGGATGAGCTGACATTGCTCCGAAGAGTGTAGGACTATGTCGGGTCACAGGCTAGACTTCCGGATTAATTCAGGGTACTTTTCATGATCAGGCAGGTTAACCGCCAGGAACCAGTACCTCGCACAGTCAAGCATCGATGGAGCGTTTGTGACCTTGCTGAATTTACTTTTAAAAATCTGCCCAGCCTTAAGGAAGGGCATGGGGACGACGGTAGGACCGGCCCTCGCATTGACCCTCATCCTAGCTTGGTCCACAACGGCCGCTAACTCTTTCAGCACCTTATTGTGGCGCCAAGTGTACCTGCCCTGACCTAGGGCTTTTCTGCACGCGGTCAATACGTGCTCGAGCGTCTACCTGGCTCTACATAGCGGGCATGTCAGGTCGTTAGTCGCACTCCACTTGACCTTGTTGACACTGGACGGTAATACATCGTAGGCAGATCGTACGATAAAGCTCAGACACAGCGGGTCCATTCGCCAGATCTCCCCCCATGTGAGTACTCGTGGCAAGGCTCTCTCTAGGCCGATCTACTGGCCTTGCTGCTACTGTTGCTCGGCTTTCTGGATCCGAACCTCCTTTTCAGTGTCCCTAATCTGCGGGATCACTCATGTCTCTGCGTTCTTTTTGTGTGGCTTTTTGACCACCAAATGACTTTCCCGTGCCCAAGTCCTCGACGGTCGGTTGAGTGTAACTCATCACTTCTCTTAATTTCAGTGCATATTTGGGCAGATTCGATCGCATCTAGGACTTTCCATTTCAAACTTGTCTTTAGAGCGGGCTGGACAGCGGTGACAGTGGGGTCTGAAGACTCGCGCAACAACATGGCGGGTCTTACTTTGCCGACTTTAAACACTTCGGTTATTGATTTGAACGGGTAAGAATAAAGACCTGATATCTGCAGCAATGAACCTTGATGGGGTATTTAAAAACCAAAAAAAAAAAAAAAAAAAAAAAAAACTTTTTCAGGGCTCTTAATATGTTTGGAAGAAATAATTCCTTTTATTTATCACCTCAAGTATAATTTCAGTGTAATATACAGATGAACATCCGAATCTGTGCATACAACATCACACAAAAACATTAGGGTTAATTAAAAATTTAAAAAAATTCCCAGAACATCCTTATTTCCACACAAATAAAGAGCTACTCATATCATTTTTCTATATATGACCCGTGCACGGCAAAACACTTTAGCATCGCGCAGTCAGCTTCTGTATCCAGTCTGAGACGGTTTTTAGTTGCTCAAGTTCCTTGGGTACCCAGCTGACATACACTTTTATTGTACCTTAATTCATCATGCATTATTGAATACGCGGATCTAAAACTAATGTCCATGAGCTCTGCCACTTGTGTTATTGTGATTATTCGAATAAACCAAGGAGCCGTCCCAATATGGGACGCAATTATTCGTTATTCTAAAGACTCACTATGGCTGTTGCCGGGAGCCCTAATATAACCTAACAGTTGAAGGGGGTATCCATGACTTGCATCCGGGTGATTCTCAACCGAATGGTGGCACTTTGTGTCACCGAGTATTTATCGCTAATTGTGCGCTTGAACTTTATTTAGTTGTCCCTGATAATGATTTCCACCCCTTGGGCTTTTTCTTATATTCTGGATGTTTTGGGGCGTCAACTTCGACTTTCATCTCTGACAGTTGCGCATGCTCCTTTAATGTGGTCCACACACTTATGCAATTCTCTTTGAGTCATGGTGCTTGCTCCATACTGCGTTAACAACGGACGGTAGATGTCTGCCGGTTAGACTTCCTCCGACCACAGAAAGCGCCACAATAGCGCGCCGATCCTTGAATGCTGCCTTCGTGAATTTGTATGGCTATACTTGTGACTTTTTTTGCTCCGTGACACTCTGCTGAATGGGGCAGTGATTTATATCCCTAATTCCACGTCAATCAAACAGGTGTTTACATCAGCCATGCGCAGTATTCGTTTATTTATTTTGCGAAATCATGCAAATACCTTTAGTATTTGTTTTTAAATGTAT
>CAJHNH020002765.1:22500-35000 GCA_905116865.2 Candidula unifasciata
CGTCTCTAGAGATAACTACAGTATAGATAAACACACAAGTCTCTGGAGATAAGTACACTAAGGGACAGATAAACACACAGGTCTCTAGAGATAACAACAGTAAGGGACAGATAAACACACACGTCTCTAGAGATAACTACAGTATAGAACGGATACACATACGTCTTTAGAGATAACTTCAGCATTGAACAGATACACACTCACACACACAAAATACGTTTTTAGAGATAGCTACTGCAAGGAACGAATACACACACGTCTTCAGAGATAGCTTAAGTACCTAACGAATACACACACGTCTCCAGAGATAACTACAGTATAAAACGGATGCACACACGTCTAAAGAGATAATAAGGTCTCTTTTATAATTATGGGCAGCCACAGTTACGATTGTTTGGATCCAAGCAGACCCCAACTCTTTGTATGCATTTACAACCCACTGGTTCCTTCTTGCCACTCCAGTTATCACCTGTAATACTGAATGCATATTTATACACTTCCTGCAAACGCAATATCCGTTATTTTTCCGCTTCTTTTTCTCTTCGCTCTCCTCGTAGTCTTCATTCTTCTTAGACTTCTTCTTCTTCCTCTCTTTTATTCTTGCTATAAACTTCAGCGAAAAAAAATGCTAGTTGGTGTTTCATTTCTGGACGTTGGTTTTGTTCCAAGAGTTGAGTCTTTGCGAGCACATTTCCTGACGGCTGAGATTCAATGCGACATAGTCATACATAGAGCTTTGCATGGCACTGAGTAATGATTTAAAGGTTTTATCCCTACCTGCTCTGATGTAGATTTAAAAAAATGATTTTCAACGCAGATTTATTCGACCTTACTAATAAATGTAACCTTGTCTTTGGGGTAACGGCTGAAAGGGGTTTCTGGGATCTCTCCACGGGTGATCCTCATCAGCACGGTAGCACTCGGTGTCACCGGGTGTTTATCGCTTGTGTGATGTCATGGTGGGGTACAACGAGAGAGAGAGAGAGAAAGAGAGAGAGAGAGAGAGAGAGCGAGAGAGAGATAGAGAGAGAGAGAGAGAGAGAGAGAGAGATGTGCACTCCAAATCAGTGGAGACATCGGACACGGTGCTTTCATGATAAGAACACTCTCATCATCAAGAGTTTCTTTGATTCACGCTACTATTTGATCTGATTATAGAATATAGTGTCTCCATTGAATGCAAAGTCACGTTCTGAAATTCTTTGCTCTAGTTTTACAACAGTGTCGTATCATATAATTTACTGTCCTTCATTAATCTGTTACAAGTAAGAACCATTGTCAGAGGCCTGGGTGTTCGGTGTAGACCAGCTGTTCTCGACTTGTGGGTGGCTACCCGTGTGTGGGTCGAATGATCCTTTCACGGGGGTCGTCCAAGTTAATAGGAAAACACATATTTACTGAAGTTATGAAGTTAAGGTTAGTTGCTATTCTTTACAGGACGTTGTAGAACTAACCCCAACAGCCCTGCCTGTTGTGTGATTTTTCTAGGCCAATTTACGTCCAGTAGTTTGTCATTACATCTGGACGGTCGGCTATCTAGATACCACTGTCGAAACCAACGCAAGGCGCATGCCTGGGATCGAACCCGGTTATGAAGTAGCGGCGAAAAAAAGTATACGGTTATAGATCCCCACAACATCAGGAACTGTATTAAAGGTTGGCCACAACATCAGAAACTGTATTGAAGGTTGGCCACAACTCTAGGAACTGTATTAAAAGTTGGCCACAACTCTAGGAACTGTATTAAAGGTTGGCCACAACACCAGGAACTGTTTTCAATGTTGGCCACGACATCAGGACCTGTATTAAAGGTTGGCCACAACATCAGGAACTGCATTAAAGGTTGGCCACAACATCAGGAACTGTATTAAAGGTTGGCCACAACATCAGGAACTGTATTAAATGTTGGCCACAACATTAGGAACTGTATTAAAGGTTGGCCACAACATCAGGAACTGTATTAAAGGTTGGCCACAACATCAGAAACTGTATTAAAGGTTGGCGACAACATCAGGAACTGTATTAAAGGTTGGCCACAACATCAGAAACTGTATCAAAGGTTGGCCACAACATCAGGAACTGTATTAAATGTTGGCCACAACATCAGAAACTGTATCAAAGGTTGGCCACAACATCAGGAACTGTATTAAAGGTTGGCCACAACATTAGGAACTGTATTAAAGGTTGGCCACAACATTAGGAACTGTATTAAAGGTTGGCCACAACATCAGGAACTGCATTAAAGGTTGGCCACAACATCAGAAACTGTATTAAAGGTTGGCCACAACATCAGGAACTGTATTAAAGGTTGGACACAACATCAGGAACTGTATTAAAGGTTGGCGACAACATCAGGAACCGTATTAAAGGTTGGCCACAACATCAGGAACTGTATTAAAGGTTGGACACAACATCAGGAACTGTATTAAAGGTTGGCGACAACATCAGGAACCTAATTAAAGGGTCGCCGCATTAGGAAAGTTGAGAGCCGCTGGTAATTTCGTGCAGCAGGGTACCAGCCCTGAGCTTCATGAACTCAGATGGGCCCACCTCCGAAAGTGTCTAGGAATCGTGGGCCGAAACACTTGTTAACGAGGATAATTTCTACTGACGACTGGTAGATCCCTGCTGTACTTGCTCCCTGTGAGTTTATTCCTATCATAACATTGTGGGGTACAATCCCAACAACTCCCCCCAAACACTACAAATCCACATGTCACGGGACAGTCTAATATATCAGGGGATGGTGAGATGGGTTTTCCGCTGTGTTTTCGGGTTGTCAGCAACATACAAAATGAACAAAAATGTAGATCTTCCAAAGAAACCGCCAAAATAGTTATTTAGCAGAGGCGAGAATCCATGAGCAATATTGTCAAGGATGTGGAATCTATCCACCTGAACAAAGAAATCAGAAATTTGTTTTAACAGAATTGAAGGCAATAAAACGATGGCATCCGCAAAGCACATGTGGTCTAAACCAGAGTTTTCCAAACTTGTTTGTGCCATCGCCACGCTTAAGCTGGCGATATCATCAGCATTATGTACCTTGCCGAAAATTATAGGCGGTCATCATTCGCCATCCTACACAATCAGCAAAACCTTTGGAGCGGGTGGTGCTCTTGCCCCCCCCCCCCCCCCCGCCGCTCATCACAAAAGTGTCAAGCCATTTGGGTATTTATCGCTTTGCTTTTCTGGTGTCTTTTGCAAAAAAACTTTTTTGTTTTCACCAAGTTCCCGAGTCTGTTCCTTTCACTGAAATATACTTTCTTTAAACGCAAAGACAGAATGAAATAACTGCAGTTCTGTTTTGTCTAGTATTTCTTTCTTCGCCTTACAAAATGCACTTGTCTGTAATTAGTATGGTCTTCTCTCTTTTTTAACGTCATGTTCTTAAGAGTGTCTTTGACGCTTTAAAGCTGCTGAGACCGATGGGGCTACATAAGGTTTCCTGTAGTCTTCTTAAGCGCATCTGCCTTTCCATTTCTTGAGATTCATTACAACAACAACAAAAGTAAAGGTCCCTTTTCCACGCCTTTAGGCGTATAGGGCATGTAGGGCTAGACCGATATTTGTATAGACCAATTGGGTGCGTGATGTGGTCAGCATCACGCCAGCCGCGTTTACTTTCCGGGACTGCACCAGGGAAGCCAACCCATGACCTTCAGATAAGCGCGCGAGGGTCTAGCCGCTACGCCAAGGCAACTTCCTCTACAGATCCATAGTAGCTCGAATTCACGGATGGACTAGTTATGTTCTTGTAAACAGCAGAAAGTCCGCATTTTACATATGCCTGAGCCCCGTAAGGATATTTTTGGATATTTTATGGCCGCCATAAAATTATGACGCCGTTCGGAGGAGAGCCAAAGATTTTGTTTTAATACCAATTTTATTGAAGTACTAAAAGAATAGATATATCTTTCATATTATCGATCATTAACATTTCATTCCTGTGAGTGGTTGTCGTAAGGGGTACGCAGCAGGAGCCGACAATTCTGTTAAGAAAGTTCTTTTACATATACAAGGCCATGAGGAGTAATGTAATGTAATGTAATGTAATGTAATGAGTAAAGTAATGTAAATGAAGCGAACAGAAGGGCCTGTTCCAGAGATTTCTTCCTGTCCTGACACTGCTGGGCATTCCAGGAGTAGAGAACAGAAGAAGCAGAATAAGCTGGCTAACTGTGTAAATAGGTTGAAGAACACTGCTCTACATCGCGTCTATTACACACACCTCGAAGCTCAGTATGTACTTAACATGTGTGCTCTAGATTTCTTCATCTTTTGATTTTTTTCAGATACTCCTGCGCATGCCCTAAATATTCGTTTGTTTGGAATAGTTTCAGTGACACCAGTTATAACATACTGTATTGATAGTGTGTGTCATTAGCTGTATTGTATTGATTTACCAATAACAGAGACGGTGCACACCGGTCGGTTTCTTTCTCGCGATATTTTCAAAGAACTCAATAGTTGCCAGATAATTTACATTTCTGGGCGTCATGTGCACACCAGACACAAAGAACCACGTCTCATTTCTAAACAGTATCGTATGTGGAGGCCGCCGTGGTATAGTGGCTAAATGCTTGTCTGCGATCGGAGGGCCGTGGGCTTGTGGACCTGACGAAGCCGGTCATTTTCCCCCCTCAAAAATGACTTTGGCTCCCAGGTGAATCCAGCACTGAGTTGATACTAGGTACCGTCCCGGGAAGTAAAGGTGGCCGGTGTGATGCTGACCACTTCACCCACTAAGTGCCGACTAGTCTATAAAATATAGGTCTAGCCCTTATATGGATAATACGCATAAAGGCCTGGAAAAGGGTCCTTCATTTTACTATCTTCAATAGGATGTGACGGTTGCCCAGTCTTTCACTCCAAATTACTGGTACTGGGGTACAATGAATGATTGAATGAATGAATGAATGAATGAATGAATGAATGAATGAATGAATGAATGAATGAATGAATGAATGAATGAATGAATGAACCGAAACCCGACATTCATACGGCCGAGACATTCCCACAAGTGATCCGTCTCCTTCCTCAGTAGCCAGCAACGAGTGGATATGCTAATATCACGAAAAGATAGCAAACCAAACGAAACTAGAACCAGTCAGTTTATATGTATACGAACATACCTGAGTTAAAGTCTCCATATCTATAGGGACATACCTGAGGTAATGTCTCCATATTATAGGGACATACCTGAGTTGAAGTCTCCATTTGTATAGGGACATTCCTGAGTTAATGTCTCCATATGTGTAGGGACATACCTGAGTTAAAGTCTTCACGTGTATAGGGACATATCTGAGTTAAAGTCTTCACATGTATAGGGACATACCTGAGTTGAAGTCTCCATATGTATAGGGACATACCTCATTTAAAGTCTATATATGTATAAGGACGTACCTGAGTTAAAGTCTCCATATATATAGGGACATACCTGACAGCTGTTATTTACCCTTGTCATCTAGTCCCCCTACTCACTGTTAACAAGAGCTCTCTGTGTCATACACATTAACAGTGTTCAGACTACAGACAACTTGACAAGAATCTGACTTTCTGCCTTTAATGTTACTGTAGTATAAGTGTCTTCAATACATTGTGTGGGCCTGCTGAGTATTTACTTTGGAAAAACTAATTTATAAATATCTTTCAAACATAGCCTGGCCATTATTATTAATTTGGGGGGGGGGGGGGGGGGGGGGGGGGGGGGGGGGCTAGTAGTATTCCAAAGTCCTACATAGCAATCCACAAACTCTTTCTATGTACACTAAAAATAAATTATGTACATAATTTCTAGCTTCGCAATTTATGTCTAGTATACCATAAAATACCATACCATAAAATAACTGATATTTTATTTTTCTGTTCTTTCGGTAAACCATCTGGTACCCATCTTCCATATAGCCATCTTGTGGTCCGAGAAACAATTTCTACAATTTGCTGGTTCCCTGTGCAAACATTTTGAAGAACATTGCACTACAGGGTGCCTCTAACGCTCAGTCCTGATTTATCAGTGTGTACAGTTTTTTTCTTTTTTTTTTCTTTTATACCGGCTGAGCCTTTCCGCACAAGATCGTTTGTCACAGTGTAAGTTTAGATCAGTTTATGGGCTACCATTATTTGCTGTTTCAGTTTGTTTACACAAGGCAATGTGAGTATTTATTTATCGTTATTCAGGTGACTCCTTTTGTGGGAAGTGCTGTCTATAATTCTTCCTTTTTTTCCGTGGTAAAAAGTAAAGTAAAAGTTCCTTTTCCATGCCTTTAGGCGTATTGGGAATATAGGGCTAGACTTATGTTTGAATAGACCAATCTTGGTGGGGTGAGTACCACGCCGGCCACCTTTACTTCGCAGGACTGCACCTGGTACCCATTTAAGGGTGGGTCGACCTGGGAGTAAGGTCACTTTGGAAAAAAAAAAGTCAGAACGCGAACCCAAGACTTTGATTCGCAGATAAGCGACTAGCCGCGAACGGCACGGTGACTTTCTTTTTACTTTGGTAACAAGCTTCACATTAAATGGTCGATTATTTGTCTGCGTGTTCGACCTCCCATTGGGGTCCACTGTCAAAGTTCAGTTTTTTTTAAAGAGTGGAGGGTGGTGGTAAAGGGGGGGGGGGGGGTTTGAACTGCGGATTATGTGCCGCTGTGGAAGGTTCTGTAGCTAAACTAAAACCTGTAGCGCAAACTGGAACTTGGTCAGTGAGGATTCTGTACCAGGGGAAACTGATTGCGGTCTGCAGCGAAATGAAAGGAGATGCAGCATCGCTTGTAGGAAGACAAGCAACGTTTTCGGCCCCAAACACACTATGATTGGCCGTTCATTCATGATTCGTGACCTTTCACAGGCGCTAATTTAAGTTACAGGGGTGTGACGTTATGATCGATTTTCTGAGCAGTGTATATTGAGCGCCGTGTACTTGTTGGTGTAAGGGGCCCTCGAGATTGCGTTTATTATAGCTCTGCTTGACTTCAAGTAGGACATGAATTTACTTCAGCTGTGAGCGTTGAGGGGCGACAAAGAGAGAGCGTTGCTTTTCTGCAGCAAGACTGCTTTTTAGAGCTTGACGCAAAATGATGATGATTGTGAAACCACGGGACGTAGGCTGCACTCGCTCGTTTGACGCAGACTGGAGCTATGGGGTAGGGGGGTTGGGGTTAGGGCCGGTTCTAGATGTTGTGGGGTCGTTAAAAGCGGTCACATCGTGTAATATAGAACACGAGATATCGCCTATGATAGCGTCAAAGAGAACACAACGTGACTCTCCTGTAACTTAATTTTCACTTGCGCGTGTGAAAGGTGATGAAGCATGAATGATCGGCCTAGTCACAGTGAGTTTAGGGCGAAAAACATTCGAAGGACTAATGCAAGTATTGTCTTAGCTTTGGATATCACTTCAAAACCATTACCAATACCACCACCACCAGGTAGAGCCACTTAGAAAACACTAGCTGTCCTCACCATCACCACTAAATCTACCAACACCACCATCACCAGCACCACCATCACCAGTATTTCCATCAACATCACCACCACCACTACCAACACTACCACCAGAACACCACTACTATCACCACCAATACCACTACCACCACCACCGCCACTACCAACATAGCCCCCAACACCACCACCAACACCACTACCACCACCATCACTAGCACCACCAACACCCCCACAAACAACTCCACCAACACCAACAGCACCACTAACAACACCGCCACCAACACAACTAACAACACCTCCATCAACACCATTACCACCACCACCAATACCACTACCAACACCAACACCACTACCAACACCAACAACACCAACACCACTACCACCAGCAACACCACCATTACATCTACCTCCTACACCACTACCAAGACCGCCACCAACACCACTGCCATTTCAACAACCACCAATACCAAGACGACCATCACCAACACCATATAAGCGATTGCAAAAAAAAATCTTTGATGCCCTCACCACTACCACCGCTGCCCTCACCCCTACCACCGCTACCCTCAACACTACCACCGCTGCCCTCAACACCTCCACCGCTGCCCTCAACACCTCCACCGCTGCCCTCACCACTACCACCGCTGTCCTCACCGATACCACTGACGCCCTCACCACTACCACCGCTGCCCTCACCACTACCACTGCTGATCTCACCACTACCACCGCTGCCCTTAACACTACCACCGCTGCCCTCACCACTACCACCGCTGCCCTTAACACTACCACCGCTGCCCTCACCACTACCACCGCTGCCCTTACCACTACCACCGCCGCCCTCACCACTACCACCGCTGCCCTTAACACTACCACCGCTGCCCTCACCACTACCACCGCTGCCCTCACCCCTACCACCGCTGCCCTCACCACTACCACCGCTGCCCTTAAAACTACCACCGCTGCCCTCACCACTACCATAGCTGCCCTTACCACTACCACCGCCGCCATCACCACTACCACCGCTGCCCTTAACACTACCACCGCTGCCCTCACCACTACCACCGCTGCCCTTACCACTACCACCGCCGCCCTCACCACTACCACCGCTGCCCTTAACACTACCACCGCTGCCCTCACCACTACCACCGCTGCCCTCACCCCTACCACCGCTGCCCTCAACACTACCACCGCTGCTCTTAACACTACCACTGCTGCCCTCACCACTACCACCGCTGCCCTCACCACTACCACCGCTGCCCTCACCACTACCACCGCTGCCCTCACCAATACCACCGCTGCCCTCAACACTACCACCGCTGCCCTCACCACTACCACCGCTGCCCTCACCACTACCACCGCTGCCCTCACCACTACCACCGCTGCCCTCACCACTACCACCGCTGCCCTCAACACTACCACCGCTGCCCTCAACACTACCACCGCTGCCCTCACCACTACCACCGCTGCCCTTAACACTACCACCGCCGCCCTCACCACTACCACCGCTGCCCTCACCACTACCACCGCTGCCCTCACCACTACCACCGCTGCCTCCATCACCACCGAAGCAATTATAAAAACAACACGAATACCCTCGCCGCCCTCACCACAGCCACCACCATCACCACAGCACTTCGTAAAAATATACACAGAGACATCACCAGGACTACCTAAGTCGAAAGACATAATGAAATACAATCGTAGTCATTACTACCATGCGATACATAAACCTATTGAAAATACACGCATTGTCAAAATCTGCACATTACACAATTGTGACATTTTCCAGAGTTTGTTACAGAAAATTATATAACATTAATTACATAATTTATATCAGTGTCATAGTAAACAAGGAATCAGTCAACTCACAAAGTTATAGTATCAGTAATGTTAGCTCGTGTGTTGTTTGCCTGTTGGCACGCTGGATATTGAGTGAGCCACTGGCGCCCCCTGCAACACTATGTGAAAGCCTTTAAAATTCTGAAGCCTTTGGTCAGCCTTTTCTATTACGTACTGCCCTTTCGGTACCTTTGGAGTATGGAGAATTGTACGGTTTCTCTTGACCACGTAACTTCATCAGCCTTTGAAATAAGCTCCAGTCTTATTTGCACCACTTCTCTTACCGTCAGTGGAATATCAAACTTAACATCTTCAAGTGTCTTGTGCATCCGTCAGTGGAATATCAGACTCAATATCTGCAAGGTCTTGTGCTTCTGTCAGTGGAATATCAGACACAACATCTGCAAGTGTCTTGTGCTTCCGTCAGTGGAATATAAGACTTAACATCTGCAAGTGCCTTGTGCCGCCTACTGATACTGCTGGCAACTTGTTGAACAATTGTGGCAACTGATTCAGAAATTTACCTTTCCCTCCCCTTTCACCGCTCCTTTGCTCTGATTGAAACCTTGTGAAACACACGGTGTCTCTGCCCAACAGACATTAGCTACCGCCTCCTGGTCCCACAGTTCCCACATCGATACTCTTTAAGCAGACGTCATCTTGCTTCGCATGGAAACAGCAATAAATACCGTAAATAAACAATCAAATACAGATGCTCTGAAGAGATTTGGAATAGAGAGAGAGAGAGAGAGAGAGAGAGAGAGAGAGAGAGAAAGAGAGAGAGAGAGAGAGGAGAGAGAGAGAGAGAGAGAAAGGGAGAGAGGGTGGGTGGAGAAATAGAGAAAGAAAGAGCTGCTGAAAAGAAAAAAGAAACAGATGAAATATTTCGGCTATCCTGGAGGGAACAGTTGAAAGCAACAGAGCAAGATGCAGACAACGATACAATTCGACCCAGCGTGTCCTGCAATAGCACAAAGCATTGCTAATTGTTCCGTCTGCCGCTCCTCTAGATAGAGGGAGGGACATAGATAATGAGAGAAAGTGAGGGGAAGAGAGAAAGAAAAAGTGAGAGAGAGAGAGAGAGAGAGAGGAAGAGAGAGAAAGTGAGAGAGGGAGAGAACGAGAAAGAGAGAGAGAGGGAGAGAAAAAAACTAGCTATATGGGATAGGTTGTAAGACATTTCTCGGACAATGAAGACAACCACCATATTATCAATCACGTTGTCCACTGAGAGTTACAACAATATCCGTCTACCACTATACTTAGGGTAATGCAACATGTATTGCTATAGTGCGTCTTATTTGATGTACTGGTTTCCGCATTGCAATTCTATTCACAATCGACTCTACTGGTTAAATTGCTTACAGTATTAAATGAGGCACATAAGTATCAGCCGAATGTCATTGTTGAACAACCACATTCCAATACCTGCCACCTTTAAGGAAGAAATGCTCAACCAGAAATACTCTTTCTAAAATAATTAATACTATTATAGTTGAGATCAATTACTAAAATACCGGTATATAGCAGTGATATTCTAAACTAACGGTCACATGGCGATTGAAACCTGACGTAGTACATAATCACGGTGCGCAAATAATTGATTTCAAAAGGTCTACGATCAATAAACATACACTCTATAATACATCGCGTATAAAGACATTATCTGAAAGGACCCTTGTTCCCTCTTTCAGACCTTTTGGGTTTATAGGCGTAGACCTATATTTAGTATACCAATCGGCACTTCGTGGATGACGTGATTAGCATCACGCTGACCACCTTTACTTCCCAGGACTAAACCTCGTAACCATTTAAAGCTGTTTAGAACAGGGAGCCAAGGTCAGTTTTAGAAAAAAGTTTGACTCCGTCAGGACCCTCACATCCACAGGCTAGCGTAAAGCCGCACCACCACTATACCCCGCACAGCTCCCCACCCACAGCCCTGCACAGCCCCCACAGACATGATATCTATGCCATTTAATTATGTGGAGCCTCTGTAGTGTAGTGGCTAGATGCTCGCCTGCCGGTCTGAAGATCTGAACTCTGAACTGGCATAGAGGAGGAATTAAAAACGCTTTTGTTTCACAGGCCGACCAGCCTGAAATATATACTGGATATATTTTGGGAAGTAAAAGTGGCCTACTTAGACAAGTCTATCATATGCTCCGAGTTTATCATGCGCCGCGAGTCTATCATATGTTCCAAGCCTATTATATGCTCTTAGTCTACTACATACTCCGAGTCTATCATGTGCCCCGAGTCTATAAATCCTATGCTCTGAGTCTATCATTTGCTCTAAGTCTGTCATGTGCCCTGAGTCTACCATATGCTCCGATTATACCATATACCTCGAGTCTATCATATGCTCCGTCTAATATATTCCCCGAGTCTATCATATGCTCCGATTATACCATATGCCTCGAGTCTATCATATGCTCCGATTATACCATATGCCTCGAGTCTATCATATGCTCCGTCTAATATATTCCCCGAGTCTATCATATGCTCCAAGTCTAAAAATCATATGCTCTGAGTCTATAAATCATGTACTCTGAGTCTATCATATGCTCCGAGTCTATCATATTCCCCTTCTCTATAAATCGTATATTCCGAGTCTATCGTGTGCCCTGAGTCTATTATATGCTCCTAGTCTTTTATATACTTAGAGTCAATCATATGCCCCGAGTGTGTCATGTGCCCCGTGTCTATCATATGCTCCGAGTCTACTATTTGCTCTGAGTCTATCATATGCACTGACCCTATCTTGTGCCCCGAGGTAATTATATGCACCGAGCATTTCATTTTGCCCCGAGTATATAAATCATGTGCCCCTAGACTACCATATTTCCCGAGTCTACCATATGCCCCGAGTCTATAAATCATTTGTGCCTAGTCTTTTATATGCCTTAAGTCTATAAATCATATGTCCGAGTCAAAAAATCATATGCCCCTAGTCTACCACATACCCCGAGTCTATAAATCATATGCCCCTGGTCTATCCTATGTCCCGAGTTTATACATCATAAGCCCCTAATCTACCATATGTCCCGAGTCTACCATATGCCCTAAGTCTATAAATTGTTTGCCCTAGTCTGTTATATTCCCCGAGTCTATAAATCATGTGCCCCTAGTCTCTCGTATGAACCGATTCTATCATATGCCGGAGACTATCATATGCCCCGAGTCTATCATATGAACCGATTCTATAATATGCC
>CAJHNH020002765.1:40000-60000 GCA_905116865.2 Candidula unifasciata
TGAGGGTTAGTGTTAGTCGGTGTTCATTTCACACACTAACACCCCTGTACTATTAGACTTTCCTGGGAACTCCCTACAAAATTTCTGAGTCCTCGAGACAGGGTTGAACGAAAAAAAAAAGGACAGAACGAACGATCGAACTTTATTTTCAAAGGGTCACAAATTGGGCACGCAGGCCCGTCTTACATTCGGCCCTTCCAGTCAACCATCTTTCGCACAGCAGTTGTATTTTACTAATAAAGCATGTTATGATCATATGATGTTATGCATATTATGAATATTATAAAAGAACACAAAAGCATGAGTTGTAAAGTGCATGCAAAACCCCGCGCGTGCATACATACACCCGCATACACACGCTCACCCACTCACTTACACACACAAACATGCTTGCATACATTCCATACATACATACATACACAGATACATATAAACAAACATGCATACACACATACACACAGGCATACGTACACACAAACATACATACATACATAGATACAAACATACAGGCATACATACATACATACATACATTAATACATACATACGTAGTACAGGCATACACACATACAGTCATAAATCCAGTCATGCATGGAGACACACACATGCACACACGGACACTCCCACAGAGACACAAACACTCAGACAAAAATACAGACACACACACAGACACTTACATATAAACATACACAGGGAAACACACAGCACACATATTTACATTCGTGCTCACACACTGACACACACACCACACATACGCAGACAAACATGCAAACACATACATACAGCCACATAGACACACACGCAGTCAAACACACACACACACACACAAATACAGACAAACAGGCAGACAAACACATACTGACACCCACAGAGACAAACACGCAGAAATGCATATACATACAAACACATAGAAATACGCACGCAGACACATATATTCAGCACGCACAGACATATACTCTGACATGCAGACACATACAGACAACAAAGGGGCACACACAACACACACAGAGAAACACACATAGACATGCACAGACAGACAGACACATGCTGACACATACACTCACGCAGACAGACATACAGACACCTACACGCAGAGATACATACATACAGCCTCATAGACACACCCGCAGACAAAACACATAAACATACACAGGCAAACATAAAGACAGACACATACGGGGACACACACAGACACAAACGAAGATATACACAGTCACATCAAATATGCAGAAAAAGAAACCAGTTCACACTGAAACATACACGTGGACATCCGCGCGAACACACACACATTCGCACATACACAAGGACACAGACGCATTCATTCGCAGACACACACGCAGATACACAAGCAGACAAACAACATACTCAGAGTCATATATATACAAACACGCCTACACATACATACATATCAAGCACACGCGCGCGCGCAAACATACATATCATACACACCTTGTTTAATAATAAATTGATACTGCAATATGGGTTACATTACATTCAAGGTGGCATGTAATCGCTTGTAAGTATGAATTGAAAAAGTTTACGGTTGAATGAATAGGGACTTTTAGAATTTTTCAGGTCTAGTGGAAGTTGGTTCCACAAAGAAGGAGCAGGAGCAGGAGGACGAGGATATTATATTGATCTTATCTCCCTTTGGGATTTAACTAACTCATTTGCCACCAGTGATTGCTGTTAAGTCCTTGTCTGTCCCAACATTTAGTCCCTATTGACCATTACATTCCACTCTTTTGAGTAACCATTGCATAGAAAGAAAGTATGTAAAACAGTCATAAATGTCATTGCGATGCCTTACACTGATATGATACCATAACATGCGATTACTAGTCAACGTACGGAAACCATTTTCCATACAAGCTACCTACATAAAACGTTTGCTAACGTCGTTTTGCTGAACTTCAATGTTTGCATACTCACATCTACCATATCTTACAGAAAACTAGTCAACAAAGATCCAAATATAAAGTTGACTCAAGTTCCCGGCGATGTTGACAATAACATGTCATATTCAATAGCAACAAAAACAACAGGCAGCGTTGACAGGACAAGAAAATTATGGACAGGGGCCCTCATACCACCTTCACCAAGAAGTAGATACTGAAGAAAAAGTCGAAACAGAAAAATAATAATAAGAAGAAAATAGTAAGAAGAAGAAGAAGATAAGGAGGAGGAAGAGGGGGAGGAGGAGGAGGAGGAAGAAGAAAAAGAAGAAGAAGAAGAAGAAGAAGAAGAAGAAGAAGAAAAGAAGAAGAAGAAGAAGAAGAAGAAGAAGATGATAAAGGAGTTGCTGATGATGATGATGAAGAAGAAGAAGATGGTGTTGATGATGAAGAAGAAGAAGAAAAGAAGAAGAGGAATGAGAAGAAGAAGAGGAAGAAGAATAGCAACAACAAAAACAACAACAAAAGTGTGAAGAAACTGTGTGATATGGCAAAATGATGTTTACGTAAACACTTGTGAATTCTCATTTTGAACCCTTCCGTACCCAGCCACTCACTCGCATCTTTAGATAACTGTTGGCACTTTATACCAGACTTAACTCCTTGTGTCTGGCCAAGGTGTTACATCAACTCCCTCTGTCCCAAGTTTTATTGTAAGCCTTGCTATCTAATATGGTGTTTGTGACAAGTGCTTTGGACCTGATTTGTATTAGTTTCATGCGTCACCTCTTGAAAAGATCGCGCAGAATAGAAGTGGATGGTGAAAAAGACTACTGGTTCTCGATGACGTGTGAAAGGAACAACAAGATACTGTTGGTGATGATGCAGAAAGATGATGATGATCATGATGACGTTGATACATGACAACTAATGTAAGGGATAGGTCGTTGAACACCAGGGACGAATCGAGTATCATCATCATCGTCATCAAGTACCTTGTCAGCCGGCGTAGGAGTTCATGAATCTCCACAGATCTCGGTCTTTGTTGTTCTGGATCAGTTCGACTAATGACATTCCTCCATGCCACTGTCCTAAGCCATCAACCATTATTTCCCTTGGTCTGCTTCTGCCTTTTCTACCAGTGATCTTTCCAGTCGGGTAAAGAAGGTTAGAATCACACACTTAGAGCAGGTAATGACCAGCCCTTCTCTATGAATGATGTGGTCAACATCACACTAGTCGCCTTTACTTCCCAGAACTTGACTTGGTACCCATTTAATTTTGGGTCGACCTGGGAGCCATGGTCATGTCTGAACATAAATGCGGCACCTGGCAGATTTGAACTCACTACCTTCAGATCCACAGGAGAGCGTCTAGCGGCTACATCACAGCGGATCTTATAAGTTACAACTGCTTCCAGTACTTCTTGGGGAAACCTGGAGTGGGGGGGGGGGGGTGTGTTTTTGAAGTTTTAAGGTGGTTTCTATTTCCCTTTTGTCACCATCTATGATTACGTGGTCAAGTTAAGACAAGCCTGGTACTTGCTCGAGTGTACATCTGTTTACTATGATGTCCTAACATCTGCTAATCTCTACATATTTCAGACAGAGGCTGCGGTTATGGTTGCCTTTAAAAAGCACGTCGACTACCGCCTACAAGTGCTTCAGACAGAGATGAGCAGTATGGCCAAGTTGGACGTTTGTGCTCAAATGTTAGCCAATCCGATATCATTTTTCCGGAGTCAGCTAACGACAACAAATTTCACAGCTGAAATGGATTTGCAACGTTTGTTATTAGCTAATAAGTGCGTAATAACAATAATAATAATAGTAATAATAATAATAATAATAATAATATTAATAATAATAATAACAGCTATAGTAGTAATCATCATTATCATCAACATAGATTCTAGATTTTCATCGTAGAGAGGATTGACTGTTGGGTCTTTAAGGTCGAGGGGAAACCACTGACCTTTGCCATTTTGGGTGACTGAACAATAAATATAATGTCGTTAAGCCATTTTTCTCTTGGACACACTTATACTCTCATATCTGTTGGTTGTGGATGTAGCACGAGTAGAGGAGAGGGTCAAAACGTCAGTGCAAACATCATACATCATTGTGCAGGCTTCTAGCCACATTGGGTCGAGAGTGCAGGAATAAATCAGCGGGCACTGCAAAATCTGAATTGAAGAGCTTATTCATGAAAATACCAGTAGAGGTGGTATGAATATCTGTACAGGTGGCGCCGTAAAGATAACAAAAGCGAAGGTACGACGCTGAATTTAAAAAAAAAAAAACTTGGCACACAATAACACATCCTCTCGTTTGAGAATGAAGATGGGAGCAGTCATTGCAATTATCTGCTTGTTAAAGACCTAACAGGACACATATGCCATGACTCAAAAGCATAACGAGAAAGTTGAAGATAAGGCAGGCTCCATGGAGAGTGTCAAGCATCACTTAAGTCGTCCACAATAGGTAACATCCTTTGAATATCTTTTTTTCTTCTTCTTTAGGGTGGGCGAGTGTTCTGGGAAAAGAACAGACAGACAAATCTGCTGTTTCTGCATCACATGGTGCTGAAATAATGCACAGCAAGCTAAAGGTGAAGAAAATTCTTTGGGTGTCATTAAACAATACTTGAGCGCAATTAGCTCGTCAGCGGAGACTGGTACAGAGGAAAGTAACCTGACCCACACATAAGATTTAAAGGAAATCTGGAAAACAATAGACTGAAAGGAAAAGGCGGCAGTACTTCATTCCGCTAGAAACAAAGTCCTGCTAGTACTCAACTTAGGGTATTAAAATTAAAAAGTGAAATCATCATTACTAAAGCGAGCAGAAATATGAAGATCAACTTAAAGAAATACTAATAGACTATGAATATTCGTTTCCTGGTGCATGTTTAGAATTCAAAGACCTAAGTTCTATGATTAAATTCATCACCGAAAAACTTCAGGAGAGAACCAACAAATTCAGCCAATTAGGAGGGGAGGAAAAGATGATGATGCACAAGATAAGTCATCCTTTGTAACACCCGATTACATTGTTTCTAGAATGACCTTGCACTTGAACACTCAAGGTACAAGAAATTAATGGAGACAAAAACATGGGGAGGATAGAATTAAAGAGAGGTGAATACGACGAAGAGACATGGGTTGAGCTTACAAGATGGCAAATGATAGGTCGACTTGGCGAGAATGGTTGAGGCCTATACTTCTGTCGGGGTGTAGGATATAAGAAAGCAGAAGTACACAAATGATCAGAGTTCGCACCTTTCCGTCTTTCGAGACGATAGTGTTGTCCTGGACTGGCAGGTTTAGGGCTCACAGCCCATGATGATGTTGAGTGTGACAAGCGAAAATCGTCGCTTCAAGAAAAAGTTTCCAAGACCAGTTTAAGCCAGTAATGAAGTCTCCCCCTTTCCATAGCACAAAGACTGGGCAGTTTTGTAGAGACCATATGTTGACCATGTATCATGATCTCTATCTCGACCAGGCTTGTCCCCCCCCCCCCCACCTCCCCAGGAAAGGTTACCACCAATAGGTTTAGAACATATCAGGCTGCAGAGTCTTCCGGATCAGCAGAGTAGTGCTCTATCTGTCCGCCTGTAGGAGCTTACCTGCTAGACCAGCTGTCAGCCAAGGCTTAGAGCCTTGTTTGTCCTGCCATAGCGTAATGTTTTAGGCTGCATTCCTATTTCTAGGATAAGGTTAGTATCCTTCCTGATGTGCTCCTCTGCCCGAAGCAGTTGGCACAACGTGGGTCGTCAGGTTTGGTATACGCCGCCCAACATTCAGCGTTAAAAGAAGAGAGGTGGTACCGGTTGCTGTTTATACGGTAGCTCGTTTACACCTGACCAAGACAAATGGTCAGTAAAGTGCAGGAAGGGACCTTTTCCACGCCAGTAGGGCATCTGGCATATGAGGCTCTACCCCTCATTTTATAGACTAATTAGTAGCACATTAAAGATGTGATCAATATCACTGGCGGCCACCTTTAATTCCAGTGACAATTTCTGATACTCATTTTAGGCTCGGTTTATCTGGGAGTCGATACAAATAAAAAATTTTTTAAAAATTAGACGGGATACGAATTTGAGCCCAAGCCATTGTGCTACCACATTTTCTTCGACTGACAAGTGTGTAAAGTAAACCAGTGAAGATGACAAAGTAATCGGAGACAATTCCCGTAACTCATTGGTGCTAGTTATACATGGATTTTGTCCCTTCTTCGCTCTTTTAATTTTCATTTTAGAACAATGCTTTCGAGATGCAATTTGGATAACATATATTAATGGGTTTCCTATTTCTTCCACATCCTCATACGAAGATGCCCACTAATTCCGTTTCCTGACTTCATCAAAACACCACCGGTGCCAACTCTGTACAGTTTTGAAGCATTTTTTAGCAAAATATATATATTGTTTAGCCGTCTGTGGCAGCGTATTTGGTTAGCCGACTGCTCTAGTCAAAGTCAAATGACAAGTAAGATGAATCCAGGTATTTCTTTAAATCTGCAAACTTGACCAGGCTGCTATAGCAGCAAGTGAAAGGAATGCGGCCAGACCAGAACGCTAGGTAACGTGTATACAAAGGTGGTAAACCACACTTATGTAGTTTATAGGGGTCTATGTGTTTTTTAGATGCGAAGCATCTGTCAAATGTTATACCCAGGTATTTCATGGAATCAGATCACTTCACGTCAGCGTCACAAAGTTTTACTATCGGCATTCGTGTTTTGGAAACGTGATTATTTAATGAGAACCAGGTGACTGTGGCTTTACATGGATTTTTGTTGATCCTGAGGTGTTGCACAAGAATGATATGTGATCTAATTCCTGTTGTAGATCGGAAAACAATGTCATCTCTGTTTCTGCCTGTCGGTACTCGAGGATGTCATCCGCATATGATATAAAGTTCTTCTTCTGCCACTACGTTGTTCTCCTTTGATCTTGACTGTGTAAATGTTAAAGAGGATATGAGACAACGGAGAAGCCACATCGAAGGACAACCTTCCTCTGGAAAAGTGCGGCAGATATCCATTGAATGAGATCTAGGGGCGGGGGAGGGGGGAATGTTGAGTTCAAAAACTGACACATTAGTTGGTGTAAGGGAACTTTGTTGTATGTATTCTCCACATGTTTCAAACTAAGTTTGTAAACCTTCAAATGTGGCATGTGCAAAGACGGCAGCATTACGCCATGTCTCAATTTTGTGTCTGTATTCTCCAAGTGTGGAGGAAAGCAGCTGATGTATTTCATTATGGCTTGCCAGTCTTCTCGCTGTTATCTTTTCCAATATTTTGCCTAATGTGTCGTAATGATTCTAACACACACCAGTTACCGATTTCTACTACGTACACATTCGAGACGAGTAGACAAACATGCCGCCCAAAGTTAGCAGCCATTAGAATGTAAAATGTGTTTTTCAAAATGTGTTTTTCAAAAGTGTGGAATTGCAGGGATTCAAGCAAGATGGCGGGCTTCGGCCTGCCGCCTGCGAGAATAGTTTGAGATTTCCATTACAATCTACAGTTTTTGAAACTATGTTCAACAAAATTCATACTCAAGCAAGATGGCGGATTGTGGAACTATTTTGATATCTTAAGTACACAGTGCCTTTTTCATACTGGATTACAAAAAATTGTTGGATTACTTAAATAATTTAGAAAAGTGAATTCAATTCTAGACTACTTGTTCAACAATGGAGAAGTTCACCGTACCGTCAAAAAAATACAAAAACCGGGTCTTGCATAGGCCTGACACTTTAGTCTGCACCATCGACGGCCCCAGGGCAGCTGCGAAGAGCAAACCAGACTTCATGAGGGCCATTTTGATTAGCCCTTTCGCAATACCGGAAAAAGGGATCATCGACTTTTATCGTCACGAATGTCCAACCGAATGGTACTTCTGCCTGTCACCAAAATGCCACACACGACTGTTCCAAACCTTGCATGGGAAATCAGTGACCTTGGAAAACGAGAATATAACATGCAGAATTGAACACTACGGACAACAAAGTAAGCGTATCACCCTAAACTGGCTCCCAAGCCAACTAACCACAGAAGGAGTAGAAGATGTTGTCCGAGCTATAACGGGCGACACCGACCCACAGGTGTTTCCAATCCACTATGACGGGCGAAAGTGGGGAGCCATGTGCAGGCCAACAAGAGACATACCTCATTACATCTGCATAGAAACTCCCGGCATAACTAGACACAATCACAGGGTACTCATTACCATGCCAGGAAGACGGATCGCCTGCATGCACTGCAGGTAAGACGATCACTGGTCCAACAAATGTCCAGAGAAGAGGAAAAAGACCAACCCACACCACCAAATGACACAGACCACGGAATCTGTACCAAAGACAAAAGAAACAGAATCCGCTGCCCAAGTCACAGCTCCTGAAGCGGAAGAAATTCCACCAAAGGATACAGTAAAGGCACTCAACAAAGCAACTGAGAGCAAAACAAAGACAACAGCTCTTCCGAAGACAACACCAGCAGCACCGGAGATGCCAAAAGAGACCACAACTCAAACACTCAATGCAGAGATGGAGAGCAAAAGCAAGGCACCACAAAAGACAGAGACAGCAAAGCCAGCTGGCAGGGGGGGGGGGGGGCCGTTTCCGCAGCACAATTGAGATCAGAGAGGACCACGGCCGAAGAACTTGTTACAGCCTTGGAGACAGAGAAACTTCCAGAGCCACCACTATCACCATTGTCCCCAGTTACACCAGAGGAGGACATGAAGCATCCCGACACACCAGAAACAGACATAGAAGAGACAATGGACGACAAAGAAGAACCGGAATTAGACGGCGGCACATTATGGGACTTTTTCATACAGGAATTAAAAAAAAAAAATGAGGGAAGAGGCCGGAGAACACACCAATTTTGGTTTGTCAGCATATGAAGAGTTCTATTATCGACAACATAGAAAAGCTATCGATGACCAAGCACGGAAACAAGCAGATGCAAGCCGCGAAGAAGGAGAATTAGCAGAACAGACAGATCTAGAGATCTTCTATGAGATCCACAGAGAAGAGTTTCAAAGAAGAGCAGAACTTTTCTGGCAGGAATGGGTCAAAAACCAAACTGGACAATGGAAGGACAACAACTGACTTTTGACAAACATAAATAAACAGTGCCTAAACCCCACTATTACCAACCTCCCATAACCCTTTTCTTTCCTGTGTTTTTTACTTCACTTGAACATAACACAAAACAGACACAATCATACGGCAACAGATGTAAACAGACTAACAATATAAAAGCAACAGACAAAATACTCACACGATAGCAAGAAAACACAATACTCGCAAACATACAGAGTTGAAACAAAGGGGAAAACCCCCCAAAGGGGAAAAAAAATAAAGCCATTTGTGGGCGTGGTATCTTTGCCAGGTTTTTCTAGCGGAATCAAATAGCTATGCAGCCATCTTTCTGAGATGGTTCCATTACAGATGCTGTCATTGTAGGTTTTACATAGGACCTCCATGGATTTTTTTGGGCAGCTTGGCAATGTCTTCATAATGAATGCCATCAGGCCAGGAGCAGACTTATTTGATGTTTTGATGATGTTCTTAATTTCAGCGACCGTAATAAGCTGATCATCTTTAATGCCTGTACTGGCACATGTTGCAAAGACCATTTTCATGGTAGTCTGGCGGGTGCCAGTGTCTGTCGTGCTAATTTGCTTGAGGTATCTTTCAAGGAGCGCTCTTCCTTTCTCTTCATCAGACCTTTTCGATGTCTGGTCCTATTACTGAAGTCTCTGATGCCACGGCGTTTGGTGGCACCTTTCATTGCCTTGTGTTTGGACGAAAATGTTGCGAGAGATCTTTCCTTGCACACTTCGTGGCACAACCTTCATTGTGGAGACAGCACCTGCTCGATTGATTTTACTTCCGCATGTTATCTAATTTTACAGTAAATTCACAGACGCTTATGTTTTCTTCAATTCTCGTTATTGTTTTCTGTCTTTTCAAGTTCCAGTTTTTTCATCGGAGACAGTGTGACGTTGTTGATAACAATGAGAGATGGAAGAGGAAATCCTAAAACCAACGGCGGAGACGAGATTCGGGCGTGGTTTACAGATGTGTCATCGGCCGATTCCTTGCTTCCAACCAAGATCACAGACTACGGCAATGGGACATACTTAGCTACAGCTGTGCTAGCTTTCGTTGGAACTTTTCGGTAACAACAAACGACAGTCTTTTTTCTCTCGATATTATTATTTCATTCTTTCAAAGCCGCTCTGTATTTTCTCCGTCTTTTCCAAAAGGAGTGTCTTGCAAATAAACACATCGACAGTTATTCTCCTCCTCCTTAGCCTCCTCCTTGTCATCATCATTATCAAATTCACGATTGACTTCTTGCAAGTTATTTCAAAACAAATTATACTCTGAACATTTTATATATGGTGTTATAATATTTAAACTATACCCTACATATATATATATATATATATATATATATATATATATATATATATATATATATATATATAGAAACATATAAGTACTTGGGTGCAAACTTCAACTACTCCAACATGCTTCCATAGTGAAGAAATACAATCTAAAATACAATCTGGAAATAAAGTATATTATACCCTTCAACATCTGCTATAAGTAAGAAAAAACTCCACAGGGGAGCATGTACAGCAGGAGTCTACCAATCGTCAGTAGAAGTGATCTCTCGTCGACAAATGTTTCGGCCCACGAGCTCCTAGACATTTTAAGAGAGTGGGCCCACCTGAGTTTATGAAGCTCAGGGTTGATCTGCTCCTGCTGCAGGTATTACCGGATGTTCTCAGATAGGTACAAGACGAAATTGGTGATTGTGCAACAGGTATTGTGAGTTTATTTATTTTTGCCGTCGTAGCATAATTAGAGCAGTCTGAATACCTGAACGACCAAGTGGCAAGCTTACGGTTGGTTTATCGGACACATGTTAGACTTGGTAGCAGATAGCAGAGGGTAAAGTATTTATCTCGCAACACCAAAACAAAAGAAAAAAACCCAATAAGACTAGTCGTTTTTATATGGCTCTGAAACTTAGAGCACTGCTAAAAGATATAAAGGCTTATTACAGGTTTTCGAAAACAGAGTTTTCGACGAATCTTTGGACCTATCAAATATGTAAACAGCGGGGAATGGAGAGTGAAAAGAGACAACGAAATGCTTCATCTGTTTAAATCACTATTGATTATTGGCATCAAGAGAGCTAATAGGTTGAAATGACTGGGGCATATTGAAAAAAATGTCAGATGACAGAGAGGTAATAACTATACACAAGAGAGCTGAATGGCAATAGACCATGAGGCAGATCAAGTAGGTGACAGAGAGATAATGTCCAGACAGACCTAAAAACACTTGGTGTCACCAACTGGAAAGAAAAGGCCAACCAGAGAGATAAGTGGAGGCAGGTGATATCTGCAGCAATGAACTAAAAGAGCTCGGATGCTAAAGAAGAATATATATATATATATATATATATATATATATATATATATATATATATATATATATATATATATATATATGTATGTATATATATATATATATATATATATATATATATATATATATATATATATATATATATATAAGGGCTGTACCGAATAGTGATTTTCAATATTCAGCCGAAATGAATAGTTGAACCAACTATTCGGCCCAATACGAAAACGAATACGAATAGTGAATCATCATCATCAGGTGCTTTGCCTACTGGCATGGGCAATTATGCCTCGCCACAATCTGCGATTTCCTGCAGCATGTATTAGTTCATGTGCTGACACACCTCCATGCCATGCAACAAGATTGTCAAGAATCTTCTCTCGTTGTCTTCCTCTATCCCTCCTTCCACATATCTTTACAGTGGTCACCACATGTTCCATTTTCCCTCATCTTATAACATGGCCGAAAAATGATGAATCTCTCCTTCTGATGTTTGGGAGTAGTTGTCTTCGGGCTCCTGCCTCTTTTAAAACCTCTTGATTGCTTTTCTGGGCTGTCCAAGGTATTTTAAGCGTTGTTCTGTAAAACCACATCTATGAGGCCTCAAGAAATTGTTTGGCCTGCCTACCGATTGTTCAGGACTCACAGCCACATGTTAAAACTGGATGTATGAAGTAAGCAAGAATTCTTTTTCTAACCTTTAATGAAAAAGACATATTGCATAAGATGTTCTTCATTTTATAAAATGCAGTTTTGCCTGTCCTATTCTGTTTCTTATTTCAGTAAGGCATCTTCCATCTGATGTTATCCATGTGCGCATAAACTTAAATTTCTGTACTTGTCCCAAAATAAAACCATTGACTTTTATTGCACATTTAGGAATAATTATTTTCTTTGATACCATCATCACTTCTGTCTTCCCAATATTCAAACGGAGGCCTATTCTTCTACTTTCAAATAGTTTAAATAATAGATCTAAAAAAAAAAAAAAAAAAAACATCCAGAATGTCAAATCTACGCTGAAATTTTACTCGCACAAAATGTACATTTAAAAACATTTCATGCTTTGCATCCTTCAGTCAGTCAGTCTGTGGTAACTAATACCTAGGAATGAAAGTATTCTTAGTTTTATAACAAGTAACTAAACTTGTAAATTGTAACTGACAGCTTAGTTAATCCATGAAAGCGGCATTAGCTTTCAAATAAAAAAAAAAAAAAAACACCTTTATTCCATGTTGTCAGCATTAAGGCAGCTTCTTGTCTCACTGAAGGTTTTTAAAGCTGTACTAAATAGACGTTCACTTGGTACGCTCGTAGGTGGTGCACAAAGATAACACTTGACAGTATGAACCAAGGTGGGAAATCTTGACACGTTAATTTTCCACCAGTCCAGAAACGGGTGTGAGGTAGCCACTATTCGTATTCGGCCAGACCGCAACTATTCGGCCGAATACCGAATAGTTATTAGGTCCACTATTCGGCCCCGAAACAAATACGAAGCGAATATTCGGTACAGCCATTTATATATATATATATATATATATATATATATATATATATATATATATATATATATATATATATATACATATTTTATATACATATATATAGTTTACAAATCTTTCCTCATAGAAAGAAAACATAAATATTGAGAAGATTTTAGGAAATAAGGCTTTACTTCTGTGACGTGACGCCCCACTCCCCTGAGATTACAACACTTTCAGTATGACGTCCCGGGTCGTGTGTTCCCTGGATTTGGGTTTAACTGAATTTTATATGTTGAGTAGGGAATTTCTTCTCAACACATTCCCTCCACCAGATTAACCGAACTAAAATCTGAGCTATGTTGCTCTCAGACAAAGTCCTGGATATCCAAGAAAACAGCCATATTGGCTCGTTAAGTACATTAACATTAGCTGAACTTGGTACCCACAAGAGAAGAAAAGGAATTTTATATGTCTATAGCATTATACTTAATGAATTATTAGACAGGGCAAATGATTCCTCCGTCATCTACCTTCTCCTGGTGTTATTATGAATAATTAAAGAATTATTATATTATTTGAGCCCCCACCAAATGGTATTCTATCCTAACAGTTTAATTAAACATGTAAGAACAGACATTTGGAATTACAAAAACTGATGCAGGATAAGACCATATATTTGATTTATTAACCTAGCAATCAGAGTATGACATTAGTCATCATTATTGTTATAATAGATAGTGATGGTATGGTGATAATGAGAGGCTTCAGCTAGATAACTGAGCACCTGGGATTAGAATGGTGTGATGAAGGTGATAACGTATGAACAATTTATGGCATAACTTAGTTATCATAAAACCTCTGACAGCCGTGAGCACTGTCAAGCTCTTCCTCCTCTTCCAGCTTCTTCCCTGCTTGTTTTCTGCCTGTTTCAGCTCAGTCTCCACTTCATTCTCCACTTCGTTCTCCACCTCGTCCCCACCTCGTTCCCAACTGGCCGAGTCTAACACAATGTAGTCTCTTTCATGGACTGATCGTCACATGGGCGCTGTAATCATGGAAACAAACACATACGTGTAGTATCTTGACTTACACTAAGAATACATGTATCAATTAATATAACATATAATAATAAAATATATCCCATCACTCCTCATATTCCACATTTTCTCCAGTCTAGTCTGAAGGTCTTTTGTCTTACATGGACGTCACATATCCTGCCTTTCCTCACAAGCTTTGTCATGATAGCTGACTTTCTAAGTCTGTTGTCAGTCTTCACTCAGACTTCCAATCATTGTTTTTACATCAACACGTGGGGCAGGTTATGTGCTGAAACTCCAACCATTTTATATGTGCATGCTGTCCTGAATATTATCTTTCAGTGACAGTAAATACTGTACACCCATCATTCTTCCCCTGGGGTTATCAATCCCCTGTTTAGGTGAACACATTAAGTGAGCACATGGTGGGCACACAAAACGTAGCAGCATTCTTGCACATATTTGGGCATCATTTCCCACAGTCCCAACTCATATTTTGGATTGACCATGAAACAATATAATTACATTTCATTATAGCAAATGTCATTGTTCACATCTTATTTTATACACATGAAAACATACACTGAAAAACATGTGACACAAAGATACAAGAAATAGGAATAGTTTAGCAGTTCCCTAACTTGAGATACTGAATACTCACAAAGAACTATTTCAAGCAGAATGTGCAGACAAATTAGGAAAAGGTATAATAGACTAAGCTTAACTCCCTAACCTATGTATACAAGATTAAAATTATTATTCACCTGGGAACTTTCCAGCAAATGCCAAACACGACTCAACCAGTGAGAAAGTACTTTTCCACGGTAGGTCTGAGTCTGTAGCCTGCTGGCGGCACTATGAGGTAAATCTACAATGCTCGCAGTATAAGTATCAATCTATTGTCCAAATTAAACTCCTCCCTTTACTCGCTTCTACCCAACCCTCAAGACGATGACTTAAGCCACGCCTCTGAAGTACCTATCAGATCAAATTAGCTAACAAGTGGCCTGTCAGTCAATTCTGGACTGACATCCCTAGAGCAAATATTCTTAATTGCCAAACACCTGTTCTCTTGAGAATTACACTGACTTGCGAAACTCCAACCTCTCGTCGCCACAATGTCTAGAGTCCACTCAATTCCCCTGTTCAAAAGGGCCCCACTCAGTCTCTACAGTCTGGTCAGGAGATAACATTCTGACACTGGCATGAGAATAAAACCTAACATCCCTAGTCTGAACCAGCGGGCTGTATTACGTAGTGTTATGTAATTTTAAACAAAACGCAGTGGCTTTGTCTTGGAGAAGGACTGGAAACATTTAAATCAGTTTGGTTTAAAGTAATATTAGGGTAGAGGGCAGAGTAAATGTAATCCTCTCTCTTTAGAACCAGAAGAACTTATTACAAGTACTAACTTCTGGAACCACTGAGATCGTATCGTGACAACTTCTATGGTTAAATACGAAATAGGGAACTACAATGAATGTTACACAATATCGTTCTCAGCGCTGAGTCTATGAAATTGTATACTTAGTTATTTACAGGCGAAACCTTTTTGAACATTCTAAAAGGATTCGGAGTTTATCGGTGAGAATCTATTATTCGTTCATCTCATGATCACACTTGCATGCCATTTTGTCGAAAACTGCCCTGTTAGATGGCAACGATTTTTTTTGCATGCAGCCATAGAATATCCTTGACGCACAAATGGTGGTATTCTTTAGTTTATTGATGCTCAAGACGCTGAATACCAACCTTTCCCTCTGATCTTTTTGAAACATGAAACATTGTAAATAAGTGGAGAGAACATTTAGATTTTACAGAAAAAAATCATAATTTCCGGTCCTTTATTTTATGGGGAAAAAAAGGGGGGGGGGGTGTCAAAAGCGTGTCTTCTTATTACATTGATAGGTCAAATAAATTGATTTACTGTCATTTATGTTCAACGGAGTTGAGTTAAGCTGAGTCAATGAAAGACATTATAACACTCGGGGCATTCCCACATGCGCTCCATCCCAATCTTCAGCAGTCAGTGCAGAGTTACAATACTAATAGTACTAGAATCAAACTGACTATATGTCCATCTTGAGTGTAGTGTGCCAGCGAGGCCCTCTGGTCACGCCCGGTGTATCCTTCTCTCCGGGCTATGATATTCTTCGTTTCTATTCTACTTGTTCCTAAAGGACGTTGACCGCATCTGCCTTATCATGTTCCAACTCACCACCCAGTGGGGCAAATCCAGTTAATCTGTCTGCCTTGTTCAGTTGTAAACATATTCCCAGTATGCAACAGTTAGTATTCACTTCAGTCACCATTAGACTCCACGGTATATCTTAACTGCATATCAAATTATATTATGGTTGACACATTTGGATATAAAGATTATTTGTTGCAACTATAGATATACCTAGCCGGTAGAAGATATTTAGCCACTCATCGAAAAAAATGGTTTTAATCGTTCCGAATCTGACGATGCCAGAAGGTTGAAAATTGTTACTGGCTGAAAAATTGTAATCAATCTCGGTGCCAGTACTCGCCTTCCTCTCGGAGCATATGGTCAACACATTTTGTCCAGAAATGAATGTCAATTTTTGAGAGGGACTCACGGGTCAGAACGTCAACATTACACATTTTAAATGTACTGTTCTTTTCAGCAGCTTGTCTTTTGACTTTAGCCCAAGCAAGCTGTATCGGGTTGAGGTGTGAATGTTTTGCAGGGAGTCGCAGAGATATGTGGCCTTACCCAATAATGACTTTTTCAGTGTCATACACCATTGTTTTATTTGTTTTCTTCACGAGATGCAATATTCTGCCTTCAAAAATGTATCGTCAAAGTTGACTTTTCCTTAGCATGCCATGTCCTAATTTGATTTTTTTGTATTTGATGTCGTTGGTACTTTGTCTTGCTGTGATACGGCATTGTGATAGGTGGCATTATCCATTACTAGACACGATTATCTGTCCAGAACTGGAAGAAGATATATCATTATCCATCCAGTGCCCTAAAATGTGTCCATTTATTCGAATTCCGATTTTTTTGGGAGACAAAAACAAAATTAAAAGGTTGACCACTTTCAGACTGCTGCTAGCTAGCCGAGGCTGTAAACAGTCTCCGTCTATATTTGTGGTCTGGGTTATTTGCGTCACTTTTATAACTAAATTTGTTTTTTGCGCCGCCTCTGGGCTAAATGCTCGTCCTCCACCCTGTTGTTAGCTGTGCATTTCTTTCCTTTTCTTACTTGGTGTTTCCTCTTGGTTTTACCTCCTTCTGATTTGGCCAGGCGTATTTCGTAGGAGAGCGAGCTTTGTACACAGCGTCATTTGGAACACCATTTACAGTTTTAAATTTTTGAGTATTTTATTGTGCCAAAAAAGTACTGAAAATAGTTTTTAATTTACGATAGTTCCGAAATGTGAAAATATTCCGCATGTGACCATATTGGTCTTATAGTTGTCTTCCTGCAAAAAAAAAAAAAAAAAAAAAAAACGGGTTTGTCATGTTGTGGATATGTGTGTGAAATTTTATGTTGAGCCTCACAGAGGGTCTATTCGTCATGTGTTAGTGTGCGATCCGGTTGTGTCGGTTTGGGTTGGCAGCTAGGTTCCGGTGTACGTAAATACCATATGCCCAGAGCACCCAGCTTACGCTTTGAGATCCAAAAGTTCGGCAATGAGAATTGCTGTGGCATGTTGGGTATCGAACTCAAGTGCTCTCTGTGGGAATGGCGTGAGGGGATTGAACTCATAGGGCATCCGAAAGAGGTAGGAAAGGGTGAGGGGAAAGGGGGCTGGAAGCCATTCAGTCATTTCTCGTCGTTGCCGTCTTGCTGGATTCTAGCGTGGGCTTTAGCCGGGATTCTACTATCACGTCACCAATCTTTGCTATTAGCCCACTGATGGGGTGGTATTGGTGGTTAAGTGTTCTAGTCCTGTCAGTATCGATTCACTTGTTTTCCCTATTTGCTGTCAGTCACATTTTGTTGTAAGCCCCACCAGTCAAGTTTATGTTGTATGCATGATGTGGAAAGGAATGGTTTTGAGTATGAATCGTCGGAGTGCATAGACGCACACAACTAAGTGTATGCGTCCATGCACTCGGGCATTCATATACGCAGACAACACTACATGTGTGCACTTCCTTTCACACTTATCCGCGTATGCATACCTATTTGACATTCCGTACACATGCATACTCTTTCATATGTGTCTACCAATGCTTACATAAATGCACTTACATTTATGAAAAACGTGTACATCCACACGTAAGGACACTCACACTTCTATGTCTTGCATTTTATTTATTGTGTCACTATGTCTGTAATATCGTCCGGTCGAGTCACCTTTTAAGTTATGTCCCGTTCCTGGTATGTGACCTGTCCGTTACGTTCTTATCATGTTTTGGTGGATGGTGTGTTCTGATGAGGTTCTTGCTGGTGCACAAACTTCATTCCATTTATTCTCAATAACAGGTTTGTGCGATTTCACACGTATGTATGCACTCGTTCATCGTATAGTCCCATTCAACCACTTAATTTATGGGTATCCAGAGTGCACAGTAAGTTACACACACACACACACACACACATACAAATATATAAATATACACGCTTACACAAAACACACACATATATATATATATATATACACACACATACACACATATACAAGCATACACGTATAAATTTATATTACCATGTAATCGTTTATCTGTACCTCTCGACACATCTATATTCCCACTTTCCTGTCCATATGTGACCCCTTACCATTCGCCTACTTAAATTTTTTCGTATGTATCCATATATAAATGCACCCATACCACATGCATTCTTCCTTGTTTATCCACACGTACTCACATCAATGCACCTACCATACTTACACTACCTCCCTTACGCTAGGTTGTCTAGAGTCACCACCTGACTTGTTCCTTCTGCTGCCCTGAGCTGATTTTCAGCCTAATCTTTTTAGTTTTGGTTTGTTTTGATTAGATACTGTTCAACAAGTTTTTGGATGTCTTTATTGCTATCCACCTTTAAACATTTGTTTGCGGTAATCTGTTGTTTGCGTTTTAGAAAATACTCCTTAATGGGTTTCCACTCCAATTTAAAGTTAGTGCAGTTTATCATATACTGTTCTATTATATTATCCTGAAAGCAGTCCAGACATAGGGGAGATGTAAATTTTTGTGGATGCCTCCCTAACCTAGCTCTCCATAATAGTTTGTTAGCTGGGATTTTCAGTTCGTCACGTACTTGTGTGTTTTGGCTCGGGTTCTTTCAGGTTGTTGTATGCATCTCTGCTATGGGAGTTTCCACATTTTAATTATGTCTTTTGGTTATGCTATTCCTTTCAGTCCTACTTCTACTAAAGCATCACACTTAGCTCCATTTTATGCTGCTTGGTCAGCTTTTTCATTGCCTATTACACCTCTGTGTGCTGGTACCCATGCAATGGTGACTTGGCATCCTTTATTCTCGAGTTGGGTTGTTAGGTTTAAGATCGTTTCTTTAATATCTGGTCTACTGCTATGAGTTCTTAACGTCTGCAGTGAGGACAACGAATCTGTCAGTATGGGTAATTTTGTTGGATGTTTATTTATTACCATCTCTAGTGACTTCATTATACCGACTAGTTCTGCTGTGCATACTGCCGCATGATCTATTTCTCCTACTTCTCTTGCTTCGTTCTTAGACCCATCAGTAGATGCCACAAGGCTGTCTGATAGGATCTGGTCTATGTATTCTTCTGTTATTATTTTAGCTTCAAACAGTTTAGTATGTTATTAATACTTTTCATCAGACTCATGTATGTCCTAGGCAGTTCTAGTCTCCATGGAAGAATTTGAGTGATAAACCTAATGCTCACCTGTAGAGTCCTAGCTAAGTCCTCATTATCGTTAATTTCTAGTGCAGCGTCCCAGGCCGCTGGTCTCAGTATATCTCTGATCGGTTTGTCACCTAGGTGAGTCATATTAGGATGAAAAGCGTCTGAGCCTGGGTGCCTGATATAGTTGGCCGCTTTCATCCAATAGCTATAGGGTAATTGCTTCCCTCTGAGGTTAAGCGGTGTGATGCCTAGTGCTACCTCCATGGCCTCACTCGATGTCCCTTTGCCAGCAC
>CAJHNH020002765.1:65000-82500 GCA_905116865.2 Candidula unifasciata
CACCCACTGGGACTAAAAGAGTTCAACAACGCACAATAGTCTTAACTTTCCCTCATGCCTATCATCGATATCACTCCACCACAAATTATGAAATAGCCGTAAAAACCCGTTTGTTTAGTTTAAAAAGTGAGACTGTCCCTTCTAATTGTCACAGCCTCTGCTGTTTCCTTATACGTTAGTGATCTCATATATTATTGCAATTACAAAAGTTTTGTTGCAGGCAGACGAAGCGGCAGTCTGTCACCATGTTCCTCTAATCCCTGGCGTTAACCAGAGTGAGATATGTGATCTGTCTGAGATCAACGGCACACCCTGGTTCTGTGGTCGTCCGGTCAAACCATGGCTCAAGTGTACAGACTATACTAATTCTAAAATGTATAGAAATACCCATCCGAAATTGCCGATGAACGCAGCGGAGAAGTCTCTCGTTAACGGTGATCTTCAGTGAGTATACGTTCATTTATGTTGTCATCATCTGGATCAGTGAGTCTCAACCTCCTTAATGCATTTAATACAGTTCCTTATATTGTGGTGGCTCCCACTAAAAATGTCGTTGTTGTTGCTACTTCATAGATTCAGTGAATATGTCTTTTACGATGGTCTTAGGCAACCCCTGTTAAAGGGTTCGTTCGATCCCCAAAGGGCTCACTACTCACAGGTTAAGAGCCTCTGATCTAGATCAAGAAACTGTCATTACTGCTTATATTTACCACGTGTGCTATGTAGACAGGTAGTTTCTGAGCCTGCGGATTTCGGTCTGCATAGTTAGCACCTTCATCCCGGACTCTGCCGGTTAGAATTTGTGTGTGTGTTTGTCACCGACAGAAAGAAAAGGGGCAAAAATACACAATCATACCGGGGATTCCAATTTGGGTCTTTCAAAAGAGATCTCAGCTTGTATTTTTCCTGTCTTTGCTTTGATCCCCGGTGGTTCATTAATCTAAAGTTTAATCTGTTCCACATCCAATTTAGGGATTCCCGGTGGTCCATTAATCTAACGTTTAGTCTATTCAACATTACGTCTTGGGATGCCCGGTGGTCAATTAATATAACGTTCAATCTATTCAACATCCCATTGCGGGATCCCCGGTGCTCCATTAATCTAACGTTTAGTCTATTTAACATCCCATTTTGGGATCCCCGGTGGTCCATTAATCTGAAGTTTATCTGTCAGTTTGCAGGTCTCAGATTCAAATCTGCATCCAGCACAGACTTTGAGACATACAACTTGCGTATTTAATTGGCTTTGGCTCCCATCCTAGCCTGAAATTCGCGCCAGGAGATAACCCGAGAAGTACAAGTTGCAGCTTGATGTTTGCATCAGAGCTGAAGTGTCTGTTAGTCTGTAGGAAAAAAGAAAAAAAGCTTTGAACCAAATGCTGGACAAGTCTATGCCATGAAAATTGTCCTTTAATCACTGACATTTCTGTCTAGTCGGATGAGAAATTCTTCAAGGTTTGCCTTTCATCTCACAGCGAGACCTTGGTCCAACATACGTGGAAAAGCTACTGCCGTTTGCTGCCCATGATGTGATCTCATCCTCATGTAGCAGGTCCTTTGCAGAACGTCGCTCTCATTGCGATCTTTCTGAGAGAAACTCGGTCTCTCGCCAGCTCTCCCGCCTCATGCACATTCATATTTAAGGAGTCACTTATATCCTGTGCCCATCTTCGTGTTGCTCGGCCCCCGCCTCTCCTCCCTGGGGAGGAGCCTCCTGCTATAATTTTTTTTCCAATCCGTCGTGGCGCTTGATGTGACCAAAATATTTCAGCTTCCGAGACAGGATGCTGTTTATTAGCCAATCTTCCTTGATATTCAAATCTTTCAAGATGTCATTATTTCTCCTCTTTTTCCTCCAAGATATTCTGAGAATCATTCTATAGCATTTCAGCTCAAAAGCCCCTATTCCCTTTCTTAAGGACTGGGAGATAGTCCACGACTCACATTCTTATGTTGCAACAGAGAAGATGCATGCTCTAAAATTCTAATTTTGATCTCCTTGCTGGTGATAACCCTATAATTTTTAGACTGTTTAAACTTTGCATTGCTATGACCATCCTCCTTTCAAGTTTTGTCAAACAGTCTCCATTGCTATTTATTATAAAGCCTAGATATTCGGAGTATGTGACAGTTTCAATTTCTTCACCATTTATTGTTAATTTTGGGTGACAGCCAGTTTTATCTGTGGACATTATTTTCGTTTTCTATAAATTCAATAACAGATTTTGATCTTCACTGTACTTTTGTACAGACGAAATTAAATTTGATATTCCCTTTACGCTGTTAGAACAGAGGACTGTGTCATCTACGTAGCGGAGTTCCGGAATAGGGTTGCCATCATAACTTTTGAGCAAATTATAACTGTCACAAGTCTGGTCATTTTTGACATTTTGCCTTATATTTTCTGCATATATATTGAATAGGTATGGTGAGAGAATTCACCCATGCTTCACTCCAATTTGCACCTCGAACCAATCCGATGTTTCACCAGCTGCTCTGATGGCTGCTTTTTGTTCTTGAAAAAGAGTTTCAATTAAATGCACCAAATGCGCTGGAACCCCATACTTCTCATAACAGTCGACAGTTTCTGATGCTGGACACAATTGAATGCCTTGCTTTAACCAATGAAACAAGCATGAAGATCTACGTTGTGTTCTCTACATTTTTTTTAAAGATTATTCTCATATTAAAGATGAATAATGTGATCTCACCAACATTATTGAGCCCCATATCCAGCTATCTTCTCCAAGTGTTTCTATGAATTTCTACATTCATTTTGCAGTTTGGACTTTAATTATACAATAAACAACAACAACAACATTCAACGATTATGATGTTTTGGAAGAGGTAAAGAACCAAAGACAAGAGAAAAATCAGGGGGAAAAAAGCAGTCATCATTTTAAAAAAAAAAACGAAGCGAGAGGATGGACAAAGTTATAGTGGGAGGAGGGGGTGGAAACAACAACGTCTACAACATACAGTGACAACTGGAAAGATTTGTGGAAAGAGATACATGGAGCAACAATGCGAAAATATTCCCGACAGCCTTTTGTCGTGGCATAGAAGAGTGTCAGCATATGCACATGAACTGATACACCCAGTCTGAGCTCCCAGCTTTTGTAGTACCATGATCGCCCATGTTATTTGGTAAATTTTTTGATGGTAGTGATACCGTCACAATGTGTCCAGTCTGATGAATTGTTTCTTCAGTTCTCATTTCATTGGAATGCATCTAGTTGTCTAAACAAACGTGCACAGTGATTATTTACCCATGCTGAATTTAGTGGTTACATTCCCTGCCGGAAAAACACTTAATACATGTTTGAAATGTATAAGTATATTCAATTTGTTTTTACCCATACAGCAGTACTGATTTGACGTTACAGGACACAAACACGCGCACAAATCACACACAGTCTTAGCCACACAGAAATATGTGTTAACCTTTCGTTCCCATCATAATAACTTTGCCACCCAAATAGGGGGAACCGTTCTCTTCCCTCATCACAGTACACATACACATGCACAGACACACAGACACACAGACACACAGACACATACACACACACACACACACACACACAGACATTACCTGGACTGCTAAGTAGAGTCAGCCTACCTCTGAGAACAGGAAATATGGAAAGTAAAGGACAGTATTACAGTGATAAACATAGTAACAGATTGAGAATGAGGCTAATTCTCAAAGATGTTTCTCGTTGTTTTTATTTATTTTTCCAATACAGAATGACTGAATTTCCAGGAGGGTCTAACATAAAACTAACGGTATCAGTAAGTAAGTATGGAAATCCGTTAGTTTTCTTAGCCATATCTGTATTATGCACACCGTTATAGATTTTTAGATTTTAGTTGTTGTGATCTCGTATCAAGCATATTTATCTTGTATATGATTCCCTGAGTGGGACGAAGTCCAGATTCTCAAGCTGTTTTGTGTGAGTTCACTGAATTCCATTCCTGGCATTAGGAGTTGCCTTTTTTCGTAATCCAGTCTATTGCCAGTAAAAACGGTTTGAGGTTTGAGCAACGGATCAACATCCTGGCACACGGGTAGTAACACATTAGCGCTCCCTTCTTCTTCTAACTCCAGTCAGATTCCGAAGAAGCTCAGCACAGTGCACAGGCTCTGTAGCACCGGCGAGGATTCTGAAATACTTTGGGTAGATTTTTAACTCCAAAGTTTGCCTGGGCAGCGCCGCTAGGCTACATGCCAGTAAAAAGTGAGTGCTTACGTTTGGTTTTTCCATTCTGTATGTGTGTCTGTATTCGTTCACCGGCTATATACCCCCGTAGAAAGTCCCGGTTGTTCATCCATTTGTAGACTTTTGCTTTGTTCAAGAACCAGAGTTGTGCGTGCGCAGCCGTTTTACACATCTGACGTAATTGTATGCACGCTGGTTCATTGCCTCTTTAGTAGATGTACACTGACTCTGATGGAATGCCCCAATTAGTCGACTCTACGACATGCTTGGTAGGCAGGCTTTGGGTCTATTCTTGTTCTCCTTCCAATGGGACCCCGAAGCGAGAGTCCATTTAGTATAATCTGTACAAAAACGTCGACTGGTTTGTAAAATATAGCTCTAAAACAGCGGTTCTCAACCTGTAGGTGGCGACCATTTCGGGGGTCGAACGACCCGTTCACAGGGATCACCTAAGACCATCGGAAAACACATTCATTAACGTTATGAAGTAGCAACCGAAATAATTGTATGGTTGGAGGTCGCCTTAACATGTGGAACTTGTTAAAGGGTTGTGGCATTAGGAAGGTTAAGAATCACTGCTCTTGAAGGACACTACAAAGGGAAAAGAAGGAGTGTGAGAGGACCGTATACAATGGGCATTACAACAGCAGACCAGCAGCAACGGAGATTACTTGAGATTGTCCCATAAGTCAACAACAATATGAATATGAAAAAATATAAACCTGAAATATAAAGGTATAATTAATAATCCAAAATATTGTTGTTGAATGTGTTTTCGACATCATAGAAGTTGGGGTAGCTAGTTCAGAGACTAACCTATTCAAACAACTACATTTACTGATAAGGAGCGTCTGGCCGAACGGTTAGAACGCTGGATTCTCTCTCGGTAAGGCTGGGGGTATTTTCTGTCGGCGGCCAAAATAAAATCCTCACCTGGCACAGTCGAGGCGACAGCTCAAAGACCCCCCTGCCTGCACCACAAAAGTGTTTAACAAAGGCAGTAATTGGCAGTTGGCATTTACTGATTTAACATGTGTCACCGACAGAGGCAGACAACAAAAACCTGACACGGCTGACGTCATCTAAAAACTGCTCCACCATCTCCCCTAGAGAAACATGGGAACAGCCAGAACCCACCGGCTACATGTACAAGGGCTTGTGGCATTCACATCTCTGTCGGCGCCCAGAGAGAGAGATTGGCCAGTGTCTTCAGAATATCCACGTAAGTTGTTAGGTCAGCAGCATCTGTGGGAATGACGTCGTTGTGGGTGACGTCGACATGGGTTACATAATATGGGTGCCATAGATGTGGGTTACATAATATGGGTGACATAGATGTGGGTCATATAATATGGGTGACATCGATGCGGGTTATATTATGTGGGTGACATCGATGCGGGTTATATTATGTGGGTGACATCGATGCGGGTTATATTATGTGGGTGACATCGATGCGGGTTATATTATGTGGGTGACATCGAAATAGGCCATATAATATGGGTGACAATGACGTGGGTTATATATTATGGGTGACGTCGAAGTGGGTCATATGATATGGGTGACCCTGATGTTTATCTCGTAATTTGTGGTGACATCTATGTGGGTTGTATAATATGAGTGACCCTGATGTGGGTCATATAATGTGGGTGACATCGACATAAGTTATATAATACGTGTGACATCGATGTGGGTTATATAATGAGAGTGATAATGTTGTGGGTTACGTAAGGATGGATGACATCGATGTTAGTTATATTATATGGGTGCGATTGATGTGAGTTATATACGAGCGCACTATGGGTGACAGTGTTCTGGGTTATTTACAAGCATACTATGGGTGACATTGTTCTGGGTTATATAAGAGCATACTATGGGTGACATTGTTGTGGTTTATATACAAGCATACTATGGGTGACATTGTTGTGGGTTATATACAAGCATACTATGAGTGACATTGTTGTGGTTATATACAAGCATACTATGGGTGACATTGTTGTGGGTTTATATACAAGCATACTATGGGTGACATTGTTCTGGGTTATATACAAGCATACTATGGGTGACATTGTTGTGGGTTATATACAAGCATACTATGGGTGACATTGTTGTGGGTTATATACAAGCATACTATGAGTGACATTGTTGTGGGTTATATACAAGCATACTATGAGTGACATTGTTGTGGGTTATATACAAGCATACTATGGGTGACATTGTTGTGGGTTATATACAAGCATACTATGGGTGACATTGTTGTGGGTTATATACAAGCATACTATGGGTGACATTGTTGTGGGTTTATATACAAGCATACTATGAGTGACATTGTTGTGGGTTAATATACACGCATACTATGGGTGACATTGTTGTGGGTTATATACAAGCATACTATGGGTGACATTGTTGTGGGTTATATAAAAGCATACTATGGGTGACATTGTTTGTGGTTATATAACAAGCATACTATGGGTGACATTGTTGTGGTTATATACAAGCATACTATGGGTGACAGTGATCTGGGTTATATACAAGCATACTATGGGTGACATTGTTGTGGGTTATATACAAGCATACTATGGGTGACATTGTTGTGGGTTATATACAAGCATACTATGGGTGACATTGTTGTGGGTTATATACAAGCATACTATGGGTGACATTGTTCTGGGTTATATACAAGCATACTATGGGTGACATCGTTGTGGGTTATATACGAGCATGCTATGAGTGACATTGTTGTGGTTATATACGAGCATGCTATGAGTGACATTGTTGTGGGTTATATACGAGCATACTATGGATGACATTGTTGTGGTTATATACGAGCATACTATGGATGACATTGTTGTGGGTTATATACGAGCATACTATGGATGACATTGTTGTGGTTATATACGAGCATACTATGGATGACATTGTTGTGGTTATATACGAGCGTACTATGGATGACATTGTTGTGGGTTATATACGAGCATACTATGGATGACATTGTTGTGGTTATATACGAGCATACTATGGGTGACATTGTTGTGGGTTATATACGAGCATACTATGAGTGACATTGTTGTGGGTTATATACGAGCATACTATGAGTGACATTGTTGTGGGTTATATACGAGCATACTATGAGTGACATTGTTGTGGGTTATATACGAGCATACTATGGGTGACATTGTTGTGGGTTATATACGAGCATACTATGGGTGACATTGTTGTGGGTTATATACGAGCATACTATGGGTGACGTCGTTGTGGGTTATATACGAGCATACTATGGGTGACATTGTTGTGGGTTATATACGAGCGTACTGTAGGTGACATTGCTGTGGGTTATATACTAGCCTACTATGGGTTGGCATCGTTGGGGGCTACATACGAGCATACTGTGAGTGACATTGTTGTGGGTTATATAAGAGCATACTATTGTGGCATCATTGTGGGTTATATACGAGCATAATATGGGTGGCATCGTTGTGGGTTATATAAGAGCGTACTATGAGGTGGCATGACATTATAGTGTTTGTGGGTTATATACGAGCATACTATAGGTGACGTTGTTGTAGGTTATATACGAGCATACTTGGGGTGACATTGTCGTAGGTTATATACGAGTGTACTATGGGCTGGCATTGTTGTGAGTTATATACGAACGTACTATAGGTGACATTCTTGTGGGTTATATACGAGCATACTATATGTGACATTGTTGTGGGTTATATACGAACGTACTATAGGTGACATTCTTGTGGGTTATATACGAACGTACTATATGTGACATTGTTGTGGGTTATATACGAGCATACTATATGTGACATTGTTGTGGGTTATATACGAGCATACTGGGAGACATTGTTGTGGGTTATATACGAGACATACTATTGTGTGTGTTGTGGGTTATATACGAGCATACTATATGTGACATTGTTGTGGGTTATATACGAGCATACTATATGTGACATTGTTGTGGGTTATATACGAGCATACTATATGTGACATTGTTGTGGGTTATATACGAGCATACTATATGTGACATTGTTGTGGGTTATATACGAACGTACTATATGTGACATTGTTGTGGGTTATATACGAGCGTACTATGGATGACATTGTTGTGGGTTATATACGAGCATACTAAAGGTGACATTGTTGTGGGTTATATACGAGCGTACTAAAGTGTGACATTGTTGTGGGTTATATACGAGCGTACTAAAGGTGACATTGTTGTGGGTTATATAGAGCGTACTAAAGGTGACATTGTTGTGGGGTTATATACGAGCATACTAAATGTGACATTGTTGTGGGTTATATACGAGCGTACTCATTATGGTGTTGTGGGTTATATTACGAACGTACTATATAATGTTGTTTGTGGGTTATATACGAGCGTAATATGGGTGACATTGTTGTGTGGGTTATATACGAGCATACTGTTATGGGTGACATTGTTGTGGGTTATAATACGAGCATATATGGGTGACATTGTGTGTGGGTTATATACGAGCGTAATATGGATGACATTGTTGTGGGTTATATACGAGCATACTATGAGTGACATTGTTGTGGGTTATATACGAGCATAATATGGGTGGCATCATTGTTGTGGGTTATATACGAGCATAATATGGGTGACATTGTTGTGGGTTATATAAGAGCGTACTAAAGGTGACATTGTTGTGGGTTATATACGAGCATAATATGGGTGGCATCATTGTGGGTTATATACGAGCATAATATGGGTGACATTGTTGTGGGTTATATACGAGCGTACTAAAGGTGACATTGTTGTGGGTTATATAAGAGCGTACTAAAGGTGACATTGTTGTGGGTTATATAAGAGCGTACTAAAGGTGACATTGTTGTGGGTTATATAAGAGCGTACTAAAGGTGACATTGTTGTGGGTTATATAAGAGCGTACTAAAGGTGACATTGTTGTGGGTTATTTAAGAGCGTACTAAAGGTGACATTGTTGTGGGTTATATACGAGCGTACTAAAGGTGACATTGTTGTGGGTTATATAAGAGCGTACTAAAGGTGACATTGTTGTGGGTTATTTAAGAGCGTACTAAAGGTGACATTGTTGTGGGTTATATAAGAGTACTAAAGGTGACATTGTTGTGGGTTATATACAAGCTTAGAACAGGTGGCATCGTTGTAGGTTATACAAGAGTATACTATAGGTGTCATTGTTGCAGGTTATATTCGAGCATACTATAGGTGACGTTGTTGTAGGTTATATACGAGCATACTTTGGGTGACATTGTCGTAGGTTATATACGAGTGTACTGTGGGCTGGCATTGTTGTGGGTTATATAAGAGCGTACTATAGGGTAACAGCGATTTGGGTCATGTAGTATCGGCGACATTGAGGTTTGTCAATTAATATGGGTGTCATCTATGTGGGTAACATAATGAACGTGACATCGTTGTGGGTAACATAATGAAGGTGTCATCGTTATGAGTCAAAGCGTTTTAGTTCATATAGTTGTGGGTCAGATTATTTGGTTGAATTTACTAACTCTGTTTTGTTCCCGACAGACACTATCCCAACCTTACTTAGGGCAACGTGTGCACATCACTGCTTAGAATACGAGAATAGGGAGTAAAGACCATCACAGCCAAGCACGAGAGGCACACCGGACGCATAAGAAGACTTGTTAACCATCAGAAACTGGCTTTTTAATCGCGCAATGCTGATGCATGTGTTGAAGAGGGGATCTGAGCAACTAATGATGTGTCCTGAGTGTTGTGGAGACATTCTAACTTATAACTTCGGGATCATATATTCCATTAGCTATTAGAAATGCGCTTTTAGCTCTGTTTACTTTTTACCATGGATACATCTTTGTGTATTACCACATCTTCTGAACACGAATGTTCCCTAGGCCTGTTGCGCCAATGTCCACAGAACTTGTAAGAAGCAAGCAACAGGCAATCTTAAGATCACCAACTAGGCGTAGGGAACAAGTAGCAATCTTTTTTGTACCAACTCAAAAGGGAACATTCAACGATCTTCTTACAATCTGGACAGAAGCGAACGAATAGCAATCTTTTTTTTTAACCAACTTGACAGGGACCATTTAACAATATTTATTTTACTATCTGGATAGAAGAGGAAAAGTGGCAATCTTTATTTTACCAACTCAACGGGCAACATATAACAATTTTTATTTTACAATATGTAGAAACGAGAACGAGTAGTCACCTTCAATTTACCACCTGGACAAAAGTGAACAAGTATCAGTCTTTATTTTCCAGCTGGACTAATGTGAACAACTAGCAATATTCATTTTACCAGCTGGACAAAAGTTAACAAGTAGCTACCTTCATTTTACCAGCAGGACAAAAGTTAACAGGTAGCTACCTTCATTTTACCAGCTGGACAAAAGTTAACATGTAGCTACCTTCATTTTACCAGCTGGACAAAAGTTAACATGTAGCTACCTTCATTTTACCAGCTGGACAAAAGTTAACATGTAGCTACCTTCATTTTACCAGCTGGACAAAAGTCAACAAGTAGCTACCTTCATTTTACCAGCTGGACAAAAGTTAACATGTAGCTACCTTCATTTTACCAGCTGGACAAAAGTTAACATGTAGCTACCTTCATTTTACCAGCTGGACAAAAGTTAACAAGTAGCTACCTTCATTTTACCAGCTGGACAAAAGTTAACAAGTAGCATTATTCATTTTATCAACTGGGCTAAAGTGAACACGGAGCAATCTTCATTTTACTAGCTGGACAAAAGAGAACAAACAGCAGCCTTCATTTTAACAGCTGGATAAAAGTCAACAAGTAGCATTCTTTTTTTTTACCACCTGGACTAAATAGAACAAGTAGCAATCTTCATTTTACCAGCTGGACAAAAGTTAACAAGTAGCTACCTTCATTTTACCAGCTGGACAAAAGTTAACAAGTAGCTACCCTCATTTTACCAGCAGGACAAAAGTTAACAAGTAGCTACCTTCATTTTACCAGCTGGACAAAAGTTAACATGTAGCTACCTTCATTTTACCAGCTGGACAAAAGTCAACAAGTAGCTACCTTCATTTTACCAGCTGGACAAAAGTTAACATGTAGCTACCTTCATTTTACCAGCTGGACAAAAGTTAACATGTAGCTACCCTCATTTTACCAGCTGGACAAAAGTTAACAAGTAGCTACCTTCATTTTACCAGCTGGACAAAAGTTAACAAGTAGCATTATTCATTTTATCAACTGGGCTAAAGTGAACACGGAGCAATCTTCATTTTACTAGCTGGACAAAAGAGAACAAACAGCAGCCTTCATTTTAACAGCTGGACAAAAGTCAACAAGTAGCATTATTTTTTTTTACCACCTGGACTAAATAGAACAAGTAGCAATCTTCATTTTACCAGCTGGACAAAAGTTAACAAGTAGCTACCTTCATTTAACCAGCTGGACAAAAGTTAACATGTAGCTACCTTCATTTTACCAGCAGGACAAAAGTTAACAAGTAGCTACCTTCATTTTACCAGCAGGACAAAAGTTAACAAGTAGCTACCTTCATTTTACCAGCTGGACAAAAGTTAACATGTAGCTACCTTCATTTTACCAGCTGGACAAAAGTCAACAAGTAGCTACCTTCATTTTACCAGCTGGACAAAAGTTAACATGTAGCTACCTTCATTTTACCAGAATGGACAAAAGTTAACATGTAGCTACCTTCATTTTACAGCTGAACAAAAAGTTAAACAAGTAGCTACCTTCATTTTACCAGCTGGACAAAAGTAACAAGTAGCATTATTCATTTTATCAACTGGGCTAAAGTGAACACGGAGCAATCTTCATTTTACTAGCTGGACAAAAGAGAACAAACAGCAGCCTTCATTTTAACAGCTGGACAAAAGTCAACAAGTAGCATTCTTTTTTTTTTACCACCTGGACTAAATAGAACAAGTAGCAATCTTCATTTGGTACCAACAGCTGGACAAAAGTTAACAAGTAGCTACCTTCATTTTACCAGCTGGACAAAAGTTAACATGTAGCTACCTTCATTTTACCAGCAGGACAAAAGTTAACAAGTAGCTACCTTCATTGTACCAGCAGGACAAAAGTTAACAAGTAGCTACCTTCATTTTACCAGCTGGACAAAAGTTAACATGTAGCTACCTTCATTTTACCAGCTGGACAAAAGTCAACAAGTAGCTACCTTCATTCTACCAGCTGGACAAAAGTTAACATGTAGCTACCTTCATTTTACCAGCTGGACAAAAGTTAACATGTAGCTACCTTCATTTTACCAGCTGGACAAAAGTTAACAAGTAGCTACCTTTATTTTACCAGCTGGACAAAAGTTAACAAGTAGCATTATTCATTTTATCAACTGGGCTAAAGTGAACACGGAGCAATCTTCATTTTACTAGCTGGACAAAAGAGAACAAACAGCAGCCTTCATTTTAACAGCTGGACAAAAGTCAACAAGTAGCATTCTTTTTTTTTTACCACCTGGACTAAATAGAACAAGTAGCAATCTTCATTTTACCAGCTGGACAAAAGTTAACAAGTAGCTACCTTCATTTTACTAGCTGGACAAAAGTTAACATGTAGCTACCTTCATTTTACCAGCAGGACAAAAGTTAACAAGTAGCTACCTTCATTTTACCAGCAGGACAAAAGTTAACAAGTAGCTACCTTCATTTTACCAGCTGGACAAAAGTTAACAAGTAGCTACCTTCCTTTTACCAGCAGGACAAAAGTTAACATGTAGCTACCTTCATTTTACCAGCTGGACAAAAGTCAACAAGTAGCTATTTTTTATTTTACCAGCTGGACAAAAATAGAACAAGTAGCAATCTTCATTTTACCAGCTGGACAAAAGTTAACAAGTAGCGGCCTTCATTTTACCAGCTGGGCAAAAGTTAACAAGTAGATACCATTCATTTTACCAGCTGGACAAAAGTTAACAAGTAGCAATATTCATTTTATCAACTGGGCTAAAGTGAACACGGAGCAATCTTCATTTTACTAGCTGGACAAAAGAGAACAAGCAGCAGCCTTCATTTTAACAGCTGGACAAAAGTCAACAAGTAGCATTCTTTTTTTTTTAACCACCTGGACTAAATAGAACAAGTAGCAATCTTCATTTTACCAGCTGGACAAAAGTTAACAAGTAGCAATCTTTATTTGACCAGCTGTACAAAAGAGAACAAGTGGAAATATTCATTTTAACACCTGGACAAAAGAGAACAAAAGCAATCTTTATTTGACCAGCTGGACAAAAGAGAACAAGTAGCAATAATTATTTTACCAGCTGGACAAAAGTGAACAAGTAGCAGTATTCGTTTTACCAGCTGGACAAAAGTGAACAATTTTTCAGGCTTCATGTTACTAGTTGTACAAAAGAATGTAACAACTCAACTTAACGAGCCGTACAAAATGACGGGTTACTTATCATTTACTGAAAAGGCGGCTGGTAATTTGACCAAGTAGTAGATGGATGGTGCCTGTTTCAATGAAATTCTTTGCTTCATGGATGGCGGTTGTATATCCGCTAGAATAAAATGAGTCCTATTGTTTAAATGACGTACTGTGTATGTCCTCCTTATCGTTCATCTGAGTTTTGAGTGCGTCGATCAGATCTCCTGTTTCCTCTCCGCTGCAGCATTGGTTCCCTACTGCAACAATCTATCGGCTCTTCCTCATTGTTCACTTCCCCCCCCCCTCCCCTCCCTGAAGACATGAAACACATCTAGGTTGTCATACATCATTTCACCATCCAGTGGTGAAGAGCAAGCGTATATATCTACCTGTTTGTTTCCCATATATACATGCATTCCTAAAAGACATGATTCAAAAGATACTAATTAGCCAGAGCCTAAAAATCAATGCTTTCGAGGGAGCATGCCTGTCTTTGCTTTTCTCTCCACGCTTCCTGAGTATGTTCAGTTAACGACGTGTGTGGACAGTTTGGTGTCAAACCAGCGGAAAACTTCGGAGGCTTCTTTCATTTATATTCGAAAACTAGATGTGGTTGCTTGGTTCTTTGTCGTACTAAACTTCGTCCACTTCTCTTTTCTTTAATTTCGTAGAGAAAAATATATTTTCGTCATTTCTGCAATTAATTTTGAAACCCTAATTATTTTTTTTTCTTTTCCCCATGGCAACCTCAGTTATGATTATGACTGTCAAAGGTTTTCAATCTATTCAATATATTTGTCTTCAAAATAATTTGCTTATGGTGTCTCTGTCCGCGGTAAATGAATGACTACTAATTAATTTCGTTATTTAACCGTTTTCTCTGGTCTTCATTCTATTATACCAACCAATCTGGCTTGTGACCATCCTGTCTTGTATCGTTTCACTGATAGCGTACCTTATTACTCTCGCTGGCGTTGAAATTCACGAGACATATGTAAGATCCTCACCTTCCTCACCTTATAAAGAGTAGGGTTTGCTGATAAGTTGGCCATTAAGGAGATTTCAAAATCTGTTTCCATCGCCCTGCAACAAATCCTGAGCTCAACGAAGCTCTAATCACGCCCCGCCGGAAAACCACCCGATCTTCTCCAAAGATCTCGTTTCGCTAATCAAGCCACGCCGGAAAACCACCTGATCCTCTCCAAAGATCTCGTTTCGTGAACTTTTATGCCCCCAGACGGGTCTAAATTTGAAATGTGACCTGCCCGCTAGGGGCGTCAACGTCACGAATAGTCTAATGTGCAGGGTTTGGTTGATTCACTCCACGACAGTAACTGCAAAGGACTAAAAGAGATAAGTATGTCATGAAGTCATGCTCTAGAATGACCTGTAGGTCACTTTCAGGCCAAGCATGGAAGAGTTCCGCCAGGAAACATCTCTACCCAGCAAGCTATTTCAATGTAGACAAGTGCATCACTGAGAAGGTTGTCCGACAACAGGGACTAGTAGAGATCTGGGATTACAAGCTTCAAACACAAAGCAATTTTGATAATAATTTGATCAAATCTCATTTAAACTAAATCGTTTGGAAATATATGACAATGAGCTATAGTTTGGTAGTAACAGTGGTGCGACTGGAAGTTGCAGTAGCTATATCAGTAGTACTAGATTTAATCGTAGCCGTGTAGTAGTAGCAGTAGTAGCAACAGCAGATGTAGCAGTGTCATTAGAATCATCAGTAGTATTTGGCGTATTAGTGGTGGCAGTAGTGTCAATACTAATCGTGGTTGTTGTGGTAGCAGATGTAGCTGTGGTAACAGTACTAGCAGCAGCAGGAGTAAAAATAGGAATAATAGTAGTATTGATAAGCTTATATCTCTGTTCTTATTATTTAAAAAAAGAAAACCTTTTTAATACACAGGTTCTCTTTCTGGGAGACTCAAACGGACGAGCAATTTACCGTGATATCGTATCCAGAAGCTCTTGCAGAGCGCTAATAATTGAAGACAAGATCCGCTGGCAAAAACCACTAAAGTGTGCCAATGAATCACTTAATCTGACCGTGGAATGGTTTCCACATTCTCATCCTTTCTACGTTGATAGTGTGAGTTTATTTATTTATTTAATTTTTACTTTTTTATTTTTAATCTTGTTTATTCCAGCCCAAACACGGATTTAAAAAAGTTTGCCTCTTAACAATGACACAAAAAGGGACATGAAATTGCCGCCAACTGAGAGCATCTCATAAAGATCTATACCTTACTTCCAACGACAGTCGTCTCAGCAAAGATGACGTGTCTGAACATGTTACCTCTTAGCTTCAGATTGTGCTTTGCTCATAGCCGTCTTAGGGAGATAATGTGATGGTTTTTCCCCACCCAAATTGCGTCCACTTTAATGATTTGATAATAACCCTGATGTAAAAGCAAGCTTTGCAGACAAGAAAAAAGAGGCCGTTGAGCTGAACTGTTACTGACAGATTCTCAAAATACTATGCACAAATCAGAATATGAATTCTGACATCCTAAAGGATCTGATGGCGGCGTCCGTGGCTAAGGCGTTGCGAGTCCGACTCGTAAGCCAGCATACCGCGATCGAAAAGTGGTATGGGACGTCGCAGGTCGACCCAGCCTAAAATGGGTACCAGGATGGGCTGTCCTGGGAAAGTAAAGACAGCCGGCGTAATGCTGACCACATTACCCACAGAGTGCTGATGGTCTGTAAAATATGGGACGCTCTGCCCATATGCCCGATGCGCCGAAAGGCGTGAAAAGGGAACTTTACTTTTTTTACTTTACTTTTTTTTAAAGGATCTGATTTAGGAAAATCTTGTCTCTGAAACTACAATAGTATGCCTTATATTAGGCCCCGAAGCAGATTTCAAAGAGTAATAGCAGAAAGCATGGTATTGAGAAAGAGGGACCAGGGCCGACCAGAAGAAAGCTGGGCACAGGAATTAAGTCACAAGTTGTGTAGGAAAGGATGGAGTGCTGGTGAGAGACCGAGTTTCTATTTGGCAAGCCGTGATACGAACAACATTCCGCAAAGGACCTGCAAAATGATGATGATGAAGAAGGGCATTTCTGTGACTGATTCAGCCCCTTAGGTGTGAAGTGTCAGATCCTCACATATTATAGGCCATATTGTGTGTGGGGGATGAGATCTCTACCTGCTTTTAATTCGGATGTGTTAGGCTTTAATGCGCAGATATCGAAGTGGGGCTGTAAACAACAACAAAATATGCCAACATGCCAACCTCCCTTTCGGCCGTTATTAGTTAGGTCTCTTCTCATTTTGTTATTACTTTGACTTTCTGACTCGTAAATTGATTGCTTTACGCTAAAAAACGCGAAAGGTTAAGGGATATGCAGGGTAAACGCAGTTACAGGCTGGACCTAAAAGAGTATTGTAATGTTCACAAACCTTTTGTTATAAGCATGAACTGTTTTTGCTGAAACATCTGAATAGGAGGCCAGGTCACAGTCTTTCGCCTACGCGCTGGACGTTGCACACTCCACAAACACACTCATACAAATTAGGCATGGGCCAACAGCTTACTGCATTGTGCCTTTATGCTGAACAGAGTCCAGAAAACGTTTTGCAAGACTGTGACTCCAGAAAACGTTTTGCAAGACTGTCCTCTCCTGGGCGAGCTGCCAAATAACATGTAGCCATATCTTGTAGACCTAACAACTAGGCTTTGGGAAAGTCTAAAAGACACTGAACTGATATCTCACGGGGGCCTTAAATATAGCCGGGCCATAAATATGGCCTAAAGGCTGAACGGGGTTTCTGGGACCTCTCCACGGGTGATCCTGATCCGCATGGTAGCACTTTGTGTCACCGGGTATTTATCACTTTATCCGGGTGTCTATCGTGTGATGTCCTGGTGGGGTACAACTT
>CAJHNH020002765.1:90000-95102 GCA_905116865.2 Candidula unifasciata
CTGCCACCAAGATTGAGACTCTTTCAGTCTTACGTTGTTTGACCTTTAGGTCCTGTTGGTCTACCATTAGGACTGAGATTTTCTGATCTGGGGGTGGGGGTCAAACTTTCCAGATAGCAGCCGGGAGGAGATACATGGCATATACGCGAGAGAAAAACGATGGTTAGATGGGTAAATTTTTTTTGTGTGTGTGTGGTGTAGTTATTTTACGACATCACTCTGGCTCCAAGATTTTGTTTGGAAATCCCAAGGTCGTCCCATTGTATGGCGGGAGGGGGTTAAACATTCGGCTACTCAGCGGATTTGAACCCCAGACATGAGGTAGCTTGATAAGCATCTAGCCACTGCGTTACTGCGACTCCCGATTTTCACTTGGCGTCAAATAAATTATTCACCAGAAATGACATTACATTGGCGCAAATTGAGGTAGCTTAAAAAATGGCCACGCTCAAACTGAAACAGAAAAATAAATAAGAGGATTAGCAGCAAATCTCCTGATCAAGCCTCATTCCTCACTATATAGTCTAGCATAATTTATAGACCCAAGTCTAGAGAACGGTGTCTCTGAACGTAAAGAATGCATCAGCTGCGTCGCTGTGGACTGTTCAACGATTAGCTGTAATCTTGTCAAGCATCTCTTGGCGCTCTGCTGTTTGACATAATCAATACAGCTGGTGTTGGCTAGAGCTGATCTGTTACAGCTGGTGTGGACTTGAGATTATCTGTTACAGCTAGTGTGTGTTAGAGCTGATCTGTTACAGCTGGTGTGTGTAAAAGCTGATCTGTTACACAGGGGTGTGCTTAGAGCTGAACTGTTACAACTGGTGTGTGTTTGTGTGCAAGCGCTGATCTGTTATAACTGGTGTGTTTAAGAGCTGATCTGATATAACTGGTGAGGCGAATGGCGCAAATTTACTCTTTTCGCTCACTTATAATGTGAAAGTTTCATCGGAATGGGATCTGACCCGTGTAATGGAGCACATGCACGTGAGTTCAGACTTCCCTCAGGATGTATTCGACGTCCGATAGCGACTATTTACTCATTCAAAACAACCCGTAGACGGACAAGGAGAACGCGAACAGGTAAGCATGCTGGCGCCTGCAGGAAACGACTGAAATGGGAGAGACTCAGCTTAAAGTATATTCGCGTTCTCTACTGGAACAGTGCTTCGTTCAGTCAACGCAGACCCATTTTCGAGAAGCTAACATTCTAATCTTTAGGCAACGTTAGCTGTGTCTCCTTTCCATGAGACTGTAAAAAAAAACCACCGATAGGTTGGCTGTTTGTGGTTTTACTAGGCGGGTTTACATTCCGTTGTTTGCCTCTACTGACTGCAGGGTCGACGCTCCACACCAGTGTGGAAATTAACCTACAAGCGACTGCTGGCGAATTGCCTGACGCTGAATAAGACCAGTTATTTCGGAATTATGAACCGCACTCGCAACACTTAAGTCACAACGCCGACGGAAAAAAACAGCTACAACAATAATTTCACAGACATGTAGGATACAGTTGTGCAAGGAATAGATATCAATTGTTTGCACCCTTCCGTCTTTGCAGACGATAGTATTGTGCTATGAGGAGGCCTGGGAATTACAGCCCAAGGTAAAAGAAAGTCTATCACAATTATAGCGTAGATTTAGGAATCATTGTTGCCATTGCAGGTATTGTAAAATCTCCTTAACAAAAACTCACTTAAGGCGAACGCTTGGTTATAATGAACACAATTTTGGTCCTAGTGAAATAATAATAATACATCTGGAAATATTACTTTTTTCGGGAATAGTATGAATTTGTTTTAACATGGACTCTACTATATTAAATTTGCTTTTTCTGAGACATTCAGCAGCTGCGGCCTATCTGCCTTTATGTTGTTCTCGATTCCTATTGGTTGCAAGCAGGTTTTATAACACTGAATATGGAACAAATGACACAAGCAAATACATGAAAATATACGTTGATGCAAATTAACATCAATCAGCCTAAATAAACATTGTCAGCGTTTATTTTCTACAATCTGTAAGCGACACGTAGAGCGAATCAGTCAGTGGCAGATGTATTTGCTATGACACGTCTGTGTTTATTGTCTAAAATATTTTCTAAAACCTGCAAACAACACGTCGAAGGGATTAATATGTGGCAGATGTGGTTGCCATGACAGACCAATCAGTTTTTTTTTTAAACCCAGAAATAAATAAAGACAACCATGATGTTTTGTAGCAGCAAGGTCGTATGCAGTGCATAGTGACAGCTCAAACTTGTCCATGTGAGCAATACCAGGTAAACATGTATATTTTTAATGTATTTGTTTCATAATTTAGTAATTCTGTGACCTGGGCATTCCTTTATTTTTGAATTCAATATTTAAGTGTTTTCTCTCTCTCTCTCTCCCCTCTCTCTCTCTCTTTCTCTCTCTCTTTCTCTCTCGCTCCTCTCTCTCTCTCTCTCTCTCTCTCTCTCTCTCTCTCTCTCTCTCTCTCTCTCTTTTTTGTTTTGCTTTTGTTTTTGTTTTGAAAAGTTATACAATTTTAAAGTACAAATAAAACTACTCTGAAGAAAATATTTAGCGCTTTTCTCTGATCGGTACTGTTGTATTGAGTTGACACACGGGAAACTCAAACAGTTACTCACAAACTACGAATATTCATTTGCTGACACTTTGTTCAGAATATATATAGATAATTAAATGTCACTGGGACAGAGGTCCTCTGCAGAAGAAACACTGTCATCCTGCTACTGTCAGACATGGGGAAATGCATACAGCCTATGTGGCTTGTGCTAACCCAATACCAACATCTGAGCCTTATGTTGTTGCTATGTGTAAGTGAGAGTATATACTGCACAGTGTTGATAGTTGATTACTATTTGGTTTCCTCTGCTTACAGGATGTTTGATGACCTCTCTGAGGGCATAACTGAAGTCTACCTAAGATCCAACCAATGACCAACTGAGATTATACTCAAACCTCCACTATCCCTTCCTCTTGACCTTGTGACAGAGAGTGCTGCCTGAAATTGCTCGACGAAGTGAACCACAGGTGGGGACCAGTAGTGTCTAGTTCGCCACCACAACAGTGTTACCTCAACTTTGACACCTTTTGTATTGAGTTCGTGAGCACCTGTTCTATACGTGTTTCATTACATAGACATTCAGCATTAAACGAAGTGACTGTCGGCTGAAGAATGTTCTTAATCCGGAGCTGTTGATGTCCAGGTCTGGACCTGCTTTGAGGAGCAGACTGCATCTTCAGAATAGAGACTGATCTGCAGCCAACCTAGATACAGTGCCCACCTTATCCACAACACTGTAATAACTGGCTCGATGAGTTGTGTAGTGTATCGAGGCACCCCCGGTAGCTGTCAGATCTGTCGAGATAAACTCTATGGTGTCACTTATTTGTCTGTTTAGTGAAATTGACTGTCAGAGTCTTCACCTATGTTGTGATTATTTTTATGAATTCAGAGGTGTTGATGTATGATTATTTCCTGTTCTTATAGAGAGGAGTGTTTGTAATAGTATTCATGTCTTGTCAGATTCTTTACATGTTATCATTCGACTTCGATAGGCTTGCTATCCAGTCTGCGGGCTATTAAGTAGTGAGGGTGTCAGACCAAGCTAGGAGTTATTTCTGTAGAGTCATAATTTGTGTCGCCCCACTCCTGAAGTAGGTCGGATGTTTATTTGGTACCGCAGGATTCCGCCTAGACCAATGCGAGACAACATTTCAACATAACTACTTCCGAGTGCTTTTGTTGGTTCCTTAGTTGAAACCCTAATAAAGGCATGTAGCAACAACTGTCATATGACAGATATTAAATACGACTGGACAACAAGACCGTGGTACTAATATGAAAATGACCAATCTTTACTGATTTTGAGGAGCTAAACACAAAACTGATACTAACATTTACTGACTAGCTATTGTTTAGGACATGCTTAGATGGTCATTATAAATTGTTCAGACTGCATATAGTAAGAATGTTAACATTTCCGAAAGCTGCATAGTAAGAATGTCAACATTTCAGAACGCCACATAGTAAGAATATTAATATTTCAGAACTACGCATTTTCAGCTGCATAATTCAATAGACTGAGAATTGCATCACCCAAACGTATTCACCAATCTTACGAAGTATATTGTGCCCAAACAACGATGCAGTCATTAGTAAAAAGCAAATTGTGGGAATGTAAACGAGTAATTTATCCCTGAGGCTCCAATCCAGCCGTAGGGATGCATCAAAAGTGTGTTAACAAATACAGATACAGTTTGTTGTTTTTGTCTGGGCAGTAACTTTCGCAAGCTAGGGGGAAAAAAAAAAAATCACCATGACAATACTGATAAAGGCGTATGATTTTATTATGGATGCAACATCAGGGACCTGGACACAAACCAGGGCCCCACGCATTTGCTGCAGTACATGTGTAAGAAAACAACTTAAGTGTGAAAGGGGAAAATTTATTGATGCCGTTTGCAGTTCCTATTGTTTAGAGAAAGCCCATAATGCATGTAAATTACCGATATTTCTGCGTGATCCCCCCTGTCTCAGGAGAGCCACATGAAAAATGAAATCGAATATTGTGTTAACGAATATACAATATGCTCTTCAACCAGTATGACATGGTAAATGACTCTCCGTTCCCGAACCTCCGAAAGATATTTCCATAGAACAGTTTGCCTTTGAAAAAAAAAAAAAAGAACCGACACCAGTAGCAGCGCTGCCATTCGTCATCTTGTGATGATCCATTCAGATGCCCCCGTGCATTGTCTGCGCCACACATTCTTACTCAAGAGGAAGTGAACGATCTAGTTTCAGATCTGGAGCTGACCTATAGCAACGCGAAGCTATTTAGATAAAGTATTTGAAGAAGAAGAAGAAGAAGAGGAAGAAGAAGAAGAAGAAGAAGAAGAAGAAGAAGAAGAAGAAGAAGAAGAAGAAGAAGAAGAAGAAGAAGAAGAAGAAGAAGAAGAAGAAGAAGAAGAAGAAGAAGAAGAAGTAGAAGAAAAAGAAGAAGAAAAAAAGAAGAAGAAAGAGAAGAAAATGATGGGAAAAGGGGGAGGAGATTGATAAATTGATAATATATCAATTTATCAATCTCCACC
>CAJHNH020002766.1:0-95080 GCA_905116865.2 Candidula unifasciata
AGGACTGGAGTCCTCACCGTGTACTATTTCCAGGAGTACTGGAGTCTCACTGTGTACTATTTCCAAGAGACTGGAGACTCACTGTGTACTATTTCCAAGAGACCGGAGTCTCACCGTGTACTATTTCCAGGAGACTGGAGTCTCACCGTGTACTATTTCCAGGAGACTGGAGTCTCACTGTGTACTATTTCCAAGAGACTGGAGACTCACTGTGTACTATTTCCAAGAGACTGGTCTCACCATGTACTATTTCCAGGAGACCGGAGTCTCACCGTGTACTATTTCCAGGAGACTGGAGTCTCACCGTGTACTATTTCCAGGAGACTGGAGTCTCACTGTGTACTATTTCCAAGAGACTGGTGACTCACTGTGTACTATTTCCAAGAGACCGGAGTCTCACCGGGTACTATTTCCAGGAGACAGGACATTTTGAGTCTCACCGGACTGTGACGTACTATTTTCCAGAGAGTACTATTTCCATGAGACAGGAGTTCTCACCGGTACTATTTCCAGGAGACTGGAGTCTCACTGTGTACTATTTCCAGGAGACTGGAGTCTCACTGTGTACTATTTCCAAGAGACCGGAGTCTCACCGTGTACTATTTCCAGGAGACTGGAGTCTCACCGTGTACTATTTCCAGGAGACTGGAGTCTCACTGTGTACTATTTCCAAGAGACCGGAGTCTCACCGGGTACTATTTCCAGGAGACTGGAGTCTCACTGGGTACTATTTCCAGAAGACTGGAGTCTCACTGTGTACTATTTCCAAGAGACCGGAGTCTCAAAGTGTACTATTTCCAGGAGACTGGAGTCTCACTGTGTACTATTTCCAGGAGACCGGAGTCTCACCGGGTACTATTTCCAGGAGACTGGAGTCTCACTGTGTACTATTTCCAAGAGACCGGAGTCTCACCGGGTACTATTTCCAGGAGACTGGAGTCTCACCGGGTACTATTTCCAGGAGACTGGAGTCTCACTATGTACTATTTCCAAGAGACCGGAGTCTCACCGTGTACTATTTCCAGGAGACTGGAGTCTCACCGTGTACTATTTCCAGGAGACTGGAGTCTCACTGTGTACTATTTCCAAGAGACCGGAGTCTCACCGGGTACTATTTCCAGGAGACTGGAGTCTCACTGTGTACTATTTCCAGGAGACCGGAGTCTCACCGGGTACTATTTCCAGGAGACTGGAGTCTCACTGTGTACTATTTCCAAGAGACCGGAGTCTCACCGGGTACTATTTCCAGGAGACTGGAGTCTCACCGTGTACTATTTCCAGGAGACTGGAGTCTCACCGGGTACTATTTCCAGGAGACTGGAGTCTCACCGTGTACTATTTCCAGGAGACTGGAGTCTCACTGTGTACTATTTCCAAGAGACCGGAGTCTCACCGGGTACTATTTCCAGGAGACTGGAGTCTCACTGTGTACTATTTCCAAGAGACCGGAGTCTCACCGGGTACTATTTCCAGGAGACTGGAGACTCACCGGGTACTATTTCCAGGAGACAGGAGTCTCACCGGGTACTATTTCCAGGAGACTGGAGACTCACTGTGTACTATTTCCAAGAGACCGGAGTCTCACCGGGTACTATTTCCAGGAGACAGGAGTCTCACCGGGTACTATTTCCAGGAGACAGGAGTCTCACCGGGTACTATTTCCAGGAGACAGGAGTCTCACCGGGTACTATTTCCAGGAGACAGGAGTCTCACCGGGTACTATTTCCAGGAGACAGGAGTCTCACCGGGTACTATTTCCAGGAGACCGGAGTCTCACCGGGTACTATTTCCAGGAGACTGGAGTCTCACTGTGTACTATTTCCAGGAGACTGGAGTCTCACTGTGTACTATTTCCAAGAGACCGGAGTCTCACCATGTACTATTTCCAAGAGACTGGAGTCTCACCATGTACTATTTCCAGGAGACTGGAGTCTCACCGTGTACTATTTCCAGGAGACTGGAGTCTCACTGTGTACTATTTCCAGGAGACTGGAGTCTCACTGTGTACTATTTCCAAGAGACCGGAGTCTCACCGTGTACTATTTCCAGGAGACCGGAGTCTCACCGGGTACTATTTCCAGGAGACCGGAGTCTCACCGGTTACTATTTCCAGGAGACCGGAGTCTCACCATGTACTATTTCCAGGAGACCGGAGTCTCACCGGTTACTATTTCCAGGAGACCGGAGTCTCACCGGGTACTATTTCCAAAAGACCGGAGTCTCACCATGTACTATTTCCAAAAGACCGGAGTCTCACCGTGTACTATTTCCAGGAGACCGGAGTCTCACCGGGTACTATTTCCAAGAGACCGGAGTCTCACCATGCACTATTTCTAAAGACAGCAGTGTGTGCCTGGTAGCCAATCTTCACTGCCGTGATGACAATGAGTTTGTTTTTATTGTCTGTGTTTTTTGGGTTTTTTTTTAATAGACTGAACAGGATAGCCTGGTATTTGTCCTACTGGGTTACTATTCAGACTGTGGCTGTTAGGTTGCAGGGGAGGTCAACCCTTCGGGTAGCAGCCCAGATGGGAAAAAGAGTCTGTTAAAATATGGAATCATTTGGTCACGCAGGAATATACAAGGCAATGCAAAAATGAGGTGGGCTTTAAAGCACCTAATAAATTCAGAACCACGTTATCACACCAGCCAATCAATCAAAGAAATATCTAACAGTTAACCCTTTTGCCGGTAATGCTAAACATTAAAATGGGTCATGAACCCGTAGGAATTCTTTAAAAAAAAATGCTTTAAAACAATACTTTTACACGGGTCACTAATTTAAAAAAAATGTTTTTTTTTTAAAAATAGATTTATGACATTTTAAAATTGTTTTAAAAGATATAGAAAGATATATCAGGGATAATCAATAAACATGAACAGAGTAAAGCAATAAATACACGTCCGGGGCTCAAAAATATATTTATGAAGTGACTCATGCCATGGCCTTGTTACCTCCATCACTGAGGTTTATGGGAAAATCTGACATCAACTTGGTCTTAATTGGGAAAAAAAACTTTTGGTGTGAAAAGATCCCCTCTCCCCAAATTATATTTAAAAATAATATATTTATATCCTGACCTCATAAATGTTTGCGCAGGCAAAGTATAATTCTAGGTAACAGGTCACTATAGACAAGTTGAAAAAGAGGTATTCACTGCGTCTCTGGGCAAAAATAAATAATTGAAATAAACAGAGACAATAGAAATATTTCAGCCACAATAAAAGTCATCAAACAGTTTTAAAAACCATACTGGAATAAAAAGCTGAAGATAAGCGAGTAAGAAGCAGACATCGATATACGTGGGAATATCAGATTAAGTGATGGATGAACAACATTCAGAGAGAATTAAACTAAGAAGAAAGGCAGAGCAGGTTGGGAGATCCACTGCAGGAAAGCTTTACTGTGGGAAGGTCATCTGACTGACTGACAATTCAGAAGGGCGACCCAAACATATATCCAAGTTTTTTGGGACTGAAAGAGTTAATGGGACCACTGTCAGCAAAGAAAGAGGAATCACTTATCTCACTACAGCTCTTATCATCAAAAGACTACAGAAGGACTATCTACCTTGGTGGATAGGTGTCATCAAGACTGACTCCATGTTGTTTCAAAGACGCCAGGAAATCCTGACAATCATTCTGCATCCTCGTAAAAGCTATGGCAATTTCATCGAAGTAGATCAGCTCGCCCAAACAACTCAATAGCTGCGTGATGACTTCTGGCGGGCAGGGGCATGGCTGTGGAGTACACAAAATGTAAATCTAGACATTCTTAGTCATGTATGTACTGATGCCTTGTAGTCAACATCCTGCTCTGCCTGTTCCACCACAACAATTGTGTGGATCACTGTTATGGCAGCTATGGTAGATCAGTGGCTTGTAAACTTGGATGTTGGCCCAGAAGTCTTTTATGCTGTACTGATACCATGTTGCATTTAAAACAGGAAATATAAAAGGATGTTGCTGATTAAACTGGTGGTGTGCCTTTGAACTGATGGAGTGCCTTATGTAGTAATGCATGTGCACCTGCTGGTTTGTCAAGTCTGCTGCTTCCATCAACAATGAATTGCACTTATAGTGACAGATTTGGTGTTGGCATTTCTGGCGGCTGCTGTACGGATAAAGCTGTTAGAATTTGCTGGACTGCTACTTAGCTGTTACGTGGGACAGGGATGGTCATTTTGTCTGTTTTTTCTCTGGCATAGCAATAAATCAATTGTCAGGTGACCTTATGCAATGACGCCTGACAGCATGAAGGTTATATAAATATAAAATAAAATGTACTATCTATTGAAAACTAGAAAAGTGTAGGATATAGAAAATACACATAATAGAACTTTACATGCTCAAAACTAGATAAAGACATTATGACTTACCTTCCTCTGGATGGCCCAGTAGTAGAGTGCCTGGCCCACAACAAACCTCTGGACAGCTGATTTCCCATTTAAGTGGAACTGAAACAGTTTGCCCAAGTAAGGTACTGGCGGCTCTTGACCTGGAGGCACCACGAGCTCTGGTCTGGACAGATGGTCTAACAGCATTCCATATAATCTACACGGAGATAGGAAAACCATATCTACACTGTGGATATGTCATGTTACATCAACTTTTCTTTCAGCTAAATTAACTTAGTGTAACTGGCTATTACAAAAACAAATTTCAACCAGAATGGAACTAAAGTAAAAAACGCACTGATTCGTTATGTGTGTCATAAGGATAAGTCAACTAAGTTACCAGCATTTGTGTTGTCTCTCTACCTTATTAGGTAGAAAACACAGCTGCAAAATCCATATCATCTACACAGACAAAAGAGGTTTGAGGTTTGAACAACGGATCAACATCATGGCACATGGGTGATAACCCATAAGTGCTCCGTCCTTCTAACTTAAGTCTGAGTCCGAAGAAGCTCAGCACCCCACCCCCCTCACAGACAAAGGAAAGGAACTACATCTACACTGTGGATATATTGTGTTACATCTACTTTTCTTTCAGCTGGACTAATTTCATGTAACTCGCTTTTACAAAAACAAAATATCAACCAGAATAAAGGGAACTAAAGTATATAAAATGCTGTAACTTAGTACGCATGTCGATAGGATAGGTCAACTAAAATACAGGGCTAGTGTTGACCGACCCTCTACTTCCTTTTACAGAAAAAACACCTGCAAAAATCCTATGTGTAACGAACAAGTCTACAAAATAATTTGGTGTGAGATAGCTGAGAGCCTTTGCTCCACCTGGAGCAACGCTTTAAAACATAAATTATACATGAACTAGGACACACATGGAATACACATTGAAACTGGCATCAAAATGTCAAACAAATGTATAATATAAAGGAAAATGTTTGCGTGGATGCTTCAAAGTACGTCACAGTACTTCATTCTTCTTAGTGTCACTGTAACTCTGGTGGAAAATTCTGGTTGTTTGTCCATTTCATACTTTGATCTTGCTCTTCTAGAACCTCAGTCCTGCAAGTACAACTATTTTACAGATCTGGCTTGCTTAAATGCAGACTGTTGGTTCCCTACCTCTCAGGCAGACTGCACTCTGACTTTGAAGGAAACACCCTAATTAGTTTACTTTTATGACATGCTTGTTGGGGGGGGGGGGGGGGGTTTATTTCCCCCCCCCCCCCCCCCCAACCAACGGGGCCCCTAGAACCCACATGAGGGAAATGGATGCATAAAAATGAATCAGTTACTCCATCTAATTATGCCATGTACAGGTGAAATCTTCTGTAATATCCCTATAGTAATTATTAACTATGGTATGTTAACATTATGCATTCCACAGAAGCCAGAAATGAAGTATGCAAGAAAGATGGTCCAAGTGACAAGTAGAGAAAAAGTTTGCAATCAGAAAATATGTCAGGATCTTGAAACCCAGGCCTTAAAAACTCTAGTTGATCAGTCACAGTAACAATGTATGGACAAAACTCTACAACCCAAGGTAGAATAGGACAAAGATAAGTCAAAAATTGACATCACAGCACTTGGGGCATTCCCATGTGTGCTCCGTCCTCATCTTCAGCAGCCAGCGCAGAGTTCCAATACTGATGGTACCGGTCACAAGCTGGTTATTTGTCCGTCTCGCCTTTCCTCTGAGTGTAGCGAGTCGGCCAAACCCTGTGGTTACACTCAGGTGCCTTATTCTCTCCAGGCTATAATAATCTTGTTTCTCTACTGATTCTGTTACTTGTTCCCAAAGGGCCTTGACAACATCTGCCCTGTCATGCATCAGTTCACCACCCAGTGGTGCAGATCCAGCCAATCTGTCTGCCTGTTCATTACCCACCATGCCGGCATGACCAGGAAAAAAGATCCAAAGTATGCTCACTACCCATGAATAGGACAAAGTAAGTAAGTAGTATGTTAACATTATCCAAAAGAATGGTTACTAAACTAACAAACTCATCATGCAACAACTGGTGAATGCCACAGACATGTATACAACCTTGCTCCAAACACTCGAGCCTGGTAGACTGCTGCATCCTTCTCTGGTGCACTTCCAACCGAAGTATCACAACCTCCTATGTAATATTTGGCATCAGCCGTCACCACTGTCTTAGACTCAGCATGAAACTTGGCCAGTTTGGTGTTTGCACTTTCCTGCCATTTTCCCCAGACACAAACCATTATTGTCTGGCCGAAAACATTTTAATCGTGTTTTGCCTCGAACCGCTATTTTCTTTTATATTCCTGTATCAGCTTTACACATGACTGTCGATAAAGTGAAAATTGTTGTCGAATTTTTTTAGATAGTGACCTGAACCGCTAAAAACATCGTATGTGTATAAATGTTTTCATCTTTCCTAATTCTGTTGATATGGACATTGAGTGTAGTGTGGGAATAGATATCTGTTGTGTTCAGAACACAGCCCAACCATGGCTCAGGGTTTCCACCCTGTTTAACATTTGATGTGTATAAATAGTCATTTAAAGATATTATGCTGTTTCTATATATATTAACTGTTTTTGACTATGTGCTTACTACATTTGCAAAAAGGCCAAAAATCAATAAAAAGATTTCAAATAAAAAAAAATTAGTTTTTAGTTTTGTTCCAAGCATTGAAAAAATCCAAATAAGTCTATGCAAAGAGATAATTTGCATAACATCAATTAATTTTAAATATGTGAAAACATGAAAAATTTTCAAATAAACTTATTTGGGAATAACAGAAATCTGTCTAAAGTAATAACCAAATTCACTGAAAAAATCGCTACTGAAAAACTTCCCGTGCTAAAATATATCTTTCCTGTTTCTGTGCTACACATATAAAAACAATAAGTCTTCAGGAATTAAACATAAATTAACATAAAATTTTGGAAAACTATGGGTCTATCGATACATATATTTTCTGTACTATATAAGGTATAACAAAAAATATTCTTACAGAAACCGATTATAATTTTTTTGCACATACAATCTACTATTTTTGGCAAATGCAATTTTTCACATTCAAATCACAGGCTGTTGGGAAAGAAAGAAAGAAAGAAAGAAAGAAAGAAAGAAAGAAAGAAAGAAAGAAAGAAAGAAAGAAAGAAAGAAAGGGAAAAGGACAGTTGCAAAGAAAAATCAATACAGTAACTGGTCTAAAAGAGGGAACATAAAAGTATGATGCTGATTACATTAATTTCAAATACAAGGTCATGTTTATTGAAAAGAGAGAGACAAAGAGATCAGGCTTGGCTTAGATCGTTTACAGTAAGACAAAAACTCAACAAGCTGTGACTGCTGCTGGTCTTTATCTTAATCATCCTTATCCTACCACTCCCAAGAAGCCACAAAACTGTCACTTCCATTTGGATCCAATTGCCTGAGAGAGTACCTTTTCTACATGGGTACAGTGGCCTGTTTACAAGACACCTAGCCGATAGCAATGTTGTAGCTTGTGTCTGCCTGCGCACAAACTGAGTAAGACCAGCAATTAATATATTTGCTTTAAAAAAACAATCGCATCAGAAGTGGTTTTCCTGTGAAAAATTGGCTCTAATAACAGACATTCCGATGTAATGTTTCCCACTGGTTAGTGTTAACCTATGACCGGTCACAGAATTAAAATGCATTTGTTTACTGATGACTCCCTATTATTCTGTATAGAATTTTAATTGCTTTTGCCAATAAATGGGATTTGTTTTTTTAATTTTTTGGTAATCTATGTAAAATGTTTGTTTCTGACGGATATTTTTTGGGAAATCACTAATTATGGGCCATTGGTATTTTTTGTTCTAACTCACAGAACGAAGGATTTGAAAAAGAAATAAACAAACAGATGTTACCCTTGGTTTATGTTTGGCTTCAATCAGCAGACTGGGATCATAGGCCATCCGAGGTGGCTGCATCAAGAAGGCTAACCATACCCCGAGCCAGGGCACAGTCAGTATGTACAGATGCTCCATGTTGGCACAGCACAGAAGTGCACCCCACACTTTGACAATCAAGGGCTGCAGTTCTGCTCTATCCTCAAGCACGCCGCGCTGGTAGATGTGTCGAATCGCATCCTGATAAATGGGGATGAGCCACTGACCTGTTGCCTGATAGAATATGGTTGGGAAAAAAAAAGATAAGACTGGGACTTCCTTGTCTTGCTTCTTTTTTAAAAGTCAAACTGTTCCAAAAAATCTAAATTTATAGGAAATGAAAAAGTGCTTACTAATGCTGAAAATCCAAGTCTAGCTTTGAGGACAATTATTTCAGTATTTAAGAAAAGTAACCATAAAATATTCAGAATAAAACTGCATATACGCACCTCCAAATTTCTGCTGCAAATAACACTTATACGCAGTTACTTCTAAATGTTTATCTGGCGCAAAGTATAGTTCATGTTTCTTTCTACTTCCTACTGTATAACCCCAAAAGGAGTTATGAAGACTGTGATTCTCAAAGAACACTTTTATAGTTTGGTCTTAAAATATAAATTATAGAGCTCAGAAACTTTACTTGTTTCTTTTAGGCTGGGCATTTCATAAACATCTGCTGCAGAAATAATTTGTAGTAATTTTTCATTTAACTTTAATTTCTATGCCACAATAAAGCTCACATGTTTCCTTTAGGTCCTCTTTTATTGTATGCCCAGTTCCAACTGTAAAGATTTCTAAAAGGATCTAGTCAATAAACTCAGAAAACAAGGAAACAATGGTCACAACAGATCCACACAAAAGCCTGAATCAGACTGAGGATGTCACAACTGAGAAGTGTCAGTGTTTGTACTGCTGAATTAATGGTTCATGACGGCATGATGGTTAGTACATTATTTAGGGAACAGGATTTTCCCCGCCATCAATGGATGCTGTTGGGTGCAGCAGCAGGTCCCCTATCATCCAGACACTGTAACCACCGCTCAAGGAAAGCATGTTTAAAGCAAATGGCCTCTCATGTATAAACGTGTCACTGACAGATCTTTCAGGCAGTAATTTTGTATTGAATCTGCTTTAGGAAGCCCAAGTGCCTGCCAGTAAATCTCAGTTGGAATCAGCTCGAGTCCCCATGTTACACTGCGGTCCTTGATTTAAGCCATGTTATCACAAAAATATCTCCACAGTTAGATGCAGAAGGACAACCAGACATATGGACTGCGACCGCTACAAGAGACACTTGCATCAACAGCTTCAACACGTGGCACAACATATAAGGTATAACATTGAAAACTGGAACTGTTGTCACTGTGTGAATAACACTGTTAAATGTAGACAAAAATAATCTGCGAAACAGCAAACATTGTAGAATGTCCACACTTACTGCCTCATCTTGAAGGCCTAATAATATAAGGAAAGTCTCCAGTGCAGCTTTCCTCACAGAAACTATGTTATGTCTCAGAAAAGGCCACAGGCGAGGGGTCATCTCTGACAATGATGAAGTCATACTGAAAGAGACAAAACAGGCAGCAATGACTGTAAAGAAAATTAACAAAAGTGTCAGTGACACAACAGATTTAGCAAAATTTATCATAGATTTACTTGGGCAGTGATTTATTCTTCAAACCATGTTCACCATTATCATGCCGGGAGAGGGAAGAAGGTGCTCTACAGCTGGTTCTTTTGGTTCTTTTTAAGGTCATGGTCAATTTTTAGTTGACTGTGTTCCTTGTGTGGGATCTAGGATCCCACTGGGGGGGGGGGGGGGGGGGGGGGGCACCAATTGCCTCTTAACAAGCATGTCATGAGAAAGTGACTAATTAATGTTTGCCGACATCACATAGTAAGTCAATCGGTGTAGATGTCACAGCCTAGCTGTGAACCACATCATAACATACCAACCGTGTGCCCCCCCCTCCCCTTTTGCAGCAAATGCAGAAAAAGGTAAGTGTGTCTGCCTAAAGACTCTCCATGGTGGGAAAGCCCTTTACTGTAGCTGGTTTTCCCTAATGCCATGGATGGCTGGTTAGTTGAGACCTCCTTTGTTAAGGCACAAGGTATATTGAGAATCTGGTGTTAGTCACACAATATGTTTACGTCCATGCTCAGCTGGTAATATGGTCAATATCATGCTGGTTATCTTAACATCTTAATAAACTTCCTCTTCCATTTAGGGGGAGCCTCAAGTGTCCTACACCTGAAGGTTCTGGCACTAGTTTTCAGTATAAGCATGAATGTAAAGTCATATTTTCCTTAACATTCAGGGGGAGGAGAGAAGCAGCCGAGGTTGGAAAAAAAAAGTGATTACTTACAAAGCTGATGACTTAGTCACTGGGTGGGACATGAGCTTGGCCAGCAGGGTCATGATACTGTTAGTCGAGGCTGTCAGGTCATCCAGATCAGCAAGAGTATCCCACAGACAGCTCAATATAATGGATACCTGAAAAACGAGAAGCCAAATTTTGAAACACAGGCTGTAATCCCTATAAAAACTGTATTCCAAAACTGACATTTACATTTAATGTTATTTAAATCACACTAATCAATTAATCTTCTTATTCTTTGCGTTCACCAACGGAAAATCTTGGTTGTTCATCGACATCTGGACTTAAGTCTTGTTCCAGAACTCGGGTTTTGCATGCATATCAATTTTACAGATCTGGCTCATTCGTATGCAGACTGCTGGTTCCTTGCCTGTCATTCAGATGCGCTCTGACTTCAAAGGAAGCACCTCTAATTAATTGACATTTACAACATGCTTTTAAGGGGGAGTGGGTCCATTCTTTGTCCCCACAATGAGGTCCCAGAACCCACACTGGGAACTAATAGTATGAATATAAAGCTCACATAAACTGGCATTTTTAATGTTTAAAGTCACATTTTCTTATAAATGGACAAGGACAGTCAATGGATTACAGCAGGCAATGTTACCTCTTATAAACAAGTACCTAGAGATAAAGATACAACAAGAGATGAATGCAATAAGTGACACAAAGCTTGATCGTTTTACAGCAGAGTCAACTAATCATGACTAATCTGCATCCTTCCTTGCATTCTAGTAACTACAACAAAAGCCACCTCAAAAATAGAGAGCAAATCCTGATCCTCCAAAATTCAAACCTGGTTTACATCTACCAGACAAAAGTTGTAGATAGTGACTAAAAGGTATGTTTTAAATGAACACCACGAAACAAGTCAGTTTATCTTGAATTTATCAACTGGTATTAACTTAAACTACACAAATTTGAAACAATGTGTCATCTGGATGGACTGTTGGTTTCAAGCCAGTGATAGTAAACATTAGTCTTAATCATGTCCTGTGGCAACATTTTCCTCAGGTAGATTTAATAGGACATAGCAGATTAGGGCAACATCTCACCAATGTTAACGGGAAGAGCTTTAGGTCAGTTTCTACTGAATCAACAGTATCTATTACTGCAGAATTCATGTTAAAACAATTGGATCTTTCTGGTCGCATTCAGGACATGGCAAAACTTAAACTGTTAACACGTTTAGTTTCTATACCCATCCTGGTAAACACTACAGTTTATGTAACCGCATTAGTAAACACAATAGTGTTTCCTCTGCATTCATCTGAGGGTGTAACTGTTTTGTGCCCCTTTACAGTATGACACTATCCCACCCTGGTAAATGCTATAGTTAACTATAAATAACCACCTTCATCTTCTGCATTCATCTGAGGACGTAATTGCTTTGTGCCCCTTTACAATATGACTATATTTGCATGCTTCGGCTAACACGTTCAACTTCTGGTTGCCGGGTAAGTAAGCCTTAAGTTAGTTTCATACTGATGCGTAAATGAATATCTAATTTAGTAAACACATTAGTTTGTTCTATACCCATCATGATAGACATCATCATCATAGCCCACCAGAAAGAAACTAGGTCTCTGGCCAGCTCTCCCGCTTCAGGCATTTTCCTACCCAAGGTGTCTCTGAAATTCTGAGCCCATCTTCATGCAGGTCAGCTTCTGCTTCTCTTCTTGGTGTTTCTTGGGATTAATGGGTATCAGCAGTCTCCATGGGTATTGTGAGACCCATATTTGACAGGCCGCTAAAGGTCAACTTGTGTCCAAATCAGTGCCTCTCGGTCAGTGAGATAGGGTGGTCGTGTGAGGACATGTGTGACCTTTATTCATAATTAGGTGTACTATTTTATTCTGTTGGAGAGTTTGGACTGCTCAGTGGAATTTGATGTACTATTTGGAATGCTACAAATGAGTGTACAAAGCCGACTGTGATATTATAGGCTACTGGTGACCCCAGGAGTGGGCACATAGCCGGATGTGATATTATAGGCTACTGGTGACCCCAGGAGTGGGCACATAGCCGGATGCAATATTATAGGCTACTGGTGACCCCAGGAGTGGGCACATAGCCGAATGTGATATTATAGGCTACTGGTGACCCCAGGAGTGGGCACATAGCCGGATGTGATATTATAGGCTACTGGTGACCCCAGGAGTGGGCACATAGCCGGATGCAATATTATAGGCTACTGGTGACCCCAGGAGTGGGCACATAGCCGGATGTGATATTATAGGCTACTGGTGACCCCAGGAGTGGGCACATAGCCGGATGTGATATTATAGGCTACTGGTGACCCCAGGAGTGGGCACATAGCCGAATGTGATATTATAGGCTACTGGTGACCCCAGGAGTGGGCACATAGCCAAATGCAAAATAATAGGCTACTGGTGACCCCAGGAGTGGGCACATAGCCAAATGCAAAATAATAGGCTACTGGTGACCCCAGGAGTGGGCACATAGCCGAATGCGATATTATAGGCTTCTGGTGACCCCAGGAGTGGCACATAGCCGAATGTGATATTATAGGCTACTGGTGCCACAGGAGTTGGCACATAGCCGAATGCAATATTATAGGCTACTGGTGACCACAGGAGTTGGCACATAGCCGAATGCAATATTATAGGCTACTGGTGACCCCAGGAGTTGGCGCATAGCCGAATGCGATATTATAGGCTTCTGGTGACCCCAGGAGTGGCACATAGCCGAATGTGATATTATAGGCTACTGGTGACCCCAGGAGTGGGTACATAGCCGAATGCGATATTACAGGCTACTGGTGACCCCAGGAGTTGGCACATAGCCGAATGCAATATTATAGGCTTCTGGTGACCACAGGAGTTGGCACATAGCCGAATGCAATATTATAGGCTACTGGTGACCCCAGGAGTTGGCACATAGCCGAATGCAATATTATAGGCTACTGGTGACCCCACGAGTTGGCACATAGCCGAATGCAATATTATAGGCTACTACTGGTGACCCCGGGAGTTGGCACATAGCCGAATGCAACATTATAGGCTTCTGGTGACCCCAGGAGTTGGCACATAGCCGAATGCAACATTATAGGCTACTGGTGACCCCAGGAGTTGGCACATATGCTGAAGGCATTTTGCATGTCGTGGACTGCCGTCAAATCGAGGTTCGGTGTCGCCCTTTGAGGTGACCCCGCCTTGGAAGTTTGCCAGTGTGTATACTTGGCAGAATTTGTTAGCAAGACTGACCGCATTCATCGACCATCAATTCTTCATCGCAATGTGTTTGTCCAATAAAGAGACTGATGCACTATTACAGAGATGACTTTTAATGTACCGGTGTTGACATGGTTCCTCTAGTGTTGGTGGAACATTGTCGACCAGGGAACTTTTGTATACAAGGGTGAAGCATGATCATCACCCTAGAAACTTTGTCAGATATGGGATACATCCCCCGTGTCACATATTACATACGTGCCCCATTAAAGACTACAACTAGTATTATACCTGAGCTATTAAAGACCATAACTGGTAACTATTCCTGCCCTATTAAAGACTATAATTTGTACCATACTTATTCTATTAAAGACTATAACTAGTACTATACCTGTCCTGGTAAACATTGCACCAGTGACTCAGTCACAGGGATCAGAGATGCCGCAGCCACAGCTCTCACATCATCATCAGGATCCTGCAGACCTCTATGTATAGCAGACAGCAACATTGGCAACAGCTGGGATGTCATATCCTGTGTGAAACAAGCCAGGCAACCATTCAAAGATGAGAAGACAGGTATCAGCTATCGCCAGTTGTCTACAACAAACCAATGAATGATCAACTCCTGACAACTATCTCAAAGTCTGACAACCACAGAAACCCTATGGCCAACATTGTGAATGTCAGTCAAACAGGACAAAACCTATTAACCTATGAAGCTTCCTGAGAGGTTATAACTAGGGTGACAAGTGGTTACACAAGTAGTTACACAAGTAGTATACATCAGTGTGTCCCGCTGTTCTGGTTGGATAATGACATGTAGCATTAATCCCCACACCCCCCAAATGAATATTTTAATATTGCATGTATCAAAGACAAGCTTTATATCATTTATTCCCCATTTGGTTTCCATGACAGACCCACTGGTACCTAATGGGAAAGAGGGTGGGGGGGGGGGGGGGGGGGGGGGGGGGGGGGGGGGGGGGGGGAGACCGTGTGAAGACTCACTGCCACTTAACAAGCATACTGTAAAAGGTGATTAATTAACTGTTTGCTGACACTGGATGGGTTGGGCTGAAAGGCTCAGTTATCATAGTCCAGCTGTAAACCACAACGCAATGTGTCAACTTCCCTTTTAAAAAAGCAAATGCAGAAAAATAGAACTATCATTTTATTTATAAACATGTTATTTCTTCAACTTCACCTTTTTACAATCAAAATATGTCAGATGACGGATATCATAACTGCTGAGACATACCTCCACCCCCCACCAGTTTCAAAAACTCATACAAGACAAGAGAAGAGGTTTCAGGTTTGGTGAAAAAATTACTTTTTTCTGTGACGTTTTTATGCACTGTTGAAAGTTACAGAGCTGGCTATGTCGGATGTTTTTACAAAACAATACAGATATTACTCTTATGAAACAGGAAAATTGTAAAAATTATAACCAGAAAACATTAAAACAAACTATTTTAGTAAACTTTAATGTCTTCTGGCTTTTTCATCTTTAGGGGTTAGGTGATTAAGCTAAAGCATTGTGATAATGTTTAGAACTGATTCCCGCAGGTTGGAAGTCCCGCCTAGTAACTGAAATAAGCCTCTGATAATGTTTAAAAAAAATTATCAAGCTTTTCATACAGGTTGAAAAATAATCCTGTCACTAATGGAAGCTAAACCACTGTGGCGCTAAAAAATAGTAAACTAACCAATATGCCACAACAGTTCCTCTTATAATACTGAGGAAGATAAGCATAGAAAAGACAATAACTCTATAAAGAATGAAACAACACAGAGGACTTGAACAATGTTGGGTTTGCTCAATTCGGAAAGATACACTACACCCAGTGGTCATATTAATGGCCGAGCATACAAACAAACAATAACTACAGACATTGTCTACATTATAAATTTAACTATTTTTAAACCTACATGTGACACCGAACTGGCAATAAACACTAACATGTTGCCATAAAACCTAAAGACAGCAAAGGACTAACCTGTCGGACAGCCAGAATGTACTTGAGACTCAGAAGTGCCCCATGACGAACCTCCCACTGGTCCTGAGCCAACAACTGCAGTGATATATTGACCACACCTGACACTGCAGGTTCTTCCATGTACTTCAACACTGCACCCAGGGCCTGAGCACAGGTTTCTCTGACAGGTGCCACAACCTGAAGACATTCAAATAGCACTGTTACAGGGAACATGACACTTAACTAATGCACTTCAATAAGAAAACAAAAATATGAAAGATAAAGCCAATAATAGGCAGGACTTTTCTTTTCTGATAGTACACAGTACCGGCACCTTTTTTCCAGTCCAACAGTAACAGACACTGACTGGTGAGTACTGGCACTTTTTTTTTTCTAGAAAGAAAGCCCTGAGTATAGGACCCTATTTCAGGCAGTGGTGCATAAGGCACATGAAGCTGGACACATTTTTACTTATCAACACTCTAGAGATGGTGTGGTCAAAATTAAGCTGACTGCGATCACTTTCCAGTGATGGCGGCCAGCTTAATTTTAACACAACCACCTCTCAAGTGTTGATATAACACGAATTTTACATTCAACTGTCTGCCACTGGTTTCTGAACGGTCAGCTCTTGGGAACACTGGCCAAACCAACGCAAGACAAATCGCCCACAGCTGGGATCAAACCCGGCATTATGAAACGCGTTCTCAACACCTAAGCCACAGATGCCGACAGAGATACATAGGTAGCCTCAGTCTAGTCTTATCAGTCACATAAGAAGAATCATAATGTAATGTGCAAACACTAAAACTGGTTCTCCTTTTGAAATCTCATCAAGACAATGACCAATAATTATATCCTGTATATTTTTAAATTTGCAGAAGGAAACTAGTTTGGTATTTTCCTCCCGACCCATAGCGTAGCACTGTTCACACTATGACTGTGTAGCAAAGCTATCCTCTCCCTCCTTCCAGCTCAGAAACCAGTGGTGTGTGAGAGTGGTACTCGAGCTTCACATCTTAAAGAGAGGTATGGAGATCCTTAGAATGTTGTTCAGACCTGGTTTAAAGTGGTGCCCTGACCTTCTGTTATTGATTTGACACCTGTTAAGGACTTTGTGATCTATGCAGCCCTTTCAAACCTAGCCACAAAGGATCAGGCATCTAACCAACAGCCTTGGAATCAGACAGGGCAGGAAAAACAACAAGTTTCCTTGCTTCAAAAGACCATCCACAGATGACTGAGACAATCTTCATCTTCCTGTTCACCTGCTGTAAACTCTGGCAGAAAGTTTTGGTTGTTCGTTCAACTCTGAACTTAGTCTTGCTCCAGAACATGAGTGTTGATTACACATTCATTTTACAAATCTGACTTATCTTTATGCAAACTGCTGGTTCCTTGCCCCTCATGCAGATGCATTCTGACTTCAAATTAAGACTCCAGGGATTTAACAAAGTTTAAAAGAAAAAGTAAACATGTGCAGTGATGACTGTTCATTAAACACAGCACATCCGCTCAGTAACTAGCAATCAGGCAAATGACTCACTGACATGACAAAATAACACAACACTAACTATGGAAGTGAATAATTCAACATCCTTGAGTTACAAGATTTGATGTTACATAATTCTTTCTAAACCAAAACTGTGTCTATTAATTTGCCAACTACTACACCCACCAAAATCGACATGGGCAGCATAAAACGCAAGCCACATGTGTGTGAGTGTGTGTGTTGTATATGAGACAGTGAGTGTGAGAGAGAGTGTATGCGTGCCTATTTACCAGGTTATCTCACAAGTTTCCATAACAGGGGAAAAGAATGTAACGTCAATGGTTGTGTGCAATGGAACCTAACCAAGCATCTGGGCTGCTTAAAGTTAAATGCGCCTGCGTGCGTGTGTGTGTATGTGTATATATATATATATATATATATATATATATAAAAAGAACTGATGAACGACTCACTTCATCTGAGACAAAATCCCCAAATCTATCCAGTGCTAGTACACACAAGAGTCGCAAAGCTAAATCAGACAGCCAGATCTGGTTTACTGACAACAGCTGTGGAAAAGAATGTAAAAACAGGGTAAAATCATCATAGAAGAAACTACTGCATCACAGTGTCACATAATACCTCTATTTTACCGTTTTATCGTCTTGGTCACCACAGGAAATGTACAATGACACACACACATTAGAGCAGATATGTTGCGCAATAAATCATTCTGAACTATGGCTGGCACGCACATTCATGCGTATGCACCTCCGCCCACCTGCCTGCACACACATACTGATATGTGCATTGAAATGTTCTGGGCAAGAAATGACTTCCTGAATCTGTTACTAAAACATTTTCATCAATCAGCACATCCTTTACAGAAAAATGCTCTGGTCAAGGTATGCCTGAAACTCTCTTTCTCTAGTCCATTCTCCAACTCTATGTGCTTTCATAGACAATGCATCTTCAATGTGTCAGCTTGTATCTTGTATTCACAGAGAGTTTGACTCTGCCCCGATTTTTCAGAAACTGTACCCTTCATCACTATTATCTCCAAGCCACCAGGACGTTCAACATGGCCAAAATACCTAAGCTTTCAAAACAGGATGCTGTTTATGAACCAATTCTCCTCGATGTTCAGATCATGTTGGGTAATAACGTAATCATTTTATTCTACCTTCCATCTCCATAAACCCTCATCAAGCTATTGTGAATATCTTTCAAGGTTTTACAACTAAAAGTTGTCTTTGGGACAATGCAGCAAGTGTCGTACCAACACTACATAATCACCATTTTTACGACATGCATGGTAAGCTATAATGTCACTATTTCTTACTGCCGTTGTAGACCCTGGTAATACATAAATACATTATCAGATAAGACAGTTAATGCCAGAAAGGTCATTAATTCTAGGTTATGGACGCGAGTTGTTACTGTATGCAAAGATGTCATTAGTTGTGCAGCTTAGGATTTTGTTTAAAATTTAAAAATCTTAACCTGCACAAGTAATAGCAACTGCACTAGCCATGTTGCCTGCCCTAAATCATTAGGCTCAGGGCCCAACCCCACCCGCCGACTCCACCAATATAGCCAAAAAAAGTAGTAGGTACAGAAAGTAGAGTTTTTTCAATGTTTTTTTAAATAACATAAAAATTGGCACTTCCACGGAGAAATCACACACCTGGTTGCTGGGGATATCTGCAGCTTTCCCTGCCCCTCTGCCATGATGCTTGACAACTTCTCGCAAGCCTGTAGCTGCCCCATGCCTGATCTCCCATGAACTATGGAACAAGTCATTCATCAACACCTCACAGAAGTTCTGGAAAGGCCAGTCTTCTGACTAGAAAAACAAAAGGTTGTTTTCATATCAATGAGACACATCTTTTATCTAATACATATCTAAGCACTAACATTTTTGAAGATCCTCTGTAGAACCAACTCTATGTAATCAACAAGCAAAGAAGTAACTAAATACATGACCATTATCCCTCCTAAAATGTGTGTCTGATCCTATCATCATTAACTGAAGTGTCAAACTTGGTGTAGCATGTTGTTTTATAAACTTAGGGACATTTTTGTAAACTAAAATGTTATCTGCCTACAAAGATTCCATGAAGTAAGAAAGATCACAAGTGTGAATAGTAGAGAAGGGGGAATAAGAAACAGAGAGACTCTGTGAGTGCATACGTAAGAGAGGGAGGCAAGGAAAGAGAGAAGAGGGACAGCAGAATATAGGAAGCAAAAACAAAACAAAACACAAAGTGACAGAGTAGAAAAAACACATACCTCTTCCATCTGTGACACAGAGTCATCAGATTCAACAGATCCTGATGATCGTTCCCTTTTCACACGTTTCACAGGGCAAGCCTCTTCTGATCCATTATTGTTACTGAAGACAGAAATAATCACTTCATAACCTACTTCTCACACTAAATTTCATAAAATAACAACATCAATCATTTCAGCCATGATTCTCCAATGGCAAGAGCACTGATCTTTAGTACAGTAGTGCAGTGAACAACATCCAGCTGAGGCAGAATTTGTGGGGTTCACACCAGATTCATATTTGTGTCAACCCTTTTGCACTCAGCGGTCAACATTTTACAATTCACCTTTTCTTGCTAGACATTTACCTGGTACCCTGGGTTGACCAAGGTATTTTTTTTTATCAACGTGGATGGTCATGGTCATGATAGTCGTTAAAAAAAACAAAAGATTCCTGCCAATTTCAGTCAGCTCCTATAATGAGCAGCGACTCTATCTTGGCGTTGTTTATTCACTGCGTGTTGTAACGCTTAGTTTGGTCACCATCTAGTCGGGACGCTGCAGTTTCCGGTATCAGGGCATCCTCTCGAAACAAATTGTAGCCGTCACTGAGCTACCAAAGACAAGGCCCCTTTCAGGGTCCCCACTTAACATCTTTTTTTGGGCTTTTCTTTTTTCACATCATACATGCGTAAGTGCGTTAGCTGAGAGAGCTTTTTTTTTTTTTTTCATTTTTTAAAGACAGGTTTTCTTCCTGCTAAACATGGTTAAAGAAGTAGAGGACATTAGTAAGGGGAAGATTAGAATGCATAGCTGGAATGCTGTTTTAGTTAGGACTTATAGTAAGATCGGGAGATGAAGGTAGAAGTTAGATTCTGTGCTGCTGGCTTGTGTCCGCTGCGCTTGTCCTCGTCCTTCCGCAGGTGGTCGGTCGTGGTGTTTGCCGCAGGGTCATGCCGGTTGGGTCATTCCCGGTTCTGTGTTCATTGGTTTCGGTTTTGGTATAGCCGTTCGGCTAATAAACTGTTTAACCAGTTTCTGTAGGTCTAAGTCGCTGGTTACACTTAGGCATTCGTAGAGGGACATCTGTTTACTCTGGCTGTTGAAGTACGCCTGTAATTGTTGCCTCTGTATACTAAACTTTGTGCATTCTAGTATGTAATGGGCCATTGTGTTAGGTTTCCTGCATTGGTCGCATCTCGGGTTTTTGTACTTTTCGGGCCAGTAGCCCAATCGCATCTTCCAGAGTTTGTTGATCGCTGGGATCTTTGTTTGCTCTTTGACTTGAGATTGGGCTCTGGGTTTCCGCAGCATTCTGTGGGCGTCTCCCTTTGGAGTTTTCGTTCCATTGGGTTGCCCATGACTCGAGAAGCAGTTTTTTGGTCGCAATTTTTCCATCCAGCTTACCTAGACCTATTTCGGTTTTGTTATCGCCTAGGGATCCGTTCTTGGCGGCCATGTCTGCCGACTCATTGCCGACCACCGACCTTTCTTCTGCTAGTTTGGTTCTCAGTTCGTCTACTTGTTTGTAGATCCCTTTCTCATTTCTCAGCAACTGGACTGTATTATCTTTGTTTGGGGATAGTTCATTGTTTGCTGTTCTGTGTCCTGTGTTTGGGTTCGCCGCTGTGCCTGACAGTCCGGCTTTCAGTATTCTCAGGTCTGATTGGGTTTCTGTTAGGTCTCTGGTTTTGGTTAGGTTCCACATTGCTACCTTTATTGGTATGTTGGCTAGCTTGGACTCACGCAGCGCCAGTTGGACCTCTTTTATCTTAGGGCAGCCTTTATACTAAGTGCTGTGATTGCCCCTGCTAGCGTATCGTTTCTCCGGGTTGCTATTTTTGTTACTGTTTTCGGTATTCGCTTTGTGGCAGTTGCGGTGGTCGTGGTTTCTGCTGCAGAATTTGCAGACCACCTTGTTCCGACACTGGTTTTGAGCGTGGCCGAATTTTTGACAGTTCTGGCACTGGATTACCGAAGGAATATAGATTTCCCAGTACATTTCCCGCTCTTCTAGGAAGAGGGTCGTGGGTCTGTTTTTTTCCTTTTAAAGTAACCTTTAGCAGCGATGTTGGTCCAGCTGTCGATGTGGTCATTCTCACCGCTTTAAGGATTTCTAATATTCTGTTCTCTTCTTTCAGCTTATCGGTGGTTTTAATGAGGTCCTTTTTTTGGATGTATGCCTTTGATTACAATTTCTGTTGTATCTATTTTTAGCTCAACGGATACTTAAATCGTGTGCATCATGGTCATTTTTACGGGTTCTTTTGCAGTCTCTAGTTTTCTTACTAGGTCACTGTTGGCAGTCGTTTTCATATCGACTGCGACATGGTCTTTTAGCACTTTGTGTCTGGCGACTGAGTTGGGCCCTAGCCCTGATTCTAGGATTTGGAGTCTATGTTTGTAGGTTAGCTGGTCGCTGAGTATCGATAGTTCGCCATAGCCTAATTGTCTGATTTTGATTTTCCCTATTCGTAGTTTTTGTTTCTCCTGTTCACCCCTCTCTGGAATGCTGGGTAGCGGACCGGCTGGGTGTTTTTTTCGAAGTTATTTTTGGCGCCTTTGTGGTGTGCGGTACCTTTTTCTGCTGAGGCCTCGGTGCCGTTACCTCCCCCGCTCCACTGGGGTGTGTTTCTGCTGTTATGGTCTCGCCTTGAGCGATGGCGGGTGTTTTTCTTGGGCGATTTTTTGCATTCCCTAGCTTAACGTGTCGGCATACGTTGGTATCTTCTCAGAGGTTGTTGCTTCTTTCCTTCTTGTGTCAGCTTTTGGTTTTACACAGTCCCTATTTTGAAAAACGCATGTTAGAATGCTGGTATCTGGTGCCGGAATTAGCCCTCATGTTTACCATTTTTGCGGTTTTTGATTTCTTGACTCTCATCGGCTAGGCCTTGATCGCGGGTTTTGAGTTTTAAGTATAATTATACTCACACAGTATCCGTCTTGATCTTGAGGTCGTCTTGTTTGTATGGCTAGCACCAGCTTGTCCTCTGCTGGGCAACAGGCCTGGTTAGGAAGACCTCTTTAAAAGAAGAATTCCCAGGGTGCCCCCAACAGTATACAAGGCTAGTGCTGGGACGACTGACTATTAGTCAGCGTATCGACTTAAGATTTGAGAACACTACAGCTTTCAGACCTAGCAGATCAAGCTGAACTAAGCAGCGATCAATACTAGTCTCTGAGGGAACCTGTGACTTTCAAGCGACCGCTGAGCTAAATAAGAGGCAACGTATTGGGTAGCGGGTAGTTTACAGTGAGGCTACTAACTCTCACTTTTCAAAGCCTGCGTGACAACAAGTTATCGACGATCGGGCAGTGAAGCGGACTTTGCGGACGAGACGAGGCGGGCACCTTACTTGATCGGAGATCAGCGAGCGAGTGGTGATGTGTGGTGATTGTGATCAGCGTGGATTCAACCACAAAACTTTTATAGGCCGGCAGATGAGTATCTACCGTTATGATACCATGGCTCCTTCTGGGTAAATGACAATTTGCCTGTGGTAGGGCAAGATGATTCACACCATTATCAGACTTTTTTCAGTTTGAATATATATATAGTATCTAGGCAAGCTCCATCCAAGGTTGAACGCTGAATTAAGAATCGACATCACAGCACTCGGGACACCGCCATATGCGCTCTGTCCCCATATTCAGCAGCAAGACTTAAAATTCTGATGATACCAGTAACTGTCTGAATGTATATCCATCTCGCCTTTCCCCTGAGTGTCGAGCGTCGGCAAGAACCCCTTGCAACTCCTCGCGTCGCCATTCTCCTCAGACCGTAATGATCTATATGTGCCTCCGCACTGTTCAATCGCTCCCAAAGAGCCCTCACAACATCTAGCTTGTCATACATCAGTTCACCGCCACGTGGTGCACAACCGTCAGCAGTCAGCCTGCTCATTTCCCAACACACCGGCGTTCCATCCAAGGTGACTGGCTTTACCTACTTACGGATAGGCGTTCTGTCCTCTAATCCTTGCCATGGCAAGTTACTGTGATTTTCAACATGACTAACTTTTACACAGGAAAGTGTTGCCACTATCCAAGATGCCTTAATATCAAACCTCACTACCTATAAAAACAAAATAAGGAATCTGCAAATGAGTAATTTCACTAGACACTAATGACTTGTAGAAATTCCAGCCCTGCACTGGGTTTCTTCGTCTTCACCTTCACCGGCTGTAAACCCCCGCAAACAAGTTCTGGCTGTTCATTCACTTCTGGACTTTAGCCTTGTTCCAGGACTTGAGTTTTGCATGCACATCCATTTTACTTATTTGTAGACAGACTGTTGGTTTCTCATCCCTAAGCCAGATGCACTCCAACTTCCCTAATTAGCAGACTCTTTGACATGCTTGTTGGGGGCAGTGAGTATAATCTCCCCCCCCCCCCCAGTGGGGCATCGGAACCCACGCTGGGAAAGCTGAATTTCAAACCTAGTACCTCGTGAGCCTGAGGTGGCTACTGTAGCCCCTCAACCACACCTACCCTTTTTATGGTGGTCATATAGCAAGGCTATTCAAGTGGCAGCCCACTGGCTGCATATGACCCACAGAGTCCTCACAAATTGGCCAGCGTATCACTGTCAGTTGTACTGTATTAATGATCTTCCTAAACTAGGTCTCGGGCCTCTGGTCTATGACGTTCCTCATTTTTCCCAAATTTGGCCCTTGAATAAACTGAGTTTAACAGCCCTGTCATACAGACATGCACCAAAGTTACAGAAACAATCTCACTGTAAACATATGCCAGCTGTGTATGACGTACTGATTTAGAAAACAGCAGAGTTAACAAACTAATTACGTAGGCTTACCCAGATAAATGTTTTGACAAGCTTCTTGCTTTTCGCTTGGCAACATTCCTTTCCCGTGAGCTCATCTGACCTTTAGCCCCAGCTAACTGCTGACCGCAGCAATTCAACCACTGGCTGTGGAGTCACAAAAAGATTTACTTTGATTTCAATTGATAAACATAGACAGTTGCAAACTACTGCATCAATGTGTTACAATTTTGTTGCCCGAACCTTTTCACCCTGTGGAAGTCAAGTCAAAGGGAAGTAACCACAGCATGTATGCACCACAGTAGGTTTCCAAGAAATTATAGCAGCTATTAATGAGGCACACAGAGAAAACCTCAGCACAATATAACTATACTGTTAGAGCACTATAACCCACAGGATTGTACTGCCCTTACAACATCTAGCTGTCATGTATCAATTTACCACCATATGGTGCCAGAACCATCCAATCTATCTGGCTGTAAATTTATCAACACACTTTCACACACTGGAGAAAATACCCAAAAGACGTTAACTACCTAGGACCTCTGAAACAATACTCGCCACTCCGCATGCAGCACTACTTCCTCCACCTTTCTCAACATGCTCTGTGAGTCAGTTACATCTCAACATGCTCTGAGTCATTTACAATCACAAAATATATGTGTGTAGCTGGCTGTCAATCCAGCAAAAGCTGCAGTGACCACCTTGACCTCCACTATCAAACTAGATGATGTATCACATGTCAGGCTTTGCTGCACACTGAGCAACGCTCACTCACTTCTGCTATGAGTCCCCATGCACTTCTTCTGCTTCTAACACAAAGCCATCTAGACAGACCTGGGCAGAAACTGTCAATTCTCAGAACAACTTGATGAAAGCAACTGTATGTGACAGAAGAAGATCTAAGAGGTGTACTATCTCCTGTGCACTATTTTAGGAGGAGGGGAGAGGAGAACAGACCCGTGCCCGCCCCTCAACTGCATGTTCTAAAAGGCAACTAACTAGGAGTCTGAGGAAAGCGGATGTGTTGGGCCTTAATTCACAGCTATCACAGCTTAGCTGTAAAACCCACACCACAATGTGCCAACTGACCTTCTGAGGGCAAAAGCAGAAGAAGAACTAACCAGTGAACTCATGGCTAATGCCCTGGTACCAACAAAGATGATAAATGACACACGTCATTTAAAAGTCTAAATGTCTCTGTCCCCTTACCTGTGAGTTATTATTGGTGTTAGGAAGGGCTGAGTTCACTGTCATTCGCAGGTCATCATCATTGAAGAGGTTACTGGAATCAATGCCCAGACTTCCTGCAATGTCTAAGCCCAAGCGTTTGTTTAAGAGTTGCCTCTGTTGTAGTAACTGTTCCTTGTCATCCATGTCTGCAAACAAAGATCATCACAGTTAGGCACAGTTTTGATTAAATAATATAACAGAATCAAAATTCTGTACTGTCAAGGTAATGGAACTATCAATATTCTGTACAATTTAAGTACACAATTATCAATATTCAGTACAATCAAAGTAATAGAATTATCAAAATTCTGCACCATCAAGGTAACGGAACTATCAATATTCTGTACAATCAAATTAACACAATCATCAATATTCTGTACAATGAAAGTAGCACAATTATCAACATTCTGTACTTTCAAAGAAACACTTTTTTTCTCACAATTCTTTATTCTTTGTACCAGACTAGAACAACGATAACAAAGATAGAGGGAGAGGGGGGGGGTGAAAAAAAAAATTTAAAATCCTAAGCAAAACAGGAAATAACAGAATAAGAAATTATTGTATTTTCCTGTGTGTAAGTGGACCCCCAATTTCTAACTGGCAAAATCTGGGAAAACATTTTGTCTTATACATTGACAAATATGGTATATTCAGAGACAAGGTAGAGTAGTTCTGTAATGTTGTTGGTAGATTTCAAAGAAAAACAACAAGTAAAGGAAAAGAGAAATACAATAAGTGTTATCTACTAAGTAAAGCTTCTGGGAGACTTGCTACCTCATTTCACAGAAAACATTTACTAAAGAAATGCATCCAAACATGGACAAAGCCACAAAGGCTTTAGTGTGGGTGGTTAGGGTTTAGTGTGTGTGTGGTTGTGTTTAGTGTGTGTGGATGTGTTTAGTGTGTGTGGCTGTGGGTTTAATGTGTGTGAGGTTGTATTTAGTGTGTCAAGTTAAGTTTTTAGTGTGTGTAGTTAGGGTTTAGTGTGTGTGTGGTTGTGTTTAGTGTGTGTGGATGTGTTTAGTGTGTGTGGCTGTGGGTTTAATGTGTATGAGGTTGTATTTAGTGAGTCAAGTTAAGTGTTTAGTGTGTGTAGTTAGGGTTTAGTGTGTGTGTTGTTAAGTGTTTTAGTGTTTGCATTTGAGTTTTTGAAGCTAACTGTTTGGTGTCTGTGTGCATGGTTGAGTGTTTCGTGTTTGTAGTTGTGTGGTTGAGTGCTTAGTGTGTGCGGGTGCATGATTAGTGTGTATTTCAGCAGCTATGCTACAACTAGGAACTAAATGCAGAAAATAAATATTAGGAGGACAAGTTAGCTGTGTATCCTTTATAAGATACTACACAAGCAACACTCACATTTTTGACTGTTTATGATTTTACTAGGCAATTTTACGTAGTTTCAGTAGTTGTAGTCAATCTAACTTAATATTAGTGCTAAATTTCATACAAGCAGCAAGACAAAAGTCTGGGTCTACTTCACAAATACACACACAAGGGCTCCACATAAAATAATGCAATTCAGAGTCTCCTTTTAACAGGGGCTATGCCGTCCAGGTTAATTACCATACACTGAACAGGCGTCTTTTGAAATTTGCTGAAGCAGTCAGAATTTGGAAGGAAAATATTGTGTTATATAAACATAGCAATTATACGGTTACTTATGAGTGAAATGTCCAGCGTAATAATGGACTACATGATTTGGATGTTTCTGTGTAAAAGGATTTAACTGTGTGTTTCACTTTATGTTGATGTAAATGTTTAGTCTTTAATGAAATACACCAAAAGAATGAAAGGGTTCGGTCATTTGGTGAGGACGCAGCCTAACCAAACTGCAGATGAGACTTTTGCAGCATAACGTCTGGGAGGAAGACCAAGAAAGAGATGGATAAATGGTGTAGCTGAAACCTGCAAAAAGATGAACAAATCCAGCACATAAGCAACCCGAGAAGCACAAGACATATAGAGAAAACTACGACACTGGGCTACAATCTGGTATCAGTGAGACGACAAAAGAAAGAAGAATGAAATACACCAAAAAATATCCGGCAATAAATTGTGCAATATACTGTTTAAATCTTTATTATTTAAATTCACTAGAGGAAAACAGTTTTAAAAAAATCCTATCAATATGCAGTATCAGTGTTAAAGTTGAGTCAGAATGCAATTACTTACCGACAAGAGGCTGTGCTATGTCGTACTGATCCCCTTCAGAAGCCAGCAATGAGGCCCCACATTCCAAGACTCTCTTCACATCAAACTGGGAGAACAATACTGTGCCTGTTCCCACAAAACTGGCCATGCTGGACTCTGCAACAGCACCAAAATAAACTTAGCACATCAAGTAACCATAAAAGGTTAAAAAAAAATATATATATATATAGTTGGGAGATGTGAACCAGCGTCACTGCACAGTTATAAACCATAAGTGCTTTGGCACCAGTACGGACAGCAACTGTCCGCCTGTGTCGCCGTTCGCATGTAACACTGTAGCTACAGCAACGTTCTTCCATTCACCCCAGCGTGTCAACTCTGGTACCCATTACCTAGAAGCTGGGTGAACCCCGGTTTCTAACACTGGCCGTGTGCTGCAGCGAGTCAATGCTGGATTTGAAAGTGAGTCTCCTATCGACTGCGCTAAAGCTAAGGGCTGTATGTAACATCCTTCAGCTTATTTCCTGACTTCATGGATATATTAAACTAAATGTTTTTAATCTGGTGGAATACCATCTTTGGATTGTTGTTTAATTGTAAAAGAAGTGGTTACTTAACGTGTGACCTTTTCTTGGGTTAATTCATCATGGTAAAAAATATGGTTACTTAGTGTGTGTGCGCGCGCGCATGCACATATATATGTGTGTGCAAGTAATATATGCACACTGTGGCACATCATGCCTAGTTGTCCAATCTGATCTCCCCAACATCATTTGGTTCACATATAAAACATGTCTATCTGTGTTCAATCCACCATGATGTAGCAGCTAGACGCTCGACAGTGGATCTGAAGGTTGTGGGTTTGGGTCCACACTGAGCAAAATATTTTTTTCAAACAAGACCATGGCTTCCAAGTCGACCAGACTCAGCCTTAAAGTTGTGCCAGGCAGGGTTCTAGGAAGTAAAGGAAGTCGGTATCATGTTGACCACATCACCCCCTTGAGTGCCGATTTGTCTATAAAACTGGGGTCTTGCCTTAAATGCTCAATATGCCTAAAGTGTAAAAAGGTCTTCACTTGACTATATTTGTGTTCAATAACAAGTCTAAACTGACCAGACTTAGGGGCCCCTCTTGGTTCCCATTGGGGGACATTTTTAGCAATAGCATCCACTGCCTGCCCAGCTGCCACCCTGGTCTCCCAGCTGGAGCTTCTGAGATAACTGTGAATCTGAAATCAAGGAACAAGGCATAAAGGTAAGTATACTGTTGTACAGTTTGCTGATAAGCTCTATAAACATGAATCAGTCAGGTCCTGCCATTTGTCGACCCATTCTTTCCTCATATTTCTCTTTTCCTGTCTGTTCATTCACAGAAACACACATGCTAGCTTCTTTTTATATGTCTAAGAACTACTATTTCAAATTTTCACTGCTTGTTAGTAGTTTAACCAGAAGTAGAAATATGTCTGCCCAGGCATAGATCAATACTTATCTGGTGGAACATCAGTCAAAGCCAGATCACATTTTCTTACTGTAAAACAAAAGACCTACTTACAGAAGCATGCCCCACACCACACCTACCTCTCTCCCGCATTCACATCATGAAGTCTCCACCACACCTACCACTCTCCCGCATTCACATCATGAAGTCTCCACCACACCTACCACTCTCCCGCATTCACATCATGAAGCCTCCACCACACCTACCACTCTCTTGCATGCACATCATGAAGTCTCCACCACACCTACTTCATACTCACACAAGCAAGACTTCTTCATATATGTCACCCTCACATTACACAAGGACACCCCTCCCCTCTTTCTCCCCATATACTACTCTACTGTATAGGCATCAATGAAACTCATGACACAATTTAATAACCACAATGCAGTCTCTAAGCTTTAAGGACAATATCACCTAATATTATACAGATTACTTATTTGTAATATCTAAGTAAAACATGACCATGAACAAAAACACACACTACAGGCTGTGTTCACATTCCTGACCAGCTGATGAGTTTCCCATGTGAGTAATGTGAGCTAGTTCCAATTATCACTGAAGTTTGTGTTTTGAACCGCAGATTCATAAAGAAAATGGCAAGTGGCATGTTGCCACAGAACTGGTGGGATCTCAGGCAACTAACTGTGTGTGCAAGAGCAGACCTGTCGTAATTTTTTTTCTCCATACATAAACTGTAATTCTGATTGTGGAGGATCTCTGATGGTAGTTCTAACAGCTGACTTATACATTTAATTTGTGAATACACTGTTGCTAAGACAGCAGTCCATTTTAGGTTTTTTTTACAAGCTGTGGGGTTCTCAATGGCACATGAGCGGAGCAACTATGGGAGGACCAGTTTGCTGTGAAGTCTGAGCTGAGATTAACTGCAAATGTGGTAAATAAAGCAAGCAGCAGCAGTGTGTGTGCGCGTGGGTTTGGGGTGTTTCGGCTTAACAAGCCATCTCTGGTAAGAAAAGCCTTCAGCAAACTCATGCCAATTCAACTTATCTTTTGCTAGCGCATGTAGTTCACCCTATGCCCTTCCAATTTTTTTCAACTTTACATTCGTTTCCCTTCTCCATAAGTTTTTTTTTAGTCTGCCTTTATTTGTTGAGCTCTGTAGTTTCCAGTACATGGTCATTCTAGTTATACTGATATCAGGCAATCTTCTTCTTCTTCTTCACTTCCTCTTTTACCGCTGTGGGTGTCGAGGGAGATATAAGGTTCTGTTTCTAGCTCTTTTGGCTGCCTCGACCACAGGCACATCGTGCTGTTGTAGAGTTTCTCTAATGTTATCCTTCCATCTTGTTCTTGGTCTACCCCGTGCTCTACGTCCTTCTTCTCTTTCCATGTATGCTTTGTATGGTATGGTGTCATAAGGCATTCTCTCTAAGTGGGCAAATCATTTCACTTGCTGTCTTTGTATGTAATCCAGAATTGGTTCTGTGCCGACTTGTTCTCTTATGATCTCATTCCTGATCTTATCTCTTATGGTCACTCCTACAGCCCTTCTCAGACATCTCATTTCCGTGGTTACTAATTTTCTTTTATGGTTTGTTGTGAGTGACCATGTCTGGCACTGGTAGCACAGAGTTGGAATAAATATGCTTTGAATAAGGTGTCTCTTTGTGCTGATTGGGATTGTCTTATGCTGTAAGAGTGGGGCTAGCTGTCCCAATACTTGGTTTGCTTTACTGCATCTAATGTCAATTTCTTTATCCAATTTCCCATCTTCGGTAAATGTAGTTCCAAGATATTTAAACTCAGATGCCTGTTTAATGTCTTTGTATTCTATTGCTATGTTTAGATCTGTCTTCTTTTTTCCTATTGACATTACTTCTGTCTTTTCAGTGTTGATTCTCATATTATTTGTTTTACATTCTTCATTCATGGATGTTAGATGATGTTGCAATTTCATGGCTGTATCTGCTATCAAGGCCTGGTCATCTGCAAAGAGTAATTCGTTGATCTTACTAAGATCTTCATTTATGGGCTTGGCATTCTTGCATATACTGTCGATGTAGGTATCAGGCAATCAAAAATAGAAAAAGATATGAAGAGCGAATGAGCTAATGAACCTTGTCATCAACACAAGCAACATATTGTTTTAACAGTCTGCATACAAATAAGTCAGATCTGTACAACATATATGCACGCAAGACTCAAATCCTGGGAAAAAACAAAAAGTCTGGCTATCCTCCGAATAACGGTCCCAAATTATCAAGGCTAAGAAAATATCCTAACAGGGCCTCAGTCATATGTAAATTGCAGACCTCTTTCCGCCCACCACACTGCATACCGCGGAAAAGCTTCTGCCAAGTTAAACGCCAAGAGTTTCCCCAGCGCAGCGCTGAGGGGGGCTTAACTAAATGGCTGAGACTCACGAGCAGCAGTTCCTGCATCTCGTGCAGCTTCCTCCCTTTTATTTGCTTGTGAGTCCCAGCCATCTAGTTTAGCCCCCTCCCCCTTTCACGCCGCGCGTACCGGCATGGGGGACACTCTCGGTGGTGGCGGTATAGTTGCCGGAAAGAGGTCCGCAATTTACATATGACTGTAGCCATGTTAGGGTACATTTCGGGCCTCGATAATTTATGACCATTATTCAGAGGATAGCTAAAAGTCCAGCTATGAACTAACAACCTGACTTTCAGTCAGAGTTCACAGCCAGAAAGTTCAGAAGCATTACCAAAAGCATAATAATGCTACTTATCATGCACAAATTATGTAGGTAGTTTAAAATATCAAAAAATAAGAATCTGCCAACGTACTTTACTCAGAAGGTTGCTGATCTCGAAGGGATGCAGTCTGACAACATCACCAAGCTGCTCTGCTGCAGATTTGCGAATCAAAGATGTTGACCCGGTATCCAGCAGCAAAAACAGTCTGTCCAATCTGGTAACAATACAGGCAGACATACATTCTATACAGGTTAAAATCACTACTACTGCTGTACAACTCATTCATTTATTCATTATACAGTTGTTCCATTATATGTCACATGGGGCTGAGTCCATTCTGTGTTTATCCTATGCAATTCCTTTAACATCGTGGATAAAATCAAGTCCTTTGGCTTCTCTCAATGCTCACCTTAGGGGTTTCCTCAGTCATTCTACATCCCATTTTAGTACCTGCTTGGTGATTCTGTTTCATTTCTCCTCACAATGTGTCTAACATGGTGTCACTTTTCTATCTAATAACTAGTGATTGCCTAGTACTTTGCTGCACTAGCTTATAAAAAGCGGTCCAGTTCTAGAACCCCTGTTGTGTCATGATTATTTTGACCAACAAGGCTCTCAAAGTCTAAAAATTTCTACAAGTACCAAACCTGGATTAATAATAAAAACAGTGGTTCCAAAAAGACAAAAATATAACAGGGATAATGGAATTAAGTCAAACGTGGACAATGAACAAATCACATATGCAAAAAATAACGAGTGAAATGCGATGTCTCCGAAGAGTCACCAACAATACACGAAGAGACAGAGTCACAAACGACAGCATTAGAGACAAAGTTGGAACAAGAGCATGCATGAAACATATTGAAAGACAGAGAATGAAGTGGTTTGGCCATTTAGTAAGAATGCAACCGGATCAGATTGCTTATAAGGCCTTTTACAGTAGAACATCGGGAAGAAAGGCCAGAGGAAGACCCAGGAAAAAATGGATAGATGGAGTAGCTGAATACGGCCAGAAGATCCAGAAAACTGTCACTCAAATCACGCGAGAGGCTCAAAACAAATATTTTAAACCACGACACTGGGCTACAACCCGGTAAAAGTGAAGAAGACAATAGATAGATAGAATGGAATTAAGTCACTGAAACATTCAGCATCGATGCCTTAGCTCTGTAAATGTACCTGGTCAGTTCAAAGACAGCTGTTACATTAACTTAAATGTTTGTTACTAACAATGCTAGCATAGTTTCTGATGTCCAGTATCATCATAACTTCTTTAGGCTCAATGAGAGAGATACAGATATTGAAAAAGAGAATTAAGCCATGTTGGTTTAGTTTCTGATGTCATCATAACTTTTTCAGGCTCAATGCGAGTAATACATATAATGAATTAAGGGATTAAAGGCCTTACAAACCCGAGTGGATCAATCACGGTTAAGTTTGTTTAGACATGTATGCAGAATGGGGAGAAAAATCGGCCACCATGGCAGGCATAGGAGGCTAAAACTAAAAACCCCAGTGAACCAGCTCAGGGTCAACCCAGTGTCCGCTGGAAAGACAAAATCCCTGACTGAGGACTGGAATGGAACAAAGCCAGTAAAAAAAAACTGCTGACATAGAAGTCTGGCAATCTCTCTGGCTAACCTCTACACCCCAAGGTAGAAGAGGAGCGACTAAGTAAGTAAGTAATGTTTAAAACCTGAGTCACTGAAATGTTCAACGTCTTCTAGGCCTTCGCTTTGTTAACTGAATGTACCAATAGTACTATGCAACTCCCTGGTTAGTTCAAAGACATTTATTACATTAACTCGTGCTTGTTGCTACCAGTGTTACTGTTTGTAAATGCATTTTCCATATCATATACTAATCTATCACTGATATCTCTGTAAAAATATGCAATAAATAATACACTGACAAATATAAAGATGTCTTTTCTTAACCATTATTATTATTTTGCCGATTATTATCTACTTACAAAAACAGTTTGAAGTATGACTCAGAAGAAAAGTAAATCTGGTTATAAAATAAAAAGTAAAACCAAAATAAAACAAACAAAAAAACACACAAAAATTATTATATAATAATCCCATGAACTGGGATGGTACATCATATTTATTAAATAATTTAAATAGTATACCTTGTGCTCATTTCTGGATTTTCTGCATAGGATTTCAGATGTAGATTGTGTGTTAGTTTTTTGTGAAAGCTCGGTTATCACAGTATTCACAGAGATTTCATGAACCATGACCAAGACTGAACGGCTGGTTTAATGGTCGAGGCTCGCTCACTAACAATGACGTCGTAGGGTTTACTGCAACAGCCTGCATCTTGATCTTTCTGTACTCATTCTCAGTAACTTTGTTGTTAATTTATATATCACACTGAGCGTAATGTATAAGTGATCCTTTCTCTTTTGGAAGTAATTCCAGTACTAAGTAAAATATGGCAGTAAGTGTTTCCCACGATGTACCAGAATTAGGATCCTTGTTAATTTCCGAGTGGGTGCAGGGGTTGCAAGCAGAGACACTGATAGCTGGTCGAGTAATGAACTCAAGGAAGGCACTATCAAACACGAATTACTCCGGTTGAAAATACTACCACTGCTTATAAAAATATGTAAAGAAACATTTAATGACACGTATTTTGTAGTTTTATGAAATATTGCGAATAGTTGGGTGGTAATTTGATTCTTAATGGAGGCGACCTTGCCGGGATCACAGTGTGTATTTATACTGACTGCCATCTTGCAGGTCTAACGGCCAAATACTGATGACGTTCGCCAACGATTGGCTGAGACAACCCTGACCTATTTCCAGCCAACCAATCGATGTAATTGCTCTATCGAAAACCGGCTCCAATGTTGCAAATGGGACGGAAAAAAAGGACGTGTCTGCTGATATTAATAATAATAATATTGATGTTTTGTTTGTAAGCCCGATTGTGTAATAAATATGCCACTGTCAAGTTTTGTTGTTGTGTCCACTGTAAAGCTTTATTGTGTTGTTTTAAATCCACCGGTCAATAACTAAAGATATTAGTCACTTAAACAGATCATCATCATTATCAGCATCGGGATCTGTTTAAAAAAAATACAGAATAGATGCAATGTGATTTGACATTTCACATGGGACATGTTATGTTATCATAATCAATGCCCCTGCACATAAGGCGTTCCCATAGGTACGCAGCTCTCTGAAGCAGCAGCCACTCCAAAGTACCTGGAAGTTGGTTATAGTATAGTGTCTGCGGTGACCTAGAAGACGACATAGACCAAGCTTTTTTTTAATATGTTAGAGGACATATGAGGGATAGCAGTCTACACAGAATTTACTATTTGTACTAAATGCTATATAAACTATTTGCCGCACGTCACAGGCCGACAGGGTCACCCATTTGCCCGTCGGTAGACGACTTCGTCGCCGGTCGGGACAGTATTTGGGTCTGTCTTCTTTGATCGCATCGACACTGCAGGAGTCCTTGTCATGGCTTGTGGGTGACGTGCAATACTTAGCCATTTTAAATGGCGCACGCAATCTAATGGCAGTTATAACCTAAAGCTTTCCCTTGGGGAGTGCTGGTTGAATGTGACGATTTTTTTTTTCTTTCAGCACAGCAAGCCAAGCCAAGTCGTAAGCCAAATCACTGTTCCAATTCCAAACAATGTTTTCCCGTTGTAAACACAAATAATGTGGGCACAACAATACATAGCACTAAACATGAATCCTTTTTTACTGACAACGCAATTTGTGTATTTCGGAGAAATATGTTAAATTTTTTTTTACAGGCTTCTTTATATGTCGATTTAACTCTAGCAGCCTGGTAAAATACGTCGAATTATGCCAGGCAATAAAAAGTAATGTATTGTTTGTGTACGCATTATTTCAATGCGGCACCATATTATATCAGCACCTGATCCTTTCAGTGATTGATTATGGCCTGGGACTGCTTGCAGTCTCGAGTCAGATGGACAAACTAGAGGGCACACAGAATGCAACTATGCGGGTCGTTCTGGGTTGCACCAGAGACACCCTAGGTGTGTGTATGCGTTACATCCTTGGTTTGCCGACTGTTGCAGGTGGGCACAAGGTGCTACAGGCGAAGTCATATCTTAAGGTAGCTGCGGACACAGATCACCATTTGCACGAAGCTAGAGGCAGTTAAATACGATTTCAACAAAATCTTAATTAATCGCATTTTGGGACCTACATATGTAGCAACGGGTCTGTGACCCCCCCCCCCCCCCCCCCCCCCCCCTTTTTCCCCCATAATTCATGGTCGCAGGTACACGAGGTTGACCCCTCCCCCCTCCCCCTTTTGCCCCTGTGTATAGACATTCTCTTTTTAAACGTTTTTTTTTTCATACTTATTATTTCATTTATAGTATTATATTTTTTTGCCACAAAAAAATATTTTTGCTGCACAGTTAAACAAGGCTTTAGCCCCCTTGACTTCCCGCCCCTAAAAAAATTAATATCAGCCACCCCTTCCCCCAGTTTTCTTAGTGCCCGCGCGCATGCTCATATTGGGGCCCTATAGTCCACAAGAGGACCTCTCTGCATTGTAATATTGGACTTGATTGCTTTCGTTTCCATCAGATATTACCCATTATGTCATATAATTGCATCTATATGGCTCCAAATAGAATCGTGTATTGCCTGTTTACTGTTCGCGTATCTGCGCTATATGTGAAGCATAACAGTAATCAGAAGATTCTCGCTTCAACGCGGCTTATAACTAATCCAGTCACGTGTCAAGAAACAGATCAACCAGATGTGACTGGCGACAGGAAATTGAATTATAAATGAATAAACTTTAGGAGGCGCGTTTTTTACCCAGAATAAAGTGCTTATGTATTTTTATAAGGTGACGGAGGCTTGTACTTTTCAGGATATTTCCTTTTACGCATTTTAGACTAAGTCCACATAAACCAAAGTCAGTTTTAAAAGAGTTCCTCCGGGTACGAATTCGAACCCAAGATCCTCGTCGGCTATCCTTCGAATAACGTCCACATATTATGGCGGCCAAAAACAGGGCCTCAGTCACATGTAAATTGCGAACCTCCGGCGACTTAAATGCAGATATCCCCTCCGCCGCTACGCGCGGGGCTAAACCAGATGGCTAGGACTCACTAGCAAAGCTGCAGGAGATGCGGAAGCTACTGCTCGTGAGATACTCTCGGCGGTGGCACTATAGCCACCGGAAGTTCGCAATTTAAGTAGCCGGAAGTCTGCGATTTACATGTGACTGAGGCCCTATCAGGGTTTTTTTCGGTCGCCATAATATGTTGCCGTTATTCGGAGGATAGCCTCCTCGTCTAAAGACAGGGACTCTAAAAGTGCTTACCGTTCACCATAATAAAGTAGCTATGCATGCCTTGTTGACCCTTGGAATAGTCAAGTGGCGTGGTGATTTCGGTCACAGGCATGAGGGAATGTGTTTCTAAGAAGACACTCCCTACATCGCCTCAATCCGACTCTGTTCTGGTTTTAGGAAGACGCCTCCTACACGTCCTCGTCGTGAACTACGGACAATGGTCTGTAGCCGCTTGACAGTGTCTAGAAATCTTTTGCCTCTTATCAGCCCACCCCCAGTGGATAGATGAAAACGTTTATTGAAAACTCGTTTGGAACATAAGTTAAGCCCTCCAACCGAATATCCTGCTACAGGACAATCAAACGTCTGCCAACTGAAGGTCTTACTGAATTGCTAAATAGTCTCAAGTATTCTACAGCATAAAAGCAAAGTTTCAGATGCTGACCATCCAATTCCCTGCTGTGTAACAGACAAGTTTCAGGCTTTCGAATGTCGGTTGCCCTAATGTATGACAGAAAGGTTCAAATGTCCCCTATTATTATTCTCACTCATCAGAATATAGGGACTATAAATGGAAACTATGCCTTATGCATGGATTGCCTACACTGCCGAGCTAAGTGAAAAGTGTTTGCTATGTAGCGGCTTAGACGCTTGACTGATCTGAAGTTCCTGGGTTCGAATCCGAACGGAAACGGATTTTTTTTTTCAAAAATGACCTTGGCTATCAGGTCGACCCTGCCTTAACTGGGTACCAGGTAAAGTCCTGGGAATCAAAGGCGGACGGTGTGATCCGCATAGTAGTGTCGATTGTTCTGAAAATATAAGTGTAGTCCTATACGCCCAATATGCCTAGAGGCGTGAAAAGGGGATTTTAGTTTTGTTACTTTATTAGTAAACATTGGAGGGGAAACATAGGCGGACTCAGGTTACACCTAGTACCATTAATATGTCAACTCCTCGCTGGTTACTGAAGAAGGGAATGGGGCATTTGTGGGAATGTCTCTCTCTTTCTCTCTCTCTCTCTCTCTCTCTCTCTCTCTCTCTCTCTCTCTCTCTCTCTCTCTCTCTCTCTTGGTGTACCACACCAGGACATCACACACGAGATAAACCCCCCGTGACATAAAGTACCACCATGCGGATGAGGATCACAGAAACCCCTTTCAGCCGTTAGGCCATATTTATGGCCCGGCTATATTCAGCCCCCCCCCCACCCACCCCCACCCCCCGCAAAAGGTAGGGTGGGGCTTCAGATAAAGACAAACTGCATCCCTCATTGGGACTACTAGAGTATTGTTGGAATATCCTGAGTGCATTGGTGTCAATTCAGGATTCATTCATTCAATCAATCATTCATTCATTATGTATTCATTTATAACCGGGTCGCTTTTCCATCTGTAGCGAAACAATCAACGAGAGAAATCAAAGACTTGGAACACGAGTGGGAGGTAACAGTACAGACAATTTATTTATGCAGATGGCACAGCATTGATAGCTGTAAACTCACAACATCAGTCGCAGCTGTTGGGCATTGTAGGTACTGGGTGCAAAGAAGGCCTGTCCTTGACTAGAAGCAGAAACAAGAATTATATCCATTACAATTATAATACAAAACAGGGATGCCGACAACGAAAAACCCATTGGGGTGCTCGAACAAGAATCATGTCTATACAAATTATAATGCAGAACTAGGGCGCTGACAACAAGGAGACTACTGGCATGATAAGGGGTAGGCAATTTTAACTATACAAATTATAATGCAGAACTAGGGCGCTGACAACAAGGAGACTACTGGCATGATAAGGGGTAGGCAATTTTAACTATACAAATTATAATACAATACAAGTGCGCCAACAACAAAGAAGCCATTGGGTCGCTAGGGGAAAGAGTGGGGCTTTAGTCCCCTCACCAATTTTTAAAAAAATGTGTGTCAGGGTTGGGAGGGAGCTTAATGGGTCAAAGACTTGTTTATATTTTGATAGTAAAATGATATAATAATGTGCCCAATGGCAAACAGTTTATTAAATGAAGTAATAAAAATGTTTTAAGCAACAGGACCCTTTTCAAGCCGTCATACGTATTGAGCACATAAAGCTAGATGTATATTTTAAAGACCTAATCGTCACTCGGTGGGTAATGATAGTTACTGCTGCTATTGGCAAATCAGGGGCCAGTCTGGATTAGGTCATTCTTCAGTCTTTAGAAAAATTACTTTGTCTGGCTGAATTCATTACTTTATGTCTTTACTTGTGTTGTACTGATTACAATTGAATTGTTAATTTAAATTCAGTGGTTAGTGTGGTATTGTTATTTTATGAACTGTGTTATTGTGACTAGTATAGGATTCCTATCTTGTCTGCGAGCTTTTAAGTAGTGGGAAAGTCAGACCAAGTTGCGCCTAGGAATAATTATAGATTCAGTAGTGTCATAATTTGAGTCGCCTCACCCCTGAAGTAGGTTGGATGTTCATTTGAGCTGTGGGATACCGCCTAGACCATTGCGAGCCATAATCTCAAAACATAAACTACTTCAGAGTGTCTTATTAATTTATTAGAGGAAATCCTAATACAGACATGTGGCACCAGCGTCATATGACAAACAGTAGCATTGCAATTTTCGTTTGACTTGCATTTGAAATCATAGGCTATAAGTCACATTTGAAACCACTCTAAGGCATAGACTTTTGTAACAGGTTGATGGATACTTATTTAACCTGTCAATAGTTTTGGTTTGACCGCATTTGCGAACTAAAGCTGGTAAGTTTGGCAGAATTCACCGGAAGTAACCAGCGAGTCACAGACAGTGGACCAAGGAGGTTATAAAAGGCATGCACAGAGGGGAAAAAAACACTGTCGTTGGTTTCGTCAGTCGCTCTAAGGACAAGTAGTCCCACCCATCGGCGAGGCGAAACTTTCATTGTTTTTAGCGCAACGTGGGTTCAGGGGAGAGAGCGAAGATAGATAGATTTGTTCATTGATTTTACTGTGGGGGTAAGTTTGATAGTTAGAGGGTGTTAGATCCAGGTTCCATCAGTAATTATAGTGTGTTAGATAGAGACTTCCATGTGTATCCTCGATCACAAGTGTTTGATTTTAGGTCCCTGGAAACGAACTTTCCTCTGTGTTAGATGGAGTGCTTAGCACACAGCATGTGTATTGTTATCTGTGAAGCACGTTAGTTTTGTGTTCAGAAAAATAAACATGTTGAATGTGATGGTTAATTTCATTTGTGTGGTTCAGGATAAAACATATAGTTTGTGCACGTGGTCTTACTTAGGGTTGCATATGTAATCATATGTTGTTGTTTGACTCATTACTCACTGTCTGGACTCTGCACAGAAGAGGTATTGTCTCTATTGCTACCTTTTTTTTTTTTTTTGCAGTTCAGTGGGAAACTATTTATTGTCCTAACCACATTTCTTTCCTCAGCTCCCCCCTACTTGTTTTTTTTTTTTTTGTCCCTCTTCCCGCTAACTCACTTGGATTTGATTGACAAGTGTTATACCGCCGACAGTTTCTGACTAATCGTTGGGGTTGTTAAGAGTGACGGGTCCCTCAACATAGTTTATTCACACCGCTAACCAACACAAGACTAAACATATTGAATATCGCGAAATATTGATACGCATTTGTAATAGCATGGTGGACAAAGTATTAACTATAAAGAAAATTTAGTTCGAATTTAGCCAGGGCGGAACTGGCTAATAAAGCACTGGTATTTTATCAACTCTCTCTCTCTCTCTCTCTCTCTCTCTCTCTCTCTCTCTCTCTCTCTCTCTCTTTCTCTCTTTCTTTCTCTCTCCCTCTCTCTCTCTCTCTCTCTCTCTCTCTCTCTCTCTCTCTCTCTCTCTCTCTCTCTCTTCTCGTACACACGCATGATATTGTTTTAAACGGATTTTATAATTATGTTTGTTCTCTTAAAAAAAAAAAAGCTTGGTCAATATGATTTGTTTCGTTGCTGACAGCAAACAGACGCTGACTGCAAATAATGTGACAGATAATCGAAACTTTCATGTACACTACATCATGATGTCTCTTCTCTCCAACAGTTTGTAGATTTTGTTTATTTTTTTACATAATTAAAAAGAAAAATTGGATACATGTTTGTTCGGGTGGTTTTTACTAGCTGAAGTACGCTGTGTTATTATAATTTTTTTTTATATTTTAATTTTGTTATTTGAGCAACTTCTCTTGTCTACCTTTCCCTTTATATGCTTTAGTGAAGGGTTGGGAATTAACGTAAAGATATCTTTGTGCTCTTGTTAATTCAATATGCAAATTTGTTTTTTGAAGAACTTCTTACACACATAAACATACACAAACATATACATACAAACTCTTCAGTGTGTGTGTGTGTGTCTATATATATAATATATATATATATATATATATATATATATATATATATATATATATATATATATACACACACAAAAACACACATACACACCCTTAAGAGATGTTGTCACAGTATATATATATATATATATATATATATATATATATATATATATATATATATATATATATATATATATATATACTGTGACAACATATTTTTGGTTCTTAAGATATTCTACAATTTGTGACTGTCTTAGCGGATGTTGTCACCGAGAGAACTGGTTAGCATCATCGAAAGAAGTTCACATAGTTTAGGCTAGAGAAGGTGAAGATATAGAAGTGGTAAAGTGGTTGGGGAAGAGAACGAGACAAAAAAGAAAGGATTTTGGACATCGAGCAAAGCAGTTAACATGACCATGTTTTTACAATCACTAAAAAATAAAATAAAAACATAATGATTGAATTATAGATAAAAACAAACTCACGTATTCATAAACACGATAAACCTACATTTATCAGTATCTCCGGGGGAAAAAAAAAACTATAACATCATATAGAGGAAAGATGGTTCAAAGCAAGAGACTGGATAATATACCAAAAGCATTTAAATTAAAAAAAAAAAAAAAGCGTTTCAACACAAAAACTTTACTTAGTTTATAAATCAAACTGTTGATATAACACATATATTTATTACGAAATTACTATGAATTATATACTATTTATCAGGTGTTTAGCAATAACTTTTTGGAAGATTTGAATTCTACAGCGAATGGTCGCAACATCAATGTTTAATTCTGATTTGTGCATTGATCACAATTGGGCCCATGTATCAGAAAAGCTGCAGGAAATATCATAAACAGCATGCCATGAGCCTAACTGCTATCATCATCATCATCATCATCATCATCAAGTGGTTTGCTAGCTGGTGTAGTCGTTCATGCTTCGCCACAGATCTCGGTCTTCTGTGTTCTGGATCAGTTCCACCATTATTTCTTTTGGTCTGCCTCTTCTTCAAGTGATCTTTCTAGTCGTCACGATGTTTTGCGGTGCTTCGTTTCTCATCTCATGACCATCTGCTATTCAGAAATATATTAAATAAACATAATGAGTTCAGTTTAAAAGGGATCATCACGCAAAAGAAATAGTCTTTTTGGGAAAATGAAGACCAAATTACACATCTTTGACAGGGCTGGCAAACGAGGACCTCAACAGTTGAATATTAAAAAAAAAAAAAAAGAAGATACACGCATTGGGAATGCGATGTTTCAGAAACATTCTTTGCATATCGGACAGAAGCCACATCACAAATGATGAATTTAGGCGTATAATTACCAGCACACTGGTAACTATGAACCTCTATTAACTACAATGAAAAGATGAAAAGGCAATAGTACGGAAATGTAATAAGATTCTACGGCCTCTCATATATATATATATATATATATATATATATATATATATATATATATATATATATATATATATATATATATATATATACACACACACACTCACGGTTCAATAGAGGGAAAGAGTAGAAGAGGTAGATCTATTAAGTGCCGGATACAGTATTTGACTGACTTTACAGACCTTAGGTGTGCAACCATGATGTCCATTACATCTGACCGTCAAAGGTGGGGATAGCTGATCAGTCAACAACAGCAGGTGATCCCACAAACGTAGTGTTACGGAATGATGAGATGATGATGATGATAATGCTGATAATGACGATGACGTTTAGAAAAAGAATACAGACAATTCTTACACTACACCCTACCCCTCTCTTTCCCCCACCCCACAAGCCAATGTCACCATCTTCCGATGCTTAAAAAATGGACGGAAAGAAGTAAAAAACGAAAGTCTGTATTAGCAGTCCCATGTGTGGGTTCCGTAACCCCACTGTGGGAAAACAAGAATATTCCCCACAACAAGCATATCGTAAGATTGGACTAACTGGAAGTGCATCTGCCTAAGAGGCAAGTAACCAACAGTCTGCATACAAATAAGTCAGATATGATAAACTGATGTGCACGCAACACATAGGTTCTGGAGCAAACACTAAATTCGAGAGGTGGACGAACAACCAGAAATATCCGCCGGAGTTTACAGCCGGAGCGCAGAGAAGAAGAAGAAGAAACCTGTCACACCTTTTGCAGTTGTCTAAATATTATAACGGACATCCCCCCCCCCCCCCCCCCCCCCCCCACCCATGTCATGATGGTAGCCCCCCCCCCCCCCCCCCCCCCCCCCCCCCCACCCCAACCCCCCCCCCCCCCCCCCACAGCCAGTAGTACCAGGATTGATGACATGTAACCCTATGTCATATGGTAGCTAGGTAGATATTAATTAGATGTATGGAAATTAGCTGGTGAAAATAGTAGACACGAGCAAGCCATAAGTAAGTAAGTTTTACCCCACCATGACATCATACAAACGATAAAACACCCGGTGTCACCATGCGGATGAGGATCAACCGTGGAGAGGTCACAGAAACCGTTTTCAACCGTCAGGCTGAAGCCAGGGCGAGGCTTCACAATAACGAAAAATTACGTCCCACATAGGGACGACCTTGGTTGAACAAACAGTAACATCAAGGGAGATGGCAAATCGTCAAGCATGGTTATAGTTAATGCACCACAACGATTGTTGTTACACCTCGCCAGGACAGTACAACAAGCAACTAACACACGGTGACACCAAGAACCACCATTCGGATGAGGATCACCCGGACACAAGTCACATAAACCCGTTCAAACCATAGTTTGGGTTATATTAAGACCCGTGACAACTGCTAGAGTGGGGCTTTAAAATAATGAAAAATAGCATCCCGTACTGAGACTTCGTGTAATTACAACGGTAGTGTCCCTTCTTCTCCTCTTCATATGTAACGTGTTGACGTTGAGGTCTGGATACGTCTGAGCATTAATCCATGCATGATCAGATTACTTTGTAATGGCCAGAGGCCCTAAAATAACATTACAGTTAAACTGGGTTTACCGGGATTTGCTCATTACGACTCTCATCCTGGAGGTGTTAATCCTGCAGACTACAACCACATATAATAGCGGTTCTCAACCGGTGGGTTGCGACCTTTTTGTTGGCAACGAAAATAGTATGGTTGGGGGCGCCACATCATAAAGAACTGTATTAAAAGGTCGCGGCATTATGAAGGTTGAGAGCCACTGCCATATAAGGACAAACCAGAAAACACATGAGACGTTTATAATTTAAGGATCTTCTGCGTGTTTTTAATTTTTCTTCCATTGCGCTGGGTAAGTCGGTCTTCATTCTGCATCTGGATGCCATAGTTACATGTTCTATTTCGTGGTCTGCAACTTTCTTTGGGTTGTGCCCTGAGACGGTAAGCTGAAAGTGAAGGACCATTTTCCACCCCTTCGGGCGTATTGGGCAAATAGTGCTAGACATATATTTTAAAGACCAATCGGCACTCGGTGTGTGTGATGTGGTCAGCATCGCACCGGACGCCTTTACTTCCCAGGAATTTACCTGGTACTTATTTAAGGCTAGCTGAAAGTGTGACACCCAGTAACTCAGGTTTCAAAGTAACGAATAATTGCTTCTCTCCAGGGGACGACTTTAGTGTTGAAACTTTTTTCCTCCAGGCAATGTCTTCCTTTTGCTGCTGGAGAAGATGCTGAAGCTCATTCGCGTGACCGGCACAAGCCGGGCGGCGTTCGGTTTCTAAAGGCGGCCTTCAAGTTACAAGTCCAAATTTACTAACAAATTTTGTTAGGATTTCAATCTGTTCGAGTTTGAGGCGTTATAATTTCTAGGTACTACTGTATACTCAGCCCTGATGTATGGTGCAGAAACCTGAATAGTCAACACACAGCTAGTAAACATAATTGAGTCTCTGCCAGTGTGGAAATAGGGAATAAAATTAAACAAAAACAACTAAATACAAAGGTTCTGAAGAGAGCTGAAATAAGAAATAAATGCACACACACACACATACATACATACACACACACACACACACACATATATATATATATATATATATATATATATATATATATATATATATATATATATGTGTGTGTGTGTGTGTGTGTGTGTGTGTGTGAGGGTGGTGGCGCCCACCATGAAAACAAAACAGGTCCTTGTCTTTCTGTTAATTTTCAACATATGTAGTTGAAAACTGAGATACCAAGGCTACACTGAAAGACAACTTTATTTTAAAAAGCAAAACGCTTCAAGAGATAAGAGAACGAACGAAAGAACGAACTTTATTTTCAAAGGATCACAAATTAGGCATGCATGCCTGTCATACATTCGGCTCTTACAAACTGCCATCTTTCACACAGCAGTTTTATTTCATCAATAAAGCATGTTATGTTCATGTAATAATATGCATATTATGCATATTATGAATATCAAGTCAAAAACAAAAGCATGGGTGGTAAAATACATGTCTGACTCTCAGTGTTCAAAATAACTGACATAATTTATAGCAGTGGTTTTCACCCCCCCCCCCTGCCGCCCCCCCTGCCCCCCCCCCCGCCCTTGAAACTATGACAAGACCCACATGCCACATTCCCCTTCCACGTCTTACCTCCTGACTTAAATAAAATAAAAATAAAAAGAGAACACAAAGAAAAACCCTGAACTCTATAAATAATAATAAGAAGAAGAACTCCACGCACGAGTGTGCACAGCAGGGGTCCACCGGTCATCAGTAAAGATCCTTCGTCGACAATTGTTTAGGCCCATTGCTTTCCTAAACAATCTCGGAAGATGGGCAGACCTGGATCATGAAACCAGGCCCCGATCTTCCCCTGCTGCACTGAATCGGACTCGATAGGGACAAGACGGTATGGTGACTTTCAACAGGTGATGTGAGATTTGGTGTTATATTGTGACTGCGCTAGCAAATTAGATCAGTTGACTACCTTCACGACCAGAAGGACAAGCTTATGGTTTGTTTATTGGACAATTGTTAGATTTTGGCCTTTGGCAGAGAGACATAGGCAGACATTTATCGAATACTTTGGCTTTTAAGGGATAAGACCCCCCCCCCCCCCACACTAGCAACTCGGACCAGTCTACCGAGGCCCATCCCTCACGACGTTCCGTTAAATTTAAGGGTCCGAGGAAAAGTAAAACAAACGTTGGCTGCTAAAGATGGGGACGGAGCGCTTATAGGAATGCTCCAGACGCTATGATGTCGATTCTTCAATCAGTTCAACTAAGTAAATCGATGGGTCAAAAACATAACGTCCCTAGCTTTTTGTTTTACATATAATTTTACTAATTTATTTTATTTACGGTTAGTTAGTTAGTTAGTTAGTTAGTTAGTTAGTTAGTTAGTTAGTTAGTTGGGTTATCCTCATTGCACTCCGGACATGTCCATAGGTGCTCAGATCCTCCCCTCAGTATGAACCCCAACGTCCGATGGCTAATAGTACCAGTTCTATGTTGATTAACAAGTCTTCTGACGTGTCTGGTGTGCGTCTCGTTTTTTGCTGTACCGATCTTAATTCCCAAGTCTGCCATTCTGGCGAGTGATGTTGATTCACTGCTACCAAAGTCCTCTATCCTTCCCATTTCTCTGAGGGCATTGATAATATCAGCATGATCCATAGGCTGACAGTCGGTAGTGATAGCGGATCCAGCCAACCTGTCAGCTCTTTCATTTCCATCGACGCCTGCGTGTCACGGAACAAAAATAAAGGTGACTCCACGCACAGTGGACTTCTGTAATGATTCAAGCCATTGTCTTCGCACTGAACCTGCCTGAACCCTCCGGATCATACTCATTGAATCACTGAATATACACACGCGGGTGTATTTTTGTGTTTCAAGCCAGGCAAGCGCTTGCGTCACTGCCATCACCTCCATCGTCATGCTGCTGGTTGTCATGGAGAAGGCGCCGTTGGCTTCTTTGACTGTTCTGCCCGCTGAGCGTGCTGTAAATGCCCATGCGCTTCTTCTTTGGCGTATAACGGATCCGTCTGTATAGATTATTGCACCTGCTTCGTCTGAATTTTCACCGATGAGAGCGTTGACCTCTGCATTAACAGCAACAGGATTCTCTTCTCTACATCGCCTGTTGAGTGTGACAATACAGGAAAATGTACAAATAAACGCCTGAGGCACAGGTATACATTCTGCACCAGGTATGATGTCGGTTAGGCTACATATTTGCCTAATAACATCTTCTGCCCGACCTAGCCACGATTTCCCCCTCTTCAGTCTGTCGCCCTTTTCACTAAAAAGCGCTTGATGCAGTGGGTGTTTCTTATCAGCACATATTTTGAGATATGCCCGAGCCCTCCACATCCTGATCCTTTGGTTCATTGTTGGAAAGTCAAGTAGATACCTCATTGCTCCACAGGATGTGTCTCTTGTACATCCCAAAATAATGCGCATGGCTTCATTTTGCACCTTTTCGAGTCGTTCAATCTGGGTAGCACTGACAGTGAGGATGGCCAGACCGTATTCAATGGGGGAAAGGACCAGACCGTAGAATAGAAGTATTAGTAGTCTTTGCTCTATATTGGAAGCAGCCATAATCCTCATTGCATATAGACCTTTGCGTGCCTTTGTTATCACATGGTCAACGTGTTCCCTGAATGACAAGCTGCGATCGAACCTCACCCCGAGAAACGCCATAACATTGGTTCTGATCAATACACTATCACGCATTTTCACTTCTGGTAAGTTCGACTTGACAATGTGATTGTTCAAAGAGAACCATGACACTGATACCTTCGAAGGATTGACATAGGCATTGGAACCATCACACCAGGCGGCAATTCGATCGAGTTCTTTGTGCATTGTGCTGGCGATCTCCTGTCTATCACGCCCTCGTCGATAAATCAAAATGTCACCAGCAAATGACAAAGTCCTTCCCTTTCCATTCAACTGCTGCTCAGTGATCATCACCGTATAAACGTTGAATAAGACTGGTGATAGTGGTGATCCCTGTGGCAAGCCTGGACATATCGTTTGCGGTTCTGAGGACCAGCTACCACATCTGAGTACAATCTTTCTCTGGAACAGGACCGCAGCAATCCAGCGGATCAGAATAGGATTAACTTCTAGTTTAAGCAGTAATTGCATTAAATAATCATATGGTACTTTATTGTAGGCATCTTCTAAGTCCAACACTGCCGCACATGTCTCTTCTTTAATCTGAAATCCCTCGTACACATCGTAGGCGAAAACTGCAGCATTGAACCATGTCTCTTTATTTAACCTGTACCCTCCAAGTGTTGGTGGCAACTTATCATGTAGTTCCAAGTAGGTGGTCAATCTTTGTGCGACAATTTTTTCCAAAAGTTTGCCAACAGTATTCTGCATCGAGATGATTCTATAGCCGCAGATCTTTGAGTGGTCTTTATTAGGCTTTGGTAGTGGTAACAAATAACTATGGAGCCATTCCTCTTGTATCTGGCCACTCTGGATGCTGATATTGAATTCCTTTGCCACGCTTTTCAAATCAGTATTCGACATCATCAGCATGTCGTTGTATCGGATGCCGTCAGGGCCTGGAGCAGTGCTGCGCGATTTATTGAGGCAAGTTCTTAAGGTATCTGCAGTGATTGTAAGATCAGTGCCTAGCACAGTGTTCTCGCACAGAATCGACAGTTTCATCTTAACCCCTATTCTTGTAGCTTCGTCTTTTTGGTCAGTTTGCTCCAAGTAGCGCGCCAGAAGGGTTTTTCCTTAATCAGCATCAGTTCTCTGCCATATCAGGTCTGTACCCTGAAAATCAGGGATACCTCTTAGTCATGCGGCACCGTGCATGCTCCGTTGAAGGCGCCAGAATGTCACAAGAGATCCCTCGGAGCAAACGCTCTTGCAGAATTCGTTCCATTTCGCTGTCTTAGCTTCCTTCGCAATTACCTTGAAAGCCACTGTCTGCTTGTTGACCTCATCTTTCAGACTGATCAGGCGTTCAGAAAGTGACGAATTTTTGTTACAATTAAACTGAAAAAGATTTTTGTGATAACGGATTATTTAAAATATAATTGCACTCAATTTCATAATTGCTTGACACCCCATTAAAAATTCCTTGCGTACTCGGGGCAGGGAACACCCTTCCCTACCCCTCCTTTTTGCGGTACATGAGTAAGTTCTAAGGGACTGTCAGGCAATTTCGAAAATAAATGCATTTTTACTTGATCACATTTTGCTATGTGGCCGGTTAGGGTGTTCCATGCCATATACCCGAGAGGTGCGCTATCTTAAAAAAGTTGGAGAACTCTGTATTAGCTGGAGTTGTGCCACAGTTTGTGCGACAGGGCGAGTCCTGACAGCCACCATGTCGCCCACCGGCTGGGCCTCTTCACCGTGAAAGGTAGAAAGTTCTCTCTACAGACAACGGCGCTCTTCAGTACGCAAGATGGCAGCCTCCAGAGTGGATTCAAGTCGGAGGCTGTTCAATCGGTACCGAAAATTTTTTATCGCTGCTGGATTAACGTTAGGATTACAGATAGTTATCAATCAGTATTTTCTGAGTATCAATACTCGGACTGAGGAGGTTAAAAGGACTCACAAAAATATAACCGACGACAAGGGAAATTTCCGTTCTGAGGTAAGTAACAATAATATAACATCTAGTGATCTAGTAATAGTAATAATAGGTTATAGACTATCTATACTAATAAATACGTAAGAAGATCGTCGTGTCGTTTTCATTTATGAAATATTATAACATTAAATTTACTGTAATATTATATTACTGCAGTAATATTAATATTGAAATGTTATTAATCTTATGTTATATTAATTACATCAATTTCTTTTTTTTTTCCCTTTCCTCTAATAGTAATTAAACTAATTATAATAGTTATACAACCTCGGCGCCCAACCAACATGTAAACATGTCCATGTCCTGTCCTTTGCATATCATCCCGCCCCTAATTTAATCATAAATGAATTATTTCTTTTGTTGTTGTTGTCGTTCACAAACTAAGTTTCAATAAACAATATTTATTATTATAACTTTTATATTTATTTATTTTTATTTATAATAATACTAGTATTAGATTTATTAACTCTTTCCTACCTGGCTAGTGTTTTTTTTTAAATTCAACAATATAATATTTATGTTTGAGTATTTCAGTTTTACATTACAAAAGCAAAAAATTTGTAGTTTAACAAAGTAGCTTAGTTTATTCCCACCCTACAACTGACATACAATAGTATTTGAAATAGAAAATAAGGCCTTGGAGGAGAAGAATAGTAATAATTTGTCATAATTAAAAATTTTCTATGAATGTATAAAGTGACAATTTCTTATCAGTTCAGTGCAAGGTAATAGTAGCTAAGTAGCATTTTCATTCATTCAATAGCTGCTGCTTGCTTGTGTATAAGGTATTCTGTGTTACTGATTTTGGAGACAGATAAATGTTAATTTATAAAAAGAATATTGAGAAAATCTTGGCCAGAGGGGATGGTCACAACACACCCAGTGCTAACCTTTTCATGGCTATAAGATCACCAACCGACACAGAAAAGCAGAAATAAAATATCAGGTTAATTTATTTTATTTGTATTCATCCTTTCTTCTGTCCACTCCAGATTTCTTTGCCATATCTTTATTAGTCTATGAGTTAAGAACGGAATACTTGGTTCAGCCCCAAGTGAAACACTTGATAAATAGCTTTATATCAGTAAACCAGAGAGGCAATCTAGCCTATTTCAACTTTAATCAAGTCAAAGCTGTATAAATCTTACTTACTTAGTCGCTCCTCTTCTACCTTGGGGTGTAGAGGTTTGCCAGAGAGATCGCCAGACGTCTCTATCAGCAGTTTTCTTTCTGGCTTTGTTCCATTCCAGTCCTCTGTCAGTTAGGGACTGTCGGATGTTGTCTTCCCAGCGCACCCTGGGTCGTCCTGGTCTGGTTCTTAGCCTCCCATGCTTGCCATGACGACAGATTTTCTCCCATTCTGCATACATGTCCAAACCATCGTAACTGTGACTGATCCACTCGGGTTTGTGAGGACTGGGTATCAAGATCTTGACATATTGTCTGATTGCGGACTTTGTCCCTTCTTGTCACTTGGACCACCTTTCTCAGATATCTCATTTCCGAGGCCTGCAACTGGCTTCTGTGAGCTGTTGTCATTGCCCATGACTCACACCCATAGGTCAGGACTGGTACATAGGTAGAGCGGTAAACAGCCATTTTCGTCCTCTTGCCAATTTCTCTTTTGCTAAGAAACCCTCGGTTTATGGCCTGGAAGAGTCTCCCAGCAGCTGCTTTTCGTGTAGCCAGCTCAGTCTTAATTCCTCCATTTCGGTCTAATACAACTCCAAGGTATTTAAACTGGTTAACCTGCTCCAATGCATACTGTCCCATCATGATCTGGTGTTTCATCTCCTCTCTTGAGATCACCATGTTTTTAGTTTTGGAGATACTGATGGTCAACCCTCTCTTTTCAAGCTCTTTCTTCCAGACAAGTAAGTTGGACTGAAGCTGTATAAATCACAGGTACATTAGGACTGCTACAGCAGCTTTCATCAGGGTTACTGGCCTCCTTCTGTTAAATGTTTCTGACAAGAGGATTGAGGAAGTAACAAATGGTTTTCATGGCATAAGTTATGCACAGAGTTCAGTTTGATTCAGTGCAGATTGCTACTGTGGCTGTCCAGATATAGTCATCTTCTTCTTTGCGTTCACCAGCTGTACATTCTGGCGTAAAGTTCTGGTTGTTCGTCCACTTCTGGACTGCAGTCCTGCTCCAGAACCTGGGTGTTGCATGTGCATCAGTTTTACAGATCTGATTCTATTGAATGCAGACTGCTGGTTCCTTGCCTCTCAGGCAGATGCACTTCGACTTCAAAGGAAGCTCCCCAGTTAGTCGACTCTTACGACATGCTTTTGGGGAGGCAGTGGGTCTATTCTTGTTTTCCCCACAATAGGGCCCCGGAACCCACACGGGGGAGATATAGTCATAAATGTCTTGATTTCATTTATGAAATCTGTCAGCGTACAATGACTGACTTGCCAGCTTGTTGTTAATTAAACTAAGGAATTATAAAGGTTATAATTGGGAGGATTGACTTCTTTAAAATGGGTTTTTTCCTTTATGGCTTGGTCTGTCTTCACAGAACAGCTAGCTGCCTGCCGAGAGCGTGACTTCCATAGCTCCGGTGATGATCCCCAGGGGTCTCTGTTAAAAAGTACACTCATGAAGCGTATGATGTGATCTGAAGCCATTACTTTTAGAGCATGAGGCAGAGGGTTTGACTGATGCTTTCCTAATATCCTGCACCAAACAGGAGAAATCCACAGGTCACGGGACAGTCTAATATTTTAGAGGGTGGTAGATAGGCTGCATGCAGTCGTGGGACCTAGGCTACATGCAGTCGTGGGGCCTAGGCTGCACTCTCTCGTGGGACATAGGTGGGTTGAGGTTAGGGACAGTTCAAGAACATATACATATATATGTTTGTTTTAGGGTCGTTAAAAGCAACAGAAAGCCGGGAAATCTGGTCTTACCACTCTAAAATGTTTGATTGTCCTGTGACCTCATTTGGGGTAGGATATTACGAAAGAACCGTTTGAACATTTTGCCACAGGGACCCCTGACTTATATGGTACCTGTTGTAAAAGCACCCACTTTCAATGCAAACTTTATATAATGTCTGTTTTACATGACTGAGTTGACACCAGAGCTGAATTGGTTGAAGAACATTGAAGATTGGCACTATTGAGAATTTAGTTTATTGTTAGTAGCTGGGGGCGAACATTGGACTGTTGAGAGTTTTCTGTTAGCAGTTGAAGGAAAACACTGGTACTATTGAGAATTTAGTTTTCTGTTAGATAGTAGCTGGGTGTGAACACTAATACCATTGAGATTTAGCTTACTGCAAGATAATAACTGAGGGCAAACACTGGCACCGTTGGCAGTTTAACTCAAGTGGACTTTTAGTAGTCCAGTACACAAACAACATCTGTTTCAGTCTAGTGATGATCTTAATCTCTGACAGAGTACACTCTGCTCACCTTTTGATGTTATTTATCCACCTGTTGATGTTATTTCTCCATCTACTTAGGCTATTTACACATCTTTTGACCTTTTTTTTACACATCCCTTGCTGTTATTTGCACATTTTGTTTTATGTTTCTTACATGCCTTTTGATGTTATTTGCACATCTCTTGATGTTATTTACACATCTCTTGGTGATATTTATGCTTTTATAAATGTTTGCTCATCTTTTGATGTTATTTACACATCTTTTGATATAATTTTTCTGTTTATTAGTGTTATTTACCTATCTGTTATCGTCATTTATCTACCTCATGGGGCTAATTGCACATCTCTGGATTTTATTTACCAATTTTTTTTACATTGACTACCAGTTAGTGTGTTTGTAACTGGTTTTAGAATCAGCACTACTCCATTCAGAATATTCCCACACATTCCTGGACACCTTCCTGATACACAGTAAAGGTTTTAAACTCAGGATAGAATCATAGCAAGTTAACCTGCCAGGTGTCACATGTATTTATGTACATAGAATGAGTTGATTTAAGAACCAATATCGCAGTACTCGGGGCATTTCTATAAGCGTTCCGTCCCCATCTTCAGCGCAGAGTGCCATTAACAATAGTCCCAGTAGCATTCTGATTATAGGCCTGTCTTGCTTTCCTCTGAGCATCAAGTATCGGCCAGATCCCTTCATCACACCCCACTGCATTACTCTCGCCAGACTGGTGATTTTTTTTGCTCCGAATTGTTCATGTTTTCCTACACAGACCTAACCACGTTTGCCTTATCATGCATCGATTTTCCACCAACTTGTGCAGAGCCAGCAACTCTATCTGCCTTTTATTTCCCAACACACCGGCATCACCCAGAGAAAAGATCCAGACAGTGCTCCTAATTTAAGCATGCCACTCTGCATGAAGCATGTCTGACCTCACTTTTCTCAGCTTGCTTTCTGAGTCATAGAACATAGAACAGTAAACCTATCGCCAACGTCATAACAAGAAGTAGAACTCCAGCTGTGTTCTTCAACAGTGGAGTAACGAAAAAGCACAGCTGGAGTTGGTCATAAATAATCACAGCTGGAGTTATGCTTCTTGTAAGGACTTTGGTATAAGTTTATTTTTCCTATGTATGGAAGCTTTTAGAACACTTTGTGTCTTCTCCCATGCATTTTGAATATTATTCAGATCCTCCTCTGCTTACTTCCCCCTGAATCAGATTCTCATGAAGCAGGATCTGTGTCTGTTCTACTGCTCTTACCCTTCTTATAGTTCATGCTGTGTGACATTTTTAGTCAGGTCCATTCACAACCTACTGTCTCGTGTATTTTCAGTCGTTTATAACACAGATGAACTTACATGCCTTGATGTAAAAGTGTTCAGCATCTTCTCTATCCGTCTCCCTACTGATTTTCCACTCCAACTTTCCTACCATCACCATGTATTCCAGTATTCCCCTTTTCATGACATGACCAAAGAAGATTGATAGTCTGATGTGTGTAATCAGTTCTCTTGGTGTGTTAATTTCTCTTAAGACATCTTCATTCTTCTTTCTTTTTCTTCTTTTGTGAACTCTGTGATACCAGGTGAAAGCCCAGTGTCATGGTTTTCTGTATTTGTCTTACACTATTTGGGTTGCTCTGGTGATGGATTTGTTTTTGTTTTTTTGCAGGTTTCTGCTACACCATTTATCCGTCTCTTTCTTCTACTTCCTCTCGACTTCCTTCCCAATGTTCTGCTTTAAAAAGTCTCAAATGCAGTTTGCCGTGGCTGCATTCTCACTAGATGGCTGAACCATTTCATTCTTTGTCAGTCAGTATAACGCAGACATGGTCTTATTCCAAAATTCTCTCTAAAGCTGGTATTCGTAACCCTGTCTGTTGTGTTGTTGATGACCTTGCGGAGACAACACATTTCACATGTAGTTATTTTCTGTTCTTTTGACCTGTTCATTGTCCATGTTTTGCACCGACAACATAAAGTTGGGATAAAGATGCTATTGATCATTTGAAGTTTTGCTGGAAGGAAACATTTGGGTGTCTAAGCTTTTCATTACATTTTTAATGTCCATGGTGTTTTCATCATTCATCTGTAAAACCAAATCTCTGCCACTGCCACATACTTATTCACTAACCTGAGCTAATTGCCAGTGATTCACTTCCATATATTTGGCAGTTGGAATTATACAGCTCTAAAGAACTATCCTCCCCACCCAAATTGTCACTGAAAGATTGCACAGCAGATTTTTCGTTTTTTTAAAGATACTGCGTTTACTTGAGCGTTGCTATATTTAACTTCTTTAATACATCTTTCGTGGGCTGTTATCAACGTACACATGTACTCGAAACTTATCCACTTGCCTCGGACGTGTTTCAATTACTCTGATGTTGTGGGGTGGGGGTGAGGGGGGCATATATGTATAAGTAAATACCATTACTTTTTATTTTGCCTTATGTTCAAACTAAGACCTTTGTTCTACTTACTACCAGCGTGACTTCACAACCTGTGCCTTGTTTTACAGTAAGTAGCTCATTTCCCACAAGAACAGCAGAAGCCATTCTGTTAGTTGTACATGGCTCACACATGCATGGTCAGAAAGGCCTTAATGAGCTCCTGGTCTGCATGCTGTTGGAGAAATTCACGAAAGACCGAAGAAATACGAGAAATGTCCGGACAGTCTCTGGCATCAACAGTTATACAACAGAGATCATCACTATGGATATAGTCAGCAGAACCCGGGGATAAGCGAACAGAAAATAATCAGCTTCGATGGGAAAAAATGTTTTGAGAAAACGAGAACGTCCAAGGATAGACGCTGATGAGATAGACCAGAGGTGATGGACTGGATTCCGCTCATGATATCGAGTAGAAAATACTCAGAATGGAATGGGTTAGTTGCGTATCCTTTACAGAACGTTTTAGAACCAACCCCAACAGTCCCTGGCTGTTGTGTGGTTTTTCTAGGCAAATTTACGTTCAGTAGTTTGCCATTGCTTCCTGGACGGTCGGCTTTCTTGATACCACTGTCGAAACAAACGCAAGGCGCATGGCCCGCAGCTGGGATCGAACCCGGAATCTCGGCATTACGAAGCGTTCGCATCAACTTAGCCACAGAGCCGACATAATGGAATGGATTGGAAGAAAAATATGACGATAATGATCCTTTTGAAGGATCCACACTATAGCACCCGTAAGATGCCAGTCTTATAATGTAGGTTCCGTGCCCTATTCTGGATTCTCCATTTTAACCAGCTGCTGAAGTGTTTCATAATAGAGTCCACTTAAGTCGAATTTCGGTTATGTCGACATGACCAGCTTAGTCCCGGCAATTTTCTCTATGGTGTGTGCTGTCGGGATAAGTAGAAATCCTGAAAAGTGGAAGCATTTTCTTAGGTCCCAGCGACTTCTACTTATCCAGACTCGACTGTATGTTGTTCTGTTCTATCTGCTTCTTTTAAAACCAGTATGTCCTGAACTGCAGCTGAGGTTTGTCAGACTTGCTAAACTGCAGCATCGACGGTCAGTGAATGTATTAAGAGTATTTCAGCGATTGATCTGTAGAATGTCTGTCCATTAGGGGAAATTAGGACTAGTTCTCTGTCTGCTGTTTACCACACTTAACCTGATTAGTGGGTCAGGGTGTACTTTTGTGTTGAATAGACTTCCGCATCTCATCGTCTGTAGCCTCTACCTCTTTCTCCCATGCCGCCTCCTCCCCTTCTTCTGTTTCTTCTTCTTCTTCTATTTCGGTCACAGGCATGAGGGGAAGTTAAGTCTGATGTGATGTGTATAAGGAGATATTCCGTACACCACTCGGGCGCCAGTACTTCACTGTTCTGGTTTTACGGAACCTCATGCAAGACTCCTGTTGCACGTCCCCGTCGTGCGCCACGGATAATGTCTCAAATGAGCATTAACACAGTTGGCAGGGGATCTCGGAGCTGGCGGCCCCCAGAGGTGTAGAGTCCTTTCTGGCTCTCACCAGCCCGCCCCCAAACGCATGGGTGAAAAGTAACAAAACTCAAGGACTGCTTGCTAAATGTACCATCAAATGACAACTCTTGGTTAAAATTCGGGAGCGAATGGAAAACTGTGCTGCTGAGACTCAACCCTGACCGAGAGATTTACCCGCAGCCAAGACGAGTAACATCTCTTGTGGGCGACTTCTCGCAGCAAGATCCCACCTACGTACATCCTCTGTCAATCCTCAGTGTCGTCGTCACCGCGCTGAGGTACACCATGGCAGCAACTATTCATATGCTGGCTTGAAAACAATGTCCGACAAAGTTACACCCCACGGCACACATGCAAGCTCAAAGTCCGACGATCATAACTCGTACCGAAAAGTCTGAATGTCCGTATCCACTGGTCCAACTCGCCCGAGTGTTGGGACCAAACAGGTGAAGCCACGCCTGACGCATTTTGCTTCCCCATTCTGTCGTGCTAAGGGCACAGCTGAAACAACGTTAAAGGTGTCTAACGTAAGAAGAAAAAGAATGTACCTATTTGTGTGGCCACAAACGTCCTAGACCTGCGGGCTGCTCCCCGCTGATCTCCGGAGAGCGCAGCCTTGTAGCGCGGGAAGCTCAATACACGGTTGTGAGGTTAAGCAGTCATGGGCAGGACGTGACGATTCCTTGGGTGAGCCCAGAACCAGAGCATCATGTGTCGGCTCTGCATTTATGGAAGCCTCCTTGGATGGCGGGGAATGCCCATGATCTGCCCCTGCCTTCCCTTGAGGGCTGAAAACTCTACATAGAGCTGCCTTAAGGACGACATGCCGGGGGCCACACTTGTTAAAAGTCAAAGAGGACACCACACAAATAAGGCAACATCTCGACCCACACAAAACAATGGCCACAGTCAACCTAGAAATAGGCTTGACGTCTTCCTCCGAAGTCGGAGTACATCTGCCGGAGAGGCGAGGAACGAGTACTGCAAACAAATAAGCCAGTAAAACGGATGTACACGCAAAACTAAGAACTCAGGTCAAGGTAAAAGCCAAAAGTCCATTTTGGACGAACAACCGTGACTTACCGCCGGAATTCACAGCCGGTGAACAAGAAGAAGCTTCTCTTCCTCCTCTTTCTTCTTCTTCCAGTTAATGATTTTAATACGCAACTTCACGGCTGATGTGACGGCGATTGTTGTTAATCGTAGTCTCTTTTTCCACAGGTGATATTGACGACGATTCTGGTTAGAGATTATAATGTTCTGCTACGCACGATGACGACGATTCTGGTTAGAGATTATAATGTCCTGCTTCGCACGATGACGACGATAGATTAACGCCTTCAGTTTCCTTCGCTGCAGACGACGCCGGTGATTCGGATAACGATTAAGGTGTCTACCTCTACCGATGATCATATGATAATGACTTCGGTGAACGATTATATTGTCCGCTTCCACAGTGATGACGCTGATTTAGGTTAATGATTACAGTGACCGTGTCACCGATGATAATGCATATGATAGTGTTAACGATTATAATATAATCCTCCTCTTATGTTAACGGTGTTCCCAGTTCCCGTCTTCCACGTTGATATTTTGTGGCTTCAGGGATGATTGATCGATATTTGTGGTCCACCCGAAATCCGCGTCGGCGGATTTAAAGATAAAATAACATCAGTTTCCCAGGCCAACCTTGTCAAAACTATCAGTTGTCACAACCACTTATAGCATGACAGTGAAGATAGCAGTTGTCACAGGGGCACTTGCAAGGCAGGCGGAGCAGAAAGCAACTCACGCATTGATAGTGACAGACTCAGTATGCGTGCTCAAGAAGATCCTGACTAGCAGTATTCTACTAGAATGGTTGAATTTCATCCAGCCCCAAGGCTGTACTCATCGGAGCACGCCGAAGTAAAAGGAAATAAAAGAGCCCGCAGACTGGCCGTGTCTGCAGTGATCGGTGGAGGAAGAAGTATGGGCATGGCAGACATACTGAATATGCTGCGTTCTAGAGACTTTGGGAATGAAGAAGTCAGAGACAATCAACCGCCAGATAGAAATGTGTATTTAAACTAGGACAAGCATGCAGGAAACCGGTTGCGGGGCAAAGGAAGAAGATATGCCAAACGACTCCTGCTGGCTACTTTGAGCATGGAGTCAGGGAGGCAGCTGCCTCATGGGAGGACGGAGCACGGACGGCTCGGACCGATGTACTAGTATGTCGAAATGGACAGTAAGCAAGCAATGTGTATATAATATGAATATAAAGTTGAAAAAAAAAAAAATTAATAAACTAGGGTGTGTGGGTGGAGGGGTGCAAATGCACATATTCATCTAATCACACATCCATCTTTGATGGAGGGAAACGGAGTAAGAGAAGAAGAAAACGGTTATAACGTGGCAAACCCTATGACCTATAATTTTGTTATTGTTACAAAACTATATAATTGCTATGGCTGAAGCCAGCGACTGCGGTGACGACTATTATATCCAGTGATCCAGTTACATACACCAGAGGCTGGCGTTCAGCAGCGCCCGTCCTTGAACCGATTTCTCCTGCTAGACGAAAATGAATGTTCACGCAGCAGAAAGTGGCGCGGACCGACAGGAAAAGACTCGAGTGGTGCCAGCTCTTGTAGCAACTCAGTAAGCTCTTCAGCTGATTAATGTGCTGTGTTCATGTTGTCATGAGTGGGAGGCGTGACCGGAATTTGACTTGCATGGTCGCATTGGAAGTCTTAGACAAGTGTCTCAGTTTTGCTGGCCGGGACGGACAGAGAGAAAATAAAGCTGAAGAGGTCGGGTCAGAGATCTTAAAGTGCTTAGTTTATTCTCGTTCCAAAAGGGATTGTTGGTAGGGCTCTTGTCTCCCCTTTCCCCCGCCGTACGCAACGAAACGGACATATTTTTGAACATTGTGTCACTATTTCTATCATCTCCACTTTGTTGTGAGTGGTAGCACCTGTTTTAAACACTTTCGTGAGCCCGGCTCTCTATCGTAGTTGGCTAAACCGGATTGCGCGGAGACCCGGTGACGAACTCCTTGTGGTCCGGGTTAAATCCCGGGGGTAGGCAGGAAAGCCACATTTCTCCCAGATTTACGGTATTTACAATGGAATCAAGGCCGAAAGGTTGCGATATCCATAATACCGAGCCTAAGGGTTAACAACTCAAGGCTTCTGGTTGCTAAAACAAACAAACAAACACTTTGTGGTGAGTATTTTTTTCAAAAAGGACAGAAACATTTTTTTAGCTTCACTGACACAGGAACGGAGTAAATATAAAGTAATCCGATTTTAGTGAAGTTGAAAATTCGACTACGACGATTAGTACTGCACTACTTCTTATTCGATTACGACTATTAGTACTGCACTACTTCTTATTCGACTACGACTTTTAGTACTGCACTACTTCTTATTCGACTACGACTATTAGTAATGCACTACTTCTTATTCGACTACGACTATTAGTACTGCACTACTTCTTATTCGACTACGACTATTAGTACTGCATTACTTCTTATTCGACTACGACTATTAGTACTGCACTACTTCTTATTCGACTACGACTATTAGTACTGCACTACTTCTTATTCGAACGACTATTAGTACTGCACTACTTCTTATTCGACTACGACTATTAGTACTGCACTACTTCTTATTCGACTACGACTATTAGTACTGCACTACTTCTTATTCGACTACGACTATTAGTACTGCACTACTTCTTATTCGACTACGACTATTAGTACTGCACTACTTCTTATTCGACTACGACTATTAGTACTGCACTACTTCTTATTCGACTACGACTATTAGTACTGCACTACTTCTTATTCGACTACGACTATTAGTACTGCACTACTTCTTATTCGACTACGACTATTAGTACTGCACTACTTCTTGGGGCTTTGTCTTGTACCCATTTTCTAAAGCAGAGTCGACCTTAAAGCTAAGGTGGTGGCTCCCAACTGTGTTAGATAAAAGTAGTGGTCCTAATTCCAAGCCTCGAGGAGAAGTGAGCATAACTTGCTTGTCTGATGTTTTATTATTCAATCAGCAGTCCTGTTACGATGTGTTCTGTATCATGCCAGTCGCGAAAACATTTCAGGAGATTTCCTGCTACATTTCTTCTTCTTCTTCTTCTTCTTCTTCTTCTTCTTCTTCTTCTTCTTCTTCTTCTTCTTCTTCTTCTTCTTCTTCTTCTTCTTCTTCTTCTTCTTCTTCTTTTTCGTCTGATTCTTCTTCTCATTGTTCTCCTCCTTCTGCTTCTTCTTCTTCTTTCTTCTTCTTCTTCGTCTTCTTCTTCTTCTTCTTCTTCTTCTTCTTCTTCTTCTTCTTCTTCTTCTTCTTCTTCTTCTTCTTCTTCTTCTTCTTCTTCTTCTTCTTCTTCTTCTTCGTCTTCTACTTCTGCTCCTTGTTCTCCCTGTTCTTCTTCTCCTTCTTCTTATTGTTATTATGATTTTTTTCCGTCTCCTCCTCTTTATCAACATTCTTCTTTTTCTTGCGCTCCAGCGTTCCTGGTTAACATACTAGATTGGATCGTTATGGCAGCCGAAGTTAGTTTAAAAAATTCATCTCTGTGAGCATTCAAACGTATGACCCCAGCGCCGACGGACAAGTGTTCTAGCCATGGTATTTGCATGGCTCCCCCCAGTGATAGACGTTTTACAAGATACATGTAATAAATATCCGATGGCATTCGATACAAATTTACATAAGATAAATGCTGGGATAGAAAAACAGCAATAAATCACGTGGTCTGGCTAGGCGGCTATTCTGTGTAACTTGCAATTGTGGTAGACTTGAATTTTTAACCTGGCAATAAATTGTTGTACAGGGCGGGGGGTGTTGTGTTTCGTGGTGGCACTGACTGGAGGTTTTATATACGGGCAACTCATAAACATTCTGCTTGACAGTGTTTCGAGCTAGGATGTATAGATTTTTGTGTGTGAGGGAGTGGGGGGGGGGGGGGGGGGGGGTTATCTTATGTATAGATCAGATCGGTCAGTCAGTCAAATACATCTCCACAAGAAAGGTTGGCTGCAGTGTATCTACAGTATGCTCTGTCTTTTGCTCAGGGTACACTCTCTCTGAGATAACTGTGGGCCCCTCTCTTGATGTTATGCCCCTCTCCACTTGTATCGCTGTCTGCTTCTTACTTATCTCCCCCCCCCCCCCCCCCCCCCCCCCCCCCCCAAGTAAGGATTTTTTATTTGGCCGAAAAATGCGGCTCTTCTTGTTTTTGTCCCTCAGCAAATGTGTAATCGTCGATATTTATATATAAGGAAAGAACGCGAATCGTGATATTAAAAATGTGGTCAATTCGTCTTCTCCAATTTTTAGGACAGGACATCTAATTAGGCCGGGAGTGCAGAGAGTGGCCAGCGGGAGTTAATAAGGTTCAATCCAACAGTTGATTTACCACAATTCTCGTCCTGATGATCTGATTATCTACATAGATGGTTTTGTATGGAGAGGAAAGAGAAGTGCCTGGGGTGTTGTAGCAAAAACCAATGGAAAATTTTTAGTGCCGGACAGCCCCTCATATGATTCCACAACTTCTAGCATGAGAATGGAGGTGGAGGCAGTCACTCCAGCTCGTCAGTGTCTAGAGAAAAAGATACATACACATGTCGTAATTTGTAGTGGAATCTAAAAGCATTCTGAAATATGTGAAGTCCGGATTGCTTCAAGCAGAGTGGCAAGCTGTACTTGCAAGGTCACGGGTAAAGAATGTACTTTGGATATTTTCTCCAGCAATGACAGCGTTGTGGGGAATGAACAGGCAGACATACTGGCTGGATTTGCACCGTTGGGTGGTGAATTGATACATGACAAGGCAGCTGTTGTGGTCAGAGCCCTTTGGGAACAAGTAACGAAGTCAGAAGAGAAACTGGATAATTATGGGCTGGAGAGAATGATGACATGGATGTGACCAGAGAGTTCGACCGGCACACTACGCCCGAAAGGGGAGCTTTTGGTTATAATTGTGGCGTTTGTTATTTGCGCGATATAAAATAGCTGAACATTGTTTAACATTGTTCGCACCAAGTAGCCCTGAAAAGGACTCTTACAGTGTTGATGTGATCGATCAAAGGAGACAGACCCAAAATACTGTTCTAGCCGATGACAAAGTATTCTACTGGCCAGCCAATCGGCTACCCGATTACCGATGAACCGGTCTCCTCTCAAATCTGTCAGAAATAGTTAACAAGCTTGACGTAAAAGGCGATTCATTAGGTGTGTTTCCTTTGAAATCGGGGATTTACCTGATAGGCATACCGATAAGCCAGGTATGTGACAGTGGATATGCACGTAACACACAATTCCTTTAACTAGACCAAAATCTGTTTATGAGCGAACAGCACGACTTTCAGTTCACATCAGGAGGAGGGGAAAAAAGGTGGTGGGTGGGGGGGGGGGGGCAGTTTGGAAAATCTCACTTAACATTTTTTTCTGTCCCACCATCTTCCTGTTTCATTTGTTACAATATCATATCCGTATATTGTATACACATGTATGGCTGTTTCCATGCCTCTTCTCCACGGCCTCACTGAAGCGTGTCCTAACTTGTATCTACGATCTTTAGCACGCCCTTCACCCATCTACATTTAATATCACGTTTCGCTGATTCTAAATACATCTCCCTTGTATATTGATGGAGCGTTCCCCATTTTCCTTGAAATCAAATAGTTTGTTATGTTATCACAAGTGACGTTGAGAATTTCCATATGTGCTCAGTCCTCCAGTGCAGTAGCCACCTTAAGGTACCTTTACTGTTTGCTCTCATGAGACGTTGAAATCGCAAGTCTGGTAACAGTTTCTGGATTCGTGATAATGCAGAGAATTCCCAAATTAAGGGGCCACCGGATGCTTGTAAAAATTTCTTACCCTGTTGAACCATGTTTTCTCAGTCTGTCCTATTCAAAGTCAGTGTCGTTTCCTAATCTCTTGATTCACTGTAATGTGTTTATATCTTTCTTTTCTCCTCCTCATGACGCGTCCAAATGAAATAAATTACCCACGTTCCGAGGGTGGCAGTTCGCTGTTTTTTTCAGTTAACTTCAAATCCCTTTTATTGCAGTGTTCTGTTGTTGTTGTACGAACGTTGTTCTAATTTTAGCTGGCACCATTCCTTATATCCTTATGATAATGATAGTGCTATGTTGTGTTGCAGGAAGGCGTAAGAATCACAGCAAGGACTACTAGTAAACGTTGAAAGTAAAATCTGTTCCACATGAGAAAAATGCTTTTCGTAACAAGAGTACTGGATCTCGGGACCATTATTACCTCCCCTACATTCATTGCACAGAAGCCGTGTAGTACTGTAAAGACCACGTGTTGCCCACGCACATGATCGTCATCCTTTTTTTTTGTAAAACAATATTTTCCCTCCCTCCACTCAATTTCTCACTTACCTGCTCACGTGATTCACCTTTGTACTTTAGAATTAGCACAAAATTACTCTTGCCAACTGTCTCCATTTACGGTGTAAAAGATATATTCCATAGAATATGCTTCTTTTTATGAAATGTAGCCTTTATTTGGGATATCTTATATTTAACTTATTTTACTTTCTAAAAATCTTGAGATCATGCATTTTTCCTGTGGCAACTTACGGTTGTGAGTCTTGGACTCTCACTCTGTCACCGAGGAACAAGATTGGAGCTTTTGAATTTAAATGTTATAGAAAACATTCTTAGAATACCATGGATCAAGGAGAACTGGCTCAAAAACAGCATTCTGTCTCGAAAGTTGAAGTATTTTGGCCACATCAAACGTCATGGTGACCTGGAAAAGACGGTGATGGAAGGTGCCGTTTGTGGAAGGCCAGGCTGGGGTCGATCACCGCAAAGATGGATACAAGACATTGAAGATGCATTAGCATTGAAAGCACATGGGACTGGAGAGCTGGCTAAGGAAAGGGATACTTTCAGGCGTGCCGTGAAGAGAGCGACGTTCTGTAAAAAAAAAAAGACTTGCTGATTGATGGTGCTTTTACTTTCCTTTCGCTGGATATTAAGTATCATTGTCATCAAGTTGTGCCGTTAAATGCCACCTACGACTCCCAGTCTTTTCCCCCATTCCTTTCTATCATGTGCACTCCTTTCGATATAGACATACAGTCCCGCACATTTGGCCTCTCTCATTAACGTTCATTTTAGGGTTGCTCTGGGACATTCTCGCTTTCTCAGTCCATTATCAGTTCAGTTAGCGACCACAATAGCAGATGCATCATGAAAATGGAACAGAGGACAGCAACCAATGGCAGAGACCCTATAATCCGGCAACATGACGAGCACCAAAATGGCCAGTCAGCACTAAGATGACATCCCTACAACAACAAAAAACATGCATAAAACTGGACTCGACAGACATGGTGTGCTAGAACCATGCAATGGAGCCAACATTGTAACTGTTGTTGTCTATGAGATGGTAGCGTTCTAGGTGGCGGTTGGACTTGGCCATTTCAAATTGATGATGATGATGAGGAGAAACATACAAGCCACAGTGGGGGGTGGTCTCTAAATTACGGAACAGAAATAAATCCTCACGCGGGTAATCTGTCTCCAAATAACGGTAAAAACAAGCCACACGGGGGGTGAATTGGACTCCACATAACGGTACATACAACTCACACTGGGATGAATTGGACTCCACATAACGGTACATACAACTCACACTGGGATGAATTGGTCTCCAAGTAACTGCGCCTAAACCCCACATAGAAATGAAAGGTTTTAAAGTCTGCAGTTTCTGTTGTCCCCATTAGGAGTTTTCTTTGGGTCGTTAACAGACTAATGTACATCCTATACTCCACAATGCCCTGACTAGTCCACTCCCCGATAGTAATCTTCTCAAGAGTGTGCTGCATGTCTGCACGATCGACCTTTTCCTGTTTATATTTTCATTTCCTGTTACCACACTACAGTAGACCTGGTTATTTATTTTCTGCAGCCAGCGTAAATGTGGTTCAAGTAGAATATTAAAAATAAAGAATCAGCTTATCACGAGCGGTATAAATTTTGATATTCATAACTTGGCAACCATGTGATTTTTTAAGGCGGCAGAATGAAACACTGCAGACATTATTTTGCTTAGTTGTGGAGAAAAAGCAAAACTAAATCATGGAAAGTTTAACTTTTAGTGAAATTATATAGAAGCTGCAGAGATTTGGTTTTGTAGACGAATGTTGAGAATACCCTGGACAGATACCAACACTGAAATGAAGATAATTTGAAAGAAACTGACTTACGAAGAAAACTGACTGCCCACATCAGAAGTAGGTAAACTATACATTCGTTGTTCGTGACACTGGAAGGAGAAAGCTGGAGAATGTCGTGTCGGTGGAAGAAGCAACAGAGTTATAATGACTCCGGTCATACAAATGAAGTGGAACTATATGCAGTAGAAATTAAATACTCCACCAGGATCTTCATTTGAAGGCCTCGGTTAAGAGATTTGATTCCTCTCATAGTAAACGGAGACACCATGATCTAACAAAAGCCACCATGCGTGAATGTTAGTCAACGACACTGAGCTAATTAAAATTGGAAACAAACATTTTCTTCTTCTTCTTCTTCTTCTTTGCGTTCACCAGCTGTAACCTCTGGCGGAAAGTTCTGGTTGTTCATCCACTACTGGACTGCAGTCCTGTTCCAGAACCAAAGTATTGTATGTGAATCCGTTTTACAGATCTGACACATTTGCGTGCAGACTGCTGGTTCCTTGCCTCTCAGGATGATGCACTCCTACCTTGAAGGAAGCTCCCAATTAGTCAACTCTTACAACATGCTTTTAGGTAGGCAGTGGGTCTATTGTTGTTTTCCCTCTAAGAGGGCCCCGGAACCCACACGGGGAACAAATATTTTGTTACTGAGGACTCAACACACACACAAAACTCCAGCCGAGTCACAGCCGCCTGTCCCCCAATATGCACCGTTTGACCGGTATGGCACAAAAGAAGCCTCAGTGCCTGGGACCAGCAAACACGGGACTAAAAGGAGCGAGTGTCAGATCGTCAAAATCTAACCTGTCTTCTGTAAATGGCGTGTGCGCCTGGCAATAAAAACAAGTGCACTAAGAAATGACTAACAAAGGACCCTGAAAAAGGTGTCTTCATTGGCCGTGTCAGTCGTACAGCCTGTAATCCACAACTGTGGAATCCTGACAGAATTCATCTCAAACCATCGAAATGGCACCTTTGGTTACATAAATTTATATTAACTCAGCGTAGGTCGAATAACGAAACACAATAACAATTACCAACATATCGGACCATAACTTCTGTGTCTAGAATACAACAAGCATTTAAGAAGAGAGGTGTGATTGATGCGCTTGTTTCTATAGCGAGGCGCGCCCGCCATTCGGAGGTGACAGGTTCGATTCACAACACGGTAACTATAGCTTCAGATTTTTAATTTGTCTAGTGTGTCCTTTTATCTTTCTACTTCTTTCTTTGAGTGTCAATCAATACATTATCTGTTTGTTTTATATATATAATATATATGAAGACCTCGTGCGTGTTCAAATCCGAAGGAGCCGAAATGTTTGTCAGAAATAATTTTGACTGCCAGCTCGACCCAGCGTTAAATATGTACCAGGTAAAGTCCTGGGAAGTAACGGCGGTCGACAGGATGTTGACCACATCACACGCAGAGTACCGATGGGCATATAACATGTAGGTGTAGCTATATAGTCAGTACAGCCGCAGGCGTGGAGAAGGACCCTTTACTTATAAGTTTACAAAGCTGTGTCTCGGCCATGTTTTTATGTAGGCAGTCTTCACCGTATTTTGGGGTTGTTTGCACTTCTGATGGACGGTACCTTGACCGCGTTGAAATGCGCATTTTTTTTTAAAGACTATCATGGAATTTTATGGCAGGGCAGACCAGGCTGTTAACCTTGGTTGGCAGCTGGTCTAGTATAGAAACTCTGAAAGACGGACAGACATGGCACTGCTCTTCTGATGCGGCAACTTTTACGGCATAAGTAAGTAAGTAACGTAAAGATCCCTTTTCACGCCTTTAGGCGCATCGGCTATATGGGAAGAGCTCCCATATTTGTTCAGACCATCGATACTAGTTGGGTAATGTGGTCAGCATTACGCCAGCCGTCTCTTCCTCTCCAGGACAGCCATCATGGTACCCATTTGAGGCTGGGTCGACAGCGACGCCCCAAACTATGATAAAAACACGCAGCTAGCTGTGGGTTTCGATCGCGTACGTTGGAATTACGAGTCGGACTCCAACGCCTAAGCCACGGACGCACTTTTACGGACATGCTTTGTTCCAAACGTATTGGTGTTGCCTTTTCTTTGGAGTTAACAAATCAGACCTAGATACTGTTTACCGATACTCCTCTCTCTTAGTGTTATTATGTTAGCCTAATCTTATTAAAAAAACAATTCAAGTCAAAACGTTGTAGGGTAAATAGGGCCAGATTGCGAGTTACTCCCCGTGTGTTCCGGAATCTTTGAAACAAGGAGGAAAAATACGGAGAAGAAAAGTTAAAACGTACTATTTCACACAAAACTGTTTTCAACAACTCGGCACTCCAATAGTAGATTTCGTGGTATTCCCGCCCTACATTGTAAACGCTTTTAACCCTCTAACAGGAGCTTTTCCTGTCGGCTAATCTCATTCACCTCGTGCTTAGCTGGTGGAACACCTTCGTTAAAAGCCACCACAAATCGTTATATAAATGAATGGAGTGTTTACTGTAAGAAGGTTTCCGTGTCGAGGGTAGCCCTGTATTGTCACTGGAGTTTGTTCATTTTTTGCGCATTACACTACATTTGCTTCAAAGTTCAGAGGCTGCGTAATTTTGTAAATGTGTAAAGTAATACGGTTGATGGGTTGGAGCAGAGCTTTCCAAACTGTATGTCGAGACACATTAATGTATGTCTTTGTATCTTTTATCATGGGCTGGGTTAAACTCTGCCTGGATCACTCGTCCTTCTACAAACAATCAGAAACTGTTGTGAATATTATCTGCTCACCTGAAAAAAAAAAAGCACGCTAAAAAGAAATTGCGCATATTTCTCGTAGATTTATTACACTTGCAATGGTTTGCTGTAATTATTATTATTATGCATGTGTAAAATTCGAGCACATTCTACTGCTTGCATTTAATATTTGGCTGCTGTTGATAATGTTTAGTCGGCTCTGTGGCTAAGCCGATGCGAACGCTCCGTAGTGCCGGGATGCTGGGTTCGATCCCAGCTGCGGGCCATGCGCCTTGCGTTGGTTTCGACAAGAAAGTCGACCGCCCAGAAAGCAATGGCAAACTACTGGACTAAATTTGCCTAGAAAAACCACACAACAGCCAGGGGCAACGTCCTGTAAAGGATACGCAACTAACCTGATAATGTTTACTGTTGCTTGTTAACAGATGTGGTGTGAATGAAATGATGTATGAAAGGAGGGAGATTGGAATTGCAGAATGTTAGACGGGCCTGCATGTCTAGTTTTGATCTCTTTGAAAATGAAGTTCGTTCGTTGTTTTGGTTTACTAGTTGGCTGAATAACTGTGTCGCGAACTTGTTTGTCTGAAAAATTATGTCACCAGTACGAAATGTTTGGAAAGCTCCGAGTTAGAGATTAATGAGAGCGTTACCATACAAATACACATATGCACATTCTAGAATCCACGCTTACACACTTACACACATACAACCCTCTTTTACAGAAACATCCACCCACACACAGACACACAACACAGACTGTAATCTCCTCTTTAAAAACATACACAAGGAATTAGAAAATTAAATTTAAAAAACAAACAAACGTAAATCGCACCCACCAGGAACTCCCATAACACAACTGAAAAATGTGATATAGTCTGTTTAAGATACACAGCAATCCGACGCAGGGACAATTGAAAAATGTGATATAGTCTGTTAGGGATACACAGCAATTCGTCGCTAGGGGAGAGAATTCGTGCAGGATCAGCTCACCCACAAGCCGTGACTTTGCAGACATTTCATTTCCGCAACCTTTTCAGCCGAGAGAAAAATATTTTTCCTGTCTCGATCTAATTCCTCATGGTCTGTCCTCATATTATTCTCGACTTCGTCTTCTAGTCATTTCGATCTTTTCTTTCCCCTCCGCTATCTCACCGCCATTTCCTTCTCGGTTTCCGTTCTTTTCTCTAGAAGGTGATACAGACATACGTGAAAACATTTTGTGTGGAATTGTAGCAGATGACATTTAACTTAGGGGAAGTAATTACACACAAGAGCAGACGCAAGGGAAGTGATTGGGAGAATCAGACAGAAGTACAGGAGGAGGGTAGGGGACAAAAGATAATCGCAGAGACCACACCCCCTAAGAGATATTCGGATGTTTAAAACATATTAAATCAAATGTTGCAATCTCATATAGCTTAGTCACACTCCCCCACAACGACTAGCGACCTGTCGAGAGCGTCGCACAAAACACGGACTCCAGTAGTTCCAGCGACGATCTTTATAGATCTTGGTAAACGGTTGTAAGCTGAACGACGTTGCCGTGACACGAACCCACGATCTTCAGAACGCGAGGAGGCAAATGGTTTAACCACTTCGCCATGACGGCCCCCATATATAGGGAAAAAAAGGACGAAATAAAGCGGGAGCAAACTAGAATCATAATATAATCCATGTGTTGTGTCGAGAGACCTAAATATAGCAGCCTAGCTGTAAACCACAATGTGAAACCTGCCCTTTTGGGTTAAACGCTGAAGACGGAGAAGATAGAGAATGTATTGTGAATAATTGCTGCAAGGATCACAGATAATTTATCTTGGTTAAATTCATTACAAAATGTCGCAGATTATTTCAGCTTTGGACAGGTCTTGTTGGGACAACACATCTTATACAAAAATGGGAGAATGAGAAGCTAGTGAAATTTTCCCCGGTGCTGCTCATTTTTATTCTCCTAAACATTACCTCATTTATATTCTCCCAAACATTACACCATTTGTGTCCTAAACATTACACCATGTGTATTCCTCCTAACCGTGTAGCACTTTTGTTTTCCTAAACATTTTCCCATCTGTGTTTTCTCCAGCACTACGCCATTTGTGTTCTCCTAAACACGATATTTGTGCTCTCCTAAACATTGTGTTTGTTTCCCCCTGAACATTGCAATATTTGTGTCTCCCTGAACTATTATAACAGCTCGTTCGTTTGCGGGTCTTGTACGTTCTTGTACGTCATGACGGGCGTTCATTTCCGGGTTGCCTTCCGTTCTCCACAACATTTTTTTCAATATTCCTGTCTCATTTCTTCTGATCTATTCCTCCGCATTCCCGGGATATTCTTTAACTTCGTTTTTTTTTTAAACACCATATTTTGCACATAGCTGTCTGCTGTTGTGTGTGTGTGTTTTAAATCTGTTTCCAATGCTGGCTCCCGTTTGCTGTATTATTTTTCTCTCACTTCCCAAAGCTGTTGTTTTTCTGTCCTAATTTATTTTATTCATTTTGAGTTGTATTATCGTAGGGCAGGGATTGCCATAACGGTCGTTTTCGTTGTTAGAGCAGGAACAGCAGCAGTAGAAGATCAAGAGTAGCACCATTTGTGACTACAAACACACACACGCAAACCATTAAAGTATAGAAGACGAAGAAGAAAACGCAGCAGTAACAACAGATGCAACACTAGCATCAGAGGATGCATCAGTAGAGCAGTGGTGTTAATAATAAAGCAATCGCAGCTACAGCAGCAGCTACTGTAGCAGCAAAAACAACTAATAGAACAGCACCAGTATATATCTATATATATATCTATATGTATATATGTACATATATATGTGTGTGTATATTTATATACATATATAAATACACACACACACACATATATGTGTGTGTGTGTATTTATATATGTATATGGACTTTTACAAACAAAGTTTAATTAATGGAGTGCCATTAAGATCAAATACCCAACCAAACAGATCACACCACGCCCTACTGTACTAAATGCACGCTAACACTTGGTAATGATCTTTTATGCCACACGAAAAAGGACCAGTGTACGCTGTTAAGCCCTTTCACCTGTGCATTCATGTTTAACAGATAGTAGTTACGAGAGAAATTATTTTCGTCTGATTTCACATTAAGAATAGTTTATCATACGAATCAAGTTGCCTGTAAGCACTAAATGAGTGGGCTGGTATGCGTGCAATTGTTATCATGTCTTATGTTATCTGGCATTAGAAGTGACAATAATATGGGTTTTCTAAAGAATACACGAAGAATAAAAGCATGACGAACATAGACGAAGAACTCCAGTCAAATAAGGACAAAATAAATTTCTGAAATTTCTATGAATTTACCACAGCGTGGACTGTCGACGCCAGCTCTTGATGCTGTGACTTAGAGTGTGCAAAGACGCATTAGTTCATCTCCAAGTTGGATTCCGGAAATGGCTGCCACAGGATTTTCCTTGTTACCGTATCCTTCACCTTCAGCAGAACGCCGTGACAGGGAGGACAAACTCTACTGACAGCACTTAGTGCAAATCCAGGTGCATAATCACGGTGGAAGGGGGAAGGTGGATTAGGTTGTTCGGGCAGGCACCACGCTGTGTTCACCAGTGTTCGGACTAAAATTTATCGTCTTTTTGTTTTTGTAAGACCGCAATCCACCTCCTCCTCCACTTTCTTCTTCTTCTTCTTCTTCTTCTTCTTCTTCTTCTTCTTCTTCTTCTTCTTCTTCTTCTTCTTCTTCTTCTTCTTCTTCTTCTTCTTCTTCTGCTTCTTCTTCTTCTTCTTCTTCTTCTTCTTCTTCTTCTTCTTCTTCTTCTTCTTCTTCTTCTCTTCTTCTTCTTCTTCTTCTTCTTCTTCTTCTTCTTCTTCTTCTTCTTCTTCTGCTGCTGCTGCTGCTATCCCTCCTCCTCCCTCTCATCGGCCATTAGTTGGCGATGGGGCTAAGCAGCCTCCCATTACACTGTTTTCTGGAAGGCTTAGTGGGCATGCGCCGCTCCCGTTCCTCCGCTTTTGCATACTCTTTCTTCGTCTTCTTCTACCCACCCCCCTCACCTTTTCTTTATAATTTCCTATTCCCTGCATATATACATTTATTTAAATACTTTCAGCGAATCAAAATATTCCACTTCCTCGATACAGAATTAACACAACGGCTGTGTATGACATTTCAGTGCGTTTAACAATTCGCATGCCGTTGTATTTTCGATAATTTTTTGGTAATTACTTATCCTGGGAACTTGATTATTTTCCCCTGAGTTTTCTCTTTTCCTCTGCACATTAATGTTTTTTGCATAAAAATGTTTTTAGTCTGCCCAGTTGTATCGACACTGACTTTTTCTTTGCTTCTACTCATCACTTCTATAATTTTAGTTAGGTAACACATTTTTTAGTACCGGCATGAATGACCCTAAGCGCACAAGTTAGGCTTTTACAACCAGTGCCGAAACTTGGACACGATCCAGACGTGACCTTTGATAGTACTACCGACGGTCTCGATCCAGCACATACATTTTTTTAGCGCGTTGTAACACTTTTCAGTGCAACACTTTCAATGCAACACTTTTAATGCAACACTTTCAATTGCAACACTTTCAATGCAACACTTTTAATGCAACACTTTTAATGCAACACTTTTAATGCAACACTTTTAATGCAACACTTTCAGTGCAACACTTTCAGTGCAACGCTTTTAATGCACCACTTTCAGTGCAACACTTTCAGTGCAACACTTTCAATGCAACACTTTCAATGCAACACTTTCAATGCAACACTTTTAATGCAACACTTTTAATGCAACACTTTTAATGCAACACTTTCAGTGCAACACTTTCAATGCAACACTTTCAGTGCAACACTTTCAATGCAACACTTTCAGTGCAACACTTTCAATGCAACACTTTCAATGCAACACTTTTAATGCAACACTTTTAATGCAACACTTTTAATGCAACACTTTCAGTGCAACACTTTCAATGCAACACTTTCAATGCAACACTTTCAATGCGACACTTTTAGTGCGACACTTTCAATGCAACATTTTCAGTGCAACACTTTCAATGCAACACTTTCAGTGCAACACTTTCAGTGCAACACTTCCAATGTAACACTTTTAATGCAACAGTTTGTGGTCTTATTCATAATTTACACAAAATACAAGAAACACGTGTTTTTATAAAAGATCTATGCTTACATTTTAATTTGTGTGCGTATAACTCATAAAAGGCAACCCAGCAAGGATCATCTTATATTTGTATACCTCGAATAAGCAAAAATGCATTATGCTGAATTATGTGGGCGAACAAATGTGAATTAACGTTGAGAATTAAGTAAATATTAATGTATAATTTCATCCATTTGTTTATATTCCACTTTTTTTTAGTTGCGTATCCTTTTCAGGACGTTGCAGAACCAACTCCGGTATTTTTTTGACTGTTGTGGTTTTTCTAGGCAAATTTACGTCCAATAGTTTGCCATTGCTTACTACACGGTCGGCTCTCGGTACTACGGTCGAAACCATCGCACGACAAACCGTCCGCAGCGGGGATCGAACCTAAGCCACAGACGCCAACATATATTCCACCACAACTGGGATATATAAAAAAAAAATTGCTAACATCGGAACGAATTTGTAAGTGCACTATAATTCATATTTACACCGCCTGAAAACCCGAGCAATGATAGTTGAAGACAGTACTTGCCATTCCAGACAGCAACTGTCCGGCCCTCAGTCGCCTTCGGGGGATTTCTGCGGCTTAATGCGAGTCCGGCAGGTGACTGCCAAATGTGTTTTACATGCTAATGTTTCCCGTTTGGGCATTGTGGGATTGGGCGCCGTCTTGTATTGGTTGACTGTAGTGTACGTATGAAAGTCGCCGTAGTTTAACTTACCACGAGTTTGTCAGTTTCTTTTGCTGCGTTCTACTTGCCTAATATCCCTATACCCCCCACTCTGCTATACTAACCTATTCTGTCCCCATTCTCACTTTCACACTCCTATCTAATGGTGTTACTAATTTTTACTTTGGGGGTGGAAAGGGGGGGGGGGGGTGTTTCCCGGAACATTTATCAGTTAAAGTAACGACTTCTAAAAACAGAGGTACCTCAAATTATGAACTGATCTACTTAAGAACTTTTCGAAATAATAACTTTTTTTTGTGTCAATTTTGACCTGTGCATACGAACCTAGATTCGAGATACGAACCCTGATACGCCAATCATGCGCGCGCGTTTGTTATCTGGAATACGACGCAATGAGTGGTGTGTGCCATGCAGACTGCACCTACATATGTTGTTGTTTTTGTGTGTATCTGTTTCGCGATGTGTGTAATCAGACAATACAATTACTTTATATACTTACTGTGGGCGTTACGGACAATCAATTCATATTGTTATTTAGATATCGCTTATAAAGTCCAATATGGCGCCAAATAAAACTTAAGAAAGAAGAGAAGAAAAAAAAATCACATATACACAATTGGGTTCTTTTGTAATATCCTACCCCCAGATGACGTCACAGGACATTCCAACATTTTAGAGGGCGGTAAGACTGGGTTTCCCCGCATTCTGATGCTTTTAACTACCCCAAAACATCTAAAACTGGCCCTAACCCCAACCCACCTATGTCCCTTGAGAAGAGTGCAGCCTAGATCCCACGACTGCATGCAGCCTAGGTCCAACGACTGCATACAGCTTATCTACCACCTCCTGAAATATTAGACTGTTCCGTGACCAGTGGATTTCCCATGTTTGGGGTACGATATTAAGAAAGCACCAACGATTGTGAAAAAAACATGCTAGAAAGAAGTCAGGTTAACTGAGTTTTGCAAGCAAGTTGAACTTGTCTAAGTCCAACCTAGCTACCATTCTTAAGAAAGCAGATTTTTGTAAGGAACTGATTGTGACCAAAGGAGTGATTAGTGATTAGAAAGGATTATCATCACAGCACTCCGGACAGATCCATGGGTGCTCCGATCTCCTCAAAAGCTCCACAAGTGTAAAACGACTGATGACGCCTGTTTCTGTGTTGGTTAATGAAACGTCTTGTCCCCTCAGTGAAATATTCATTTCTTGCAGATCCAGGCAGCACCCCTATGTCTATCAGTCTAGACAGGGATACGGATTCATAACCTTTGGCGTGCTCCTCGGCACAGTAAGTGCAGTGCATGGCATTGATGTCATCACTTTTGTCCAATACTGGGCCAGCCATAGCAACCGCAGTGTCAGCAAAACAGTCTCAAGAAAAGATATAAACCTGAACGAAAAGTATATTTGCAAGCTTCACAATACAACAAATACAAACAGAACGTGAACGTGAACGTTGCGGCAATTGAGCCTTTATCAGCACACACAAACTGAACAATACTACATAGATACAAAAAATCACTTAGCTGGTATCGCGCGGCCAGGTCGGTTGTTACTCAGCAGAATGACCGCACGTGACTGACTGACTGACTTTCTACCCCACCAGGACATCACACAAGCGATAAACACCCGATGGCACAAAGTGCCACCATGCGGATGAGGATCACCGTGGAGAGGTCCCAGAAACCGCGTTCAGACATTTGGCCATAATGATGACCTGCCTATATTGCGGCCCCTGGCAAAAGCCAGAGTGGGGCTTCAAATAACAAAAAATAACGGCCTAAGAAGAACGTAAGGGATACAATATATGACCGCACGTGTCAGCTGGGGGAATAAATACCCCCCTGTGGAGTATCAGGGGCCATAACTGGGGTGTAGGGGTTGAAACTGTGAGGGCAGTTCAATCCCCTGGAAGTTAAATGAAACTGTGCTGGCAATTCATTCCGGAGGGCGTCAAAGTCCCCAGAGTATAAATAAAGCGATTCTCAAGAGACTTGCGGATTTTTGGCTGTCACCTCCATGTCGTGGATACCTTGGTGATCCTGGGAATTGAAGTGCAACGGTTCTGCACGCTCGTTCTCTTGAACACCCGGCTGAGCTGGCACAAAGATGAAGGTTAGTTAGAGCAGATATTCGTGAAGTGCTTTATGTTGCAATCCATTCTTGCCTTATAAATCCAGCCTGGATTTTTTTAAGCCACAGATGTACGAGTATCTGTTGTGTTTTCTCGCACCAAAAAATGTCGTGGAAGAAATTAACAACTTTACTTTTTGTATTAATGACATTCAACCGAAAGCGGTTATTATATCTCAAAATATAATCTGTTTAAGCACTCAGCCATCCACTACCAGAAGCAAAGACATGGGTGAAGAGTTTCAAGCTAGCAGAGAATGGTTTGAGAAATTCATCAATAAAATCGGTCTGCAGGGTTGTTAGACACGGAAAAGCTGCTAGTGCCGACAAAAAAGCCGTTGAAATGTTTGTGAAGGAATTTAAGAAACTGATCGCGTCACAAACCATCTGTGATGAAACTGGGCTTTTCTGGGGGAAAAAAAAGTCGAAGAGAATGTTTAATAATAAGGAGAAAATAATATTGTTAGGATATAAGCCAATGAAGGAGAAACTCACTTTTTCCTTTGTGCCAAATCAATACCAGTGGTGATCTGATGATAAAATCTCCGTTGGTTTATCACTCTGAAAATTCTAGAGTCTGATAATAAAATTACCGCTGGTTTATCACTCTGAAAATCCTAGAGTCTGAAGATAAAATCTCCGTTGGTGACTGACTGACTGACTTTCTACCCCACCAGGACATCACACAAGCGATAAACACCCGATGACACAAAGTGCCACCATGCGGATGAGGATCACCGTGGTGAGGTCCCAGAAACTGCGTTCAGACAATTGGCCATTTTGATTGTCTGCCTATATTGCGGCCCCTGGCAAAAGCCAGAGTGGGGTTTCAAATTTAAAAAAATTACGTCCTAAAAAGGACGTAAGTATAATTATACAAATATAATCTCCGTTGGTTTATCACTCTGAAAATCCCAGAGTCCTTATACTATAGAAAGTTAACAGACACAAACACGGGTTTACTTTAATTTTTAATATGAAAACGGAGAAATTCATTTTCTGTACAAAAGTCATGGGACATTTGGATTTGTAGGTGTGAACTTTTCGAGATGTCTACCACAATCAATAACGAATGACGGTCGTTAGTCTGGATGCTGCTGTATACCGCAAGTTAAAGTCAAACATGCCTGGGACTGAAAGCTTCAGTGGCTCATCTCCTTAAACGAAGGTGTAAGGTTCGAATCCGCATCTAGTCGGTATTTTGTTCTCAAAATTAAACTTGTCTCTCATGTCGTCCAAACATAAAATGAGTACTAGGTAGTGTCCTGCGAAGTAAAGGCGACCGGCTTGATGTTGACCATATCACCCATTGATGACAGATTGGTCTCTAAAACATGTCTAGCATCACACACCCAGTGTGCTGGTGACGTTAAAAGGGCCCTTTACTGAAAACAGCAACAACACATGGGTGATGCAACGACTCGCCTTTGTCTAAACTACAGTGCTACACCAGTTGCAAACTTGAGTATCAGTGACACACCAAGAGGTAGACAAGAATACGCTCCCAAATGTTTATTGCCGAGTCGTCCGTCGTGTCGACGTGTTCGCTGTCGGCGATCGTCTAGAACAGTGATTCTCAAACTCTGCGCCGCGGTGCCCCGGAGAGCCGCGACATCTTCACAGGGGCGCCACGAGGTTTTCTAAAAGCTTCATAATTAATCTAACCAAGACACGAATAGTCATACTTTTTCTTAGGTTGGGACACCTTGTAAAAAAAAAAATTTTAAAAAAAAAAAAGACGCTGCAATCAAGAAAAGTTTGGGAAACACTGGTCTACAACGTATTACTTATTACACAGATCGATTCAGATGCTGTTCGATTACCTTGTTTCAACTTGTAGCTGCCATTTACTCATGTCTGTGGTTACTGATATACAACGAACAATTCCTTTTGCATTCAGTCATCGACAGGCTTCCCTGACTGACCGACTGGCTGACTTTCTACCCCACAGGACATCACACAAGCGATAAACACCCGATGACACAAAGTGCCACCATGCAGATGAGAATCACAGTGGAGAGGTCCCAGAAACCGCGTTCAGACAGTTGGCCATATTGATGGCCTGCCTATATTGCGGCCCCTAGCAAAAGCCAGAGCGGGGCTTCAAATAACAAAAAATTACGTCCTAAGAAGGAAGTAAGGAAAACTTCAGGCTTCCCTCATCTGTTTGGCCTTTAACCCAGTATGCCAGATATTCGCTGTCGCTGTCAGCTTTTCATGCAAAACAAACACTCGGTTCAGCCATCCGCTTCTTCTCGCTGTCTCACACAGAATGCCTCTTTTCTTCATTCCCACGTGGACGTGTTCCCTTTCTCATCACTACATTCTCAGTAATCATTCGCTACTCACACGGACTCACAATTTCCCCTTTTCCATGCGTTTCTCCTGATTTTTCTCTTAGCTGGCCTACGCACTCTTGACCCGTCCCGTTGGGGAATCTCTTCTGACGTTATGAGATTTCCTACTCATTATAGCTGTTCAAGTGTACCAAAAGTCAGAGGCGTGTTCGCCTACGTTAGTCGTAAAGGCGCGAGATGATGGTGATGATAACAGAGACGAGCACAAAAGGTCCACGCTACTTGACGCGTGAGACAAAAGTTTCTTGAAATTAACGCGTAACAGCGGTCTTCACCACGGGTATTGTGAGACCCAGGTGTGACCAGCCGCTGAACGTAGACCCGTGTCCACGTCAGTTGCTTTCAGTTTATCTTATTGTTTTGCCGTGTTGCTCGAGTCCAGTGGCTGACTGGTATGTGTTTTAAACAATTTTGTGTGTGTGTGTTTGTGTGTGGAATTCCTGTAAACCGTCTGGGTTGATTGTGATGTATCGTGAGTTGGACTTTAGAGAATTCTGTCAGTAATGACTAGAATGTACTTGTGTCGGCCAGGTATTGTGGGGTCGACAGTGTTGCAGCTACGGGACACGTGGTTAGTGGGTTTCTATAAGGGCACGGAAGGTGCCGGGGGACCAGGTGTGTTAACCAACTTGTATTTTTGATTGGGGGGGGGGGGGGTGGAGACACACTGTCTCGCAACTGTCTTAGATAGTGCCACTGTCTTATACTGATCCAGTCTTAAGTCGTGCCACTGTCTTAGATATTGCCACTGTCTTAGATTGATTCAGTTTTAGGTCGTGCCAGTCTTAGATCGTACCACTGTCTCAGATAGTGCCACTGTCTTACATAGTATCACTGTCTTAGATAGTGCCACTGTCTTATATCGTATCACTGTCTTAGATCAATCAAGTCTTAGATTTTGCCACTGTCTTAGACAGTGCCCCTGTCTTATATAGATCCAGTTTTGGTCGTGCCACTGTCCTAGATAGTCCCACAATCTTAGATCATGCCACTGTCTTATAGCTTGTCACTGTGTTAGATCTTGCCACTGTCCTACATCATGCCCCGGTTCTAGATCATCCAGTTTTAGGTCGTGTCACTGTCTTAGACAGTGCCACTGTCTTATATCGATCCAGTTTTGTTCCTGCCATTGTCTTAGATAGTGCCACTATTTTGGACCACGCCACTGTCTTACATAGTGCCACTGTCTTAAATTGATCCAGTCTTAGATCCTGCTACTGTCTTAGATTGTACTACCGTCTTAAATCATGCCACTGTCTTAGATCGTACAACTGTCTTAGATCGTGCCACTGTCTTAGATCGTACAACTGTCTTAGATCGTGCTACAGTCTTAGATCGTGCCACTGTCTTACATCGTACAACCGTCTTAGATCGTGCCACAGTCTTAGATCGTGCCACTGTCTTAGATCGTGCCACTGTCTTAGATCGTGCCACTGTCTTAGATCGTGCTACAGTCTTAGATCGTGCTACAGTCTTAGATCGTGCCACAGTCTTAGATCGTGCCACTGTCTTAGATCGATCCAATCTTGGATCGTGCCACTGTCTTAGATCGATCCAGTCTTAGATTGTGTCACTGTCTTAGATTGATTCAGGTTTTTTATCGTGCCACCGTCTTAGATCGCTCCGGTCTTAGATCCTGCCACTATCTTGGATGGATAAAGTCTTAGATCTTGCCACTGTCTTAGACAGACAAACTGACAGGCAGAACCAATTAAGCATATTCACTGGGTATCAAAGACGTATAGATATGTACCTGGGTAGATATACAAATCCTTCTTAATGCGAAATCGAACCCCAGTCTTTTGGACCAGCAGTCAAGTGCCTAACAACAGCGCTACAGCGGCTTCCAGTAAGTAGATATCTTCTACTTCGTAAGTAGGTTGAGGCTTACAAAAAAAAAACATTCTGATGTGAAAAGGGTTTTAAAAAAGGGGGCAACTAATGAAGTCAATGTAAGCGCGCCATAGTGAAAGACATACAATGTAAAATAATTTATGCTTTTGCGAGATGTAGACAGAACTCCTTTATCGCCATTATGAATAAAGAATGTGCAGGGATTATAGAATTATTACTGCAGGCCAGATTTGGCATTGCTTGAATTGAGCGCAGGCCAAAGTAAGTGTTGGCGTCAAATTGGTTTAGCATATTCAGAATTAGATATAGATGTAAAGTTATGTCGAAGAGCTCTTAGTGTTGATGGAAATTTGCTATTGCTGGAAATTAATGAAAGATCTGTCATTGCCGTAGATTAAATCAAAATGTTTCCCCATCAGTGTTGACGTTTTAAAATGTTCAGGAGTTTTTGAAATGTCTTTTTTATTTGTTTAGCAATGTGCGATCATTGCTCTTGTTTAGGTAGAGTGGAGTGGTGAATGTAGGAAGCATTCTTGTAATTCTAATGGTTGACAGTAGAAGGTGGAATAGATAACGTTTTGATTTGATTGCTGGAGAATGAATGGGGTTTTTTTTTTTCCTTAATCTTTTTCTTTCTCTTTCCGTGTCTGTCCCTAGCCGCATCTCTTTTTTTCTCTCTCGTTCTCTGTCGTCGTCTCCCTCTGCACCTCTTTATTTCTTTCTCCGTCTGTTAATCAGCCTTGTCTTTTTCCTCTCGCGCCACACACACGCACACAAAATACACACACAACATACGCACACAGTCGATTTCTCTGTCGCTCTATGAATATATGTATGTATGAATGTCTCTTCTCTCTCTCCCTACCCCCCCCCCCTCTCTCTCTCTCTCTCTCTCTCTCTCTCTCTCTTCTTTCTCTATGTCTCTGTGTGTGTGGGTTCTTTAAGTTAAAGGCCCCGGCGACACACCCTGAGTAGGACAATTATGGGTAAAGCCACACACCCAGCCTCTCTGCTCTCTCTCTTTCTTTCATTTATTGCTATGAAATGGACCCCATTGTCTTTTTTATATTGATCTCTCTCATGAAATACTCGGTGATTTGTGTCTCGTTTGTCTGGACCTACTACACTTGTGTCTCTTGTGTGTGTGTATCAGGTTCTTTAAGTGTAAAGGCCCCTGCACTTGTGTACCACACTCCTGTTGATTGTGGACAACATGGGTAAAGCCACACACCCAGCCTGCTTTAAGACGTGCAGATGGGTCTTTTTCTTTTTCTTCATTTATTGCTATGAAATGGACCCCATTGTCTTTTTTATATTGATTTCTTGGTGAAGGCTTCATGAAATACTCGGTGATTTGTGTCTAATGTCGTGTGTCTGACCTACTGCACTTGTGTACCACACCTCTTGTTGATTGTGTGTATCAGGCATAGATGAAGGATTTGTGTTTAATGTCGTTTGTCTGACCTACTATACTTGTGTACCACAAATCTTGTTGATTGTGTGTATCAGGCATAGATGAAGGATTGGTGTCTAATGTCGGTGTCTAATGTCCTCTTTGTCTGATCAGGCTACTATACTTGTATGACCCACACTTGTGTAACTCTTGTTGATTGTGTGTATCAGGCATAGATGAAGGATTTGTGTCTAATGTCGTTTGTCTGACCTACTGCACTTGTGTACCACAACTCTTGTTGATTGTGTGTATCAGGCATAGATGAAGGATTTGTGTCTAATGTTGTTTGTCTGACCTACTACACTTGTGTACCACAACTTGTGTTGATTATGTTTATCAGTCATAGATGAAGGATTTACGTTTCATTTCAGCTTGAATACATTTTAATACATCTTGATACATCTCTAGTACATTTTAACGAAACTTTACAGGAGCTAACAAGAACAGTTAAATCTCTTTGTCGGCACTAAGTAATTAACAGTCGTTCTCCTGATGTTTTAAACCTCTGTGATAGACTTTACCGACACGTGACATGAACATCGCAGAAAACTGGCCCATAACCAACATCCTGACTCGAAAGCTGAGATATTTTGTCCTTGTTAGACGTCACGGTAGCCTGTAAAGAACGATCATGCAGAGTAGAGTTTCAAGAAAACGAGGCAGAAGCAGACCACTGCGTAGACGGATAGAAAACATTGGAGGTGCAATAGGTATAAAAGCACATGCAGACTTTCAAGCGTACCGACGTTCTGTAAAGGAAATGCTGATTGATGATGATGCCAGTGTTTCCCCGGTGAGGGCCGCAAAACAGATTTAAATGGTTCATAATTTCATTTACACAAACACCTCACATTTACAATGCCACCCATTTTGCTGTTCTAATATTTATACATACATTGGGCGTTTCCTTGAAGAAATGGTCTAACTGTTTTGCCATTCTAATACTTATACTTTAGCGGTCGCCGTGAAAAAGTGGTCTCGCCATTTGGAAGGTCGTGGATTCGTTTCACTGCGGTGCCATTCAGCTTATGGGTTTTTACGGAAACCTGGGGATCGTCACCGGAGCTACATAGGTCGTGCTCTGTGCGACGCTGTCGGCAGCAGCAAGCTGTTCTGGGGAGAGAGACTGAGCCATATGGGCTAAAACCCTGTGCAATGAAGTCAAGTCCCTCACCTGAACTTTAACTTAATAGGTTTTTCAGAGTTAATTAATGTATTCCCCCCCCCCTCCCTTTTTCTTTAAAAAAAACGTGTGAGGTCCACGACAGACCTTTATAAACAAGTGGGCTCCGCAGATCCTAGCTAATTATGAGCTAAAAACCAACATAGTAGCACTCGGGAACTTTCAGTAAGCGCCCCGTCTCCATTTTTAGCGGCAAGCGCGTTGTTTTAATTCCAGTGGTACCAGTGACAGTCTTATTGATGCCCATCTCTTCCCTCTACCGAGTGTTAAGCCTCGGCCAGATCCCCTAGTCACTTATTGCTACATCCTTCTCTTTGGACCGTGCAAATCTATTTGCATCTCCCCCCCCCCCCCAAGTCACTTATTGCTGCATCATTCTCTTTGGACCGTGCAGATCTATTCGCATCTCCCCCCCCCCACCCCCAGTCACCTATTGCTGCATCATTCTCTTTGGACCGTGCAGCTCTGTTTGCATCTCCCCCCTGGTCACTTATTGCTGCATCATTCTTTTCGGACCGTGCAGATCTATTTGTATCCCCCCCCCTCCCGGTCACTTATTGCTGCATCATTCTCTTTGGACCGTGCAAATCTATTTGCATCTCCTCCCTGGTCACTTATTGCTGCACCATTCTCTTTGGATCGTGCAGATCTATTTGCATCTCTCCCCCCCCCCCCCCCTGGTCACTTATTGCTGCACCATTCTCTTTGGATCGTGCAGATCTGTTTGCATCTCCCCCCCCCCCCCCCCCTGGTCACTTATTGCTGCATCATTCTCTTTGGACCGTGCAGATCTATTTGCATCTTCCCCCCCCCGCCCTAGTCACTTATTGCTGCATCATTCTCTTTGGACCGTGCAGATCTATTTGCATCTCCCCCCTAGTCACTTATTGCTGCATCATTCTCTTCAGACCGTGTAGATCTGTTTGCATCTCCGCGCTGTTAACTCGATTCCAAAGGGCCCTTGCAACGTCTAGCTTGTGATGCATCAGTTTACCACCAAGTGATGCAGAACCAGCCATTTTATCTGCCTGTTCATTTCCCAACACACCGGCGTCTTAGGGTTTTTGAAGTGTGTTTCAAAAATTCCGTCATGCCGGGGATCGAAGTCAACAACAGGATGTTTTTTGGTGGACCGGTTTTCGCTAATTTTGACAGCAGTGTGAGCATTGAACTGTTTAGAAAGCAGTAGAAAACCCCTGAAAGTTAACTTACCTAGTACATCCAGAGTCACCAGCTGCTGAGGTTCGTTTGCATTTGGTTTGCAGTTTTCTGAGGTTAGTTTGCAGTTTTATACACATGACGAATGATGGGTGATATTGTCAGCTTCACGCCTGCCGCCTTTACTTAATATGACATATCCAGGTACCCATATTAGACTGGGCCGACCTGGGTTTTTAGGCAACTTGCTGAAAGCTAAAAGTAATTGTTTTAGACTAGTGGGAGATGTGTTCAACATTACACCGGCCGCCTTCACTTCCCGGGACTTTACCTGGTACCCATTTAAGGCCGGGTCAACCAGTTGATGCCGAAAGCCGCAGTTTTACTTACATCTGTGTACAGGTGCTTATAGAAATGTAATTACATTCCAAGTTCCATTTGCTCTCTTTACAAAGGGCCGGCTGTGTCAACGTAATTAAGACAACATAACTACGAGAAAGTAATCGTGGGGCAATTCCGTTGCTGCCTTCCAGTGAAAGACGTAATCTGCTTAGAGCGACCCCTTCTGTCAGTGGCCATTGATCTCCCGCCTCTCAGAGAACCGGATGCGGAAGTTGATGTCCAACATGGCTGTCTCTGAAATCAATTACTGCCGTGGTCGATGTTGGATCCCACCTAGGGGCGCTGCAACCTGGAGGCTCAAGCATCTTTATCTTGAACCGCCACTCTCCCCGCCTTCGAATAATTTATAAGGTGCCGATCCATCTTCCACATTAAGATTTTCAAGCGTGCTAAGTACCCCTCGCCTCGCCCTGTATGTATAGACATTCTCTTTTGAAGTTCTAGTTTTTACCTGCCATTTTTTTTTCAAATATTGTATCATGTTTTATGGGGCGGCCATTAAAACACTTTATTATTATTATTATTATTACTCATTATTTAAGTCCCAAGGACCTGTTACTGTAACCTCTTCTATTCCAAGGAGCTGAGAGAAAAGTTATTGATTACCTAGGTCTAAAGAGTTTCAGCCGAGTTACTACGGGACAGAAATAATTAAATTAATAATTAAGATATGAGGAGGTAATATATAACACATGTATGTGACAGAAGGCAGCAAGATCATTTATATTGTCTTTGGAATGGCAAAAAATTCATTGGCATCGGAAGAATTAAGCAAGCTTTAGGGTCCCTGCCCTTAGAAAATAAATAGGCCGAGTGCCCTCCCCTCCCCCGTGACAGCGCCCCTGATCCTATAGGATGTGAACGAACAACAGCAGGGTGTTAGTGATACTGTGTATCAGTAGTAACTGAAGTACTGCACAGTTTGTGTAAAGGACGCACTCTTGTTTTAACACATGGGTTCTGAAAACGATTAATCTGTTAACTAACTGACTGACTGACTGACTGACTGACTGACTGACTGACTGACTGACTGACTGACTGACTGACTAAACAAACTAACTAAACTAACTAACTAAACTAACTAAGTACTAACTAAACGTAACTAACTAACTAACTAACTAACTAAACTAACTAACTAACTAACTAACTAACTAACTAAACTAACTAACTAACTAACTAACTAACTAACTAACTAAACTAACTAACTAAACTAAGTGTGGGGAGGTAAGAAATGGGAAATTTGAATATATCTCGCGTTTTCATATGAAACTGTCAGTAATCCTAGTAAGCGCTACCGTCTCATATCAAGCTTTTCGCCCACAGCCAGAAGCCGTACCAATCACAGGAAACAAGGTTCGAGACAGGAATCGATAAACCTTTTCATCGAGTCTTCGTGGGAATGGGATCCTTGTAGCCCCGAGAATCAAATGGCTAACACGTTGTGACAGCAATAGCATGAGAAGCAACGATAATTGCTGGCTGTCCTTGGCCGGCCGGGACACACACGATGTTTTAAAGGAAGTTTTTTTTTGGAGAGAAAAGCTGGAATCCGACTGTTTATGGGGAAATGACAAGTTAAATTAATTGTTGATGATTGGGTTGTACCTTCGGTATCTATCTATCTATCTATCTATCTATCTATCTATCTATCTATCTATCTATCTATCTATCTATCTATCTATCTATCTATCTATCTATCTATCTATCTATCTATCTATCTATCTGTCTGTCTGTCTGTCTGTCTGTCTGTCTGTCTGTCTGTCTGTCTGTCTGTCTGTCTGTCTGTCTGTCTGTCTGTCTGTCTGTCTGTCTGTCTGTCTGTCTGTCTGTCTGTCTGTCTGTCTGTCTGTCTGTCTGTCTGTCTACACATTTGTCATGGCCACTTTATCTATCTATCTATCTGTCGGTCGGTTCCGACATTTGCTGACATCCTGATAGCTTAATAGGGAGACTGACAGACACACGGACAGAAAGACAGGCCGACAAGCCGATAGAAAACTTACAGGCTAATATACAAACACACATATAAACAGATCGATGTACATACAGATATATAGACTGGTGTACAAGATAGAAGAAGTGCAAACATACTCCAAAAATGTTGCTGAACATGACATATAGGGCTGAACACGACATATAAGGGCTGACCGTTTGGTCATGGGTCGTTATTTTCACTTGGCTAATAGCTAATGGCCCCTCTGATTCCCGAAAGTCAGTTCATTACCTCACAGAGAATACATTCTGATGCTATAACATTCAAGGCATTTACCAAAAGAGGGAGGAGGGACGAAGAGCAAGAGGTAGACCAAGAACCCTATTGAAGGATAACATCAGAGAAACTCTTGGTCGAAGCAGCCGGAAATGCACGAAGCAGGACCTTATATCTCCCTCGACACCCGAAGCGATAAAAGAGGACGTAAAGAAGTAGTAGTTTATACCGCATGTCTATAAAAATCAATATTTGTTGTGTGTGTGTGTTTGTCACCTATAGACTCATAAACCACCAAGCCGATTTAGCTGACATTTTTAGGATATGTATGTTTTGAAACCGGGATACTACCTGTCATGGTTTGAAATAGGTGGCGAAATTGGTTGGGAAAATTTTCAAAACTAATATTTACCTTTCAGTGACATTTAATTCAAGCCATGTTCGTACGCGCGCCCAGTAGTCAGGATGCACGACTTTTGCCGGCGAGATAAGTACAGCAAACCAGACTTTTTTTCTGCGCAGGCAATGATTCCGACATTAACCATATTAGACACGATTTCTGTTTTCTTTCTTTTCAAACAACCTACAATGAGTTAGAGAGTAGTCAGTGGATTTGAGGTGGGGGGGGCGGCATCGAAGACGTTCTGTGTGCCTGCGCAGACAATGATTGCGACATTAACCGTGTTAGACACGTGCGATTTCTATTGTTGCCGTTTCAATATTAATTGAAGTTTTTTCTGGGATATCTGTCAATGAGAAAACTATTACCTGCAGTATGGAGTTGTTTTAAAACCACATCTCAAATAGTTTTTTTTTTTCGTTGCATTCTTGAAGTAGCGGTTGGTTGGCCGGACGGTTAGAACGATGGGTTCTGTGCTGGAGACGAGGGTTCTAAATCCCCAGTATGGCATTTGATTTTTTTTTTCACTTGATGGCAAAATCAACTCTACACATGCACAGCGCCATGCTAAATACTAAAAACAAAAGTGCAGGTAAATGAGTAAACCATTTGATAATTAAATTTGGCCATTTCGCATACTTCGTTTTCATTTCAAAGTTTCCGATTGCATGGTTACCCTTAATTTTCATAGATTTCCCTTAATTTTAATTTAATTTTATTATTTGATCCGACATTGCGTTGGAATTAAGCTGTGTCGTTTACTGTTGTTTTCATTTCGTAGTTATGGTGCATTTTACCTGTTTTCATTGCTTGTCACTACTTTTTTTCCCCCCAACTACTTCGATGAGAGAAAGAGTAGTCAGTGAAATGGGGGGATGGGGGGGTAAACATTAGGTCACAGTTACTGCCTTGCTCCCCTTCCCCCCGTAGTATAATGCCGTTTACCATAACATTCCTTTCGTAATTATGGTGTATTTTTACTGTTTTCGTTGCTTTTTCACTTCTTTCCCCCCCTTCCCCCCCTTCTCCCCAATAGCTTCGATGAGGAAAAGAGTAGTCGGTGGATTTGGGGGGGGGGGTGGGGGGTGTTAAATCACAGTAACTGCCTTGCCCACTTATAGTAGCAGTAGTAGTTGTGATTGGCCGCGTTAGAATTACCTATCCTAACCTGACCAGTCCGTAGCGACAGCACTAGCCATGCGGCGCCAAATCGTCTGGTTCACGACCCCTTGTCTACTCCGATTTTAAAACAGACAGTAGTGACACTGCTTTAGTTATTGTGGTGGTGGTGGCGGCGGTAGTAGTACTGGTACTAATTGAAAGATGGCGCGGTAAATATTACACTGGCAGCATTTACTACTCATTACAATTCCTGCTCCCAATTTTAGTCCGGATGGACAGGGATGTCAAGGTCAATTCCAAAAAATATCGTCAGGTGATGACTTTCAAATCCTTCGAAGAGTGAGAGAGTAGTCGGTTAATGGGCGGGGTAAGAAGGTGGTGGGAGAAATTGTAAACTTAGAGAGCTTAACAGATGATTTTAAAGTTTTAATTTCTTAATTTGTTTATATTTCACTAACGCTGCCTCAGATATTCTCTCTTTTTTTTCGACTTTTTTGGTTATTTACAAGTACAGTAGTGAGCTTTACTTCCGTCTCTTTAAAAGAATATAAACAGCTTCAGCGTTTTATAACCATATAACCATTTTTTTTAAAAATCCTAATAAAACAGTTTAAACGACCACTAATATAAAGACACGATTATGTGTTGCGTGTTCTAAGTCGGCAAACCAGACTATCTCTATATCTGTGCAGACAATAATTCTTAAAGTCTTTGCCGTGTGGCGTTGGTGGTCATGTCTATCCACAACCTTCAGTTTCGTATACTTTCAGTCAACTCCATACCATGATGTCAAACTGTCCAGCATCTTCTCTCTCGGTCTCCCTCTGCCTCTTCTCCCCTCCAGCTTTCCCACTTTTATGATATACTCTAGTATATAGCCGGGATTGTAAACAATTAGATGGACATACACACACGTCTTTGCCGTCTTCGGGGCCGAGAAAGGAGACGATATAACCAGCTTCTCATGGGGACAATTAGTAGAAGTACTTTGGAGTGGCTCCTGCTTCGGAGAACTAAGCACGCATGGGTATGCCCAATGTGCAGTGACATCAAGTGTGATAACAAAACATAAAATAACATCTTGTAGGGAGTCGGCAGTCCGATCCAAGTTCAAGGTGTCTCCTTCGTGCCAAAGAACTGCATGGCTGTTGGGTGAACAGTCGTTAACGAAGGCAGGCAGGTCGTTGTAGGGGCGACGCCTGCTGGTGGATGTAATGTCCTAAGTCCTTTCCCCAGCTAATAATGAGTGTACTGCTGGGGTGACCGTTTATTAACCCTCATATAATGCTTCAGGTCAAATTGGACGCTAGGCACGGCCACCTTTTTTCCCCTGCCAGATGGGGGCAATTGCATTTTTGCTCCATTTGTAGACTGAAAGGATATAGTTTCGTCGCCCAGCTTCTGAGTTGAGTGCATGGCGTGACACTGTGAGCTACGTGTATTTTTCGTTGGCACAGAAGCGGAGCAACTATGGGGTGACCCGTTTGCTATGAAGCTGAAACTAGGATTACCAGATTACTATAAACACACAGGCTGACCAACAGACAAACGTGTTCGTATGCGCTTACACCGGAAGCATCTATAGGCAGACATTGCATGTTGGAACCAAAACTTTGGCCTGTTGCTGTATCGTGACGTTCCAACATCTAGTGTATTTTGGCCTTGTGTTTAGCTCACAGCGTGCAGCTAATGATTTTCTACTCACACGCCATTTAAATTACTACAGTTTAACAACACTTAGTGCCCTGGCTAAAGTGCTTGACTGACTAGGAAAAAGTCTGTGATAAAGTATGTTGCAAAAACAGTCCATTGGCTTTCAGAAGCGCGCAACTTGAAAGGGGGGAATTCACCAAACAAGTGCCACTTCCTGCTTCTGCTCCATTATCGAGTGGCCAGCTTTGACCGCCTCTGATTGATGTATATAGATCCTAGTGGTTTCAACAATTATGCCGGGGCTGATAGCCATTAGAGGAGGTTGACACGCAGTTTGAACTGTCGGGGGCTGAGAATGTTTACGATATAACCCCCCCCCCCTCCCCCCCCAATTACTAGAACAACCCCCAAGATTACTCCTGCTTCGGACCATTTTCCCATGGGTATGCCCAATGTGCAGTAGAAATTAAAAGTGATAATAGAACTAAAATAATATTATTTTAGAAAGTGGGGATCTCGGCGTATAGTCCCTGGCCAACATCACAAGGTGGCCACCTTAAATTGCCAAAGCTTTCTCTAACCATGGCTCCGTTTGATATGTGGAAACGAAAAGTGTTAGGCGGAAGATAGGCACATCGTTGAATAGGAGGAGACAGCTGGAAGGATTAGAAAGAAGTAAAAACTTTCGACGAGAAGAATAATGATGATACAAGCTGATCAGAAGAGGTTATCAATCTCGGACAGTAATTCTTCCGGTCAGCTTTGAGGACTAGGCACGAGCCACCCGGATCCCTGTAGACGGTGGGTTAGAACATCGGTGCAGCATTTGGAAGTGGTGAAAAAAACTGTTTCGTCGCCAAGCCGAGTTGCTTGCTGGCTAAATTTGAGCTACGTGTCGAAAACCGTTGGCACAAAAGCGGAGCTACTTTGGTACTTACTTAGTTCGCTCCTCTTCTGAAACTTGGGGTGTTTACCAGAGGTTTTACCATAAAGATCGACTGAGGTCCCTACAGACGTGTTCGTATTCGCTTACAAAGGACCGGAATTATTGTAATATTGTGAATTTCATGGGGAATCCCAGAGAGTTCCCCGATTGGGGAGGTATCGTGACGTTACAAGAGAAAAACGGGATATTTTTGGCTCTCATGTAGCTTGCTCCCATGGGTGAGCTAAAGTAAAGGGATACAAGAAAACGCCATTGAGATTACTAACGGAACAACACTTGTGCCCGGGAGACAAAGTGACTGACAGTTTGAGAGTTCGGACCTGGTAAAGCGAGAGGTTGCAATGAGTGGTCGCATGAGAAAGGAATGCAGGAATTGCTCAACAATTGTTATATTTCGAGAGGAAGAAACCAAATGTTTTTCCATGCTTCTGCTCCATTATCGAGTGGCAAAGGGGTTGTAAAGCGCCCTCTGATTGATGATTAGATCACGCTGATTGGTTTCATGATAGGGCTGATAGCCAGACAGGCAGACCTGACACGCCAGATTGAAAGCGCCTGGAAATGTGTAAGAACACCCCCCGGCGAGACCACTAACCATGAAGATTAGAAAGTGCAGGACCGAATAAAGCATGCAACTCAATGTTTCGTCTCTGCTGTGTCGTAGGACTAAACTGTATCGTTTAGAAAGCAATCTTCGGCGCACAAAACAGACCCCCTAACATCACCATTGCCACCTTAATATTAAAAGGATTCTCTAACCATAGCTATGTTTTTTTGATAAATGAAAGAATAGTGCTAGTGGAAGATAGAACATAGGAATGAAGGCAGTCCTAACAGGGACAGGATAGAAAGAAGTAAAAACGACGACGAGCTAGGCGATGATTATACAAGAAGGATCAGAAGAGAATGATTGAATCTCGGACGCTCAACTGCTGAGGACAAGTAGAGCTCTATTGCGGAACGAGAGTAGTGTTAGGATACATCGGTCGCAGTTGGAATGGATGGGGTGACCAGGAACTGTTTGACCTGATCCGACGATTCTGATATTAAATTTGAAATGTCGAAAACCTATCCACAAAGAACTACTTACTTAGTCGCGTCCTCTTCTATTCTTGGGGTGTAGAGAGTTTTTTGTGAAAGATCGCCTGAGGTCTCTATCAACAGTTTTCCCACAAAAAGGATATTTTATTATTGTAATGTTTGTGAATTTTCCGTGGGAAATCCCAGAGAGTTCCCGATGGGGAGGAAACAAGTGATACAAGAGAAAAACGGATATAGTGGGTCTCATGTATCCCTCATGTTGAGCGAAAGTAATGGATACAAGAAAAAGCATGAGATGGGAACGGAAGACGTGAGACATTGAACCGGGAGACAGGAGTAAGACAAGTTGAAGTTCGGACCTGGTAGCGAGAGGTCGCATGAGTGGACGCATGAGAAGAATGGCAGGAATTGTGAACATATTGTTATATTTCGAGACGAAGAATGATGATGTTTTCTCATGTGTCTTGATACCGAGTACAAGGTTCGTAACAAGGATGGCTGGATGATTCAACCGACGCCTTTGATGGATTCATGTATTGTGTGAGAAGTTTGACCAGGGGCCGCCAGAATCAGCCCATGCAGGAAGAACACGAGGACGCCGAGGAATGTATGCAATACGCTATGTTATGATTCACCGAATAAAATCACGCAACTCAATGGTTCGTTTCTTCTCTGCTGTCGTCCGTTTACAACTTACTGTTTCGGTCAGGAAAGCAATGTGGCGTACCAAAACAGACCCCTAGCAGAACACATTGCAGTTCTATATTTGTTGATCTTTGTGTCAGAGATATACTTTTTGATAAAAATGCAAAGAGATATCGCGTTAGTGGTAGAAAACCAAATGAAGCAGTCCTAATCCGAGACAGGATGAAAGTCCTTAAAAATATTAAGAATAAGCTGGGGCGCAATTAGGTTGGTTTTGGAACGAACTAAGAATGAATTGACTGGAAAACTGCTAACAACCAACAAGATTGATGGAACGAGAGACAAGAGATAATACCTGGATCGACATGGGCCCTATGGATGGGGTGAGACCAGGAACATTGACCTGATCCGTGATTCCTGATGATCCTGTGAGATGGCGGAAACATGACAGCCCTACACTTACCGCTTCACCCTCATATTGAGGATTTCTTGTGTGCGGCACATATTGATCCAGGATGATTTGTGCGTTTACACAGTTACTTTTCATGTCGTCCGGTCTTATAGCAGTGGCTGTTAACCTTCCTCAAATGCCGCGACCCTTTGATATACAGTTCCCTTATGTTTGTGCTCGACCATTTGATACAAGTTTCCCTCATGTTGTGCCGACCATTTGATAAAGTTGACCCTCATGATTGTGGCCAACCCTTTGATATAGTTTCCCTCATGTGTTGTGCCGATTTCTTTAATACAGTTTCCCTCATGTTGTGCCGACACTTTGATACAGTTCCCTCATGTTGTGCCCGACCCTTTGATACAGTTCCCTCATGCTGTGGCGACCCCTTTGATACAGTTCACTCATTGTTTTTGTGCCGACCCTTTGATACAGTTCACTCATGTTGTGTCGACCCTTTGATAAAGTTCCCTCATGATTGTATACCGACACTTTGATACAGTTCCCTCATGTTGTGCCGTGGCGTACCCTTTTGATACAGTTTCCCTCATGTTTGTGCCGACCCTTTGTACAGTTCCCTCATGCTGTGGCGACCCTTTGATACAGTTCACTCTCATGTTGTGCCGACCCTTTGATACAGTTCACTCATGTTGTGTCGAAACCCAAAAAAGTTTTTTTTCCCCTTCCAACACAAAACATATTTGTTTATG
>CAJHNH020002767.1:0-10487 GCA_905116865.2 Candidula unifasciata
GCACGCACCCGCACGCACGCCGCACGCCCGCACGCACGCACGCACGCACGCACGCAACGCTACGCACCCACACCGCCACGCATACACACATACACACACCACCTACACACATATACTCACACACACACCATACATACCCACATATACACATAACACACATACTCATACATCCATACAGGACATACACACCCACAGAAACACTCCCTACACACATCCATACCACACATACACCACCATACCACATACATACATACCCCATACACTACAACACATACACACACTACCCACACACATACAGACCTCCTAAATCACACACACACACTCAATACACCTACTACATACATACACATACACCTCCTCATCCACACTAACATACATACTACATACATACATACATACATACATACCTACACAATACATTACATACATACATACCTCCATACCTACATACATACACTCCATAAACATACCTACATACACTACATACATACAATATACATACATACATCATCATACATCATACATACATACATACATACATACATACATCCATACATCACATACTACATCCATACCATACATACTACTACATACATACATACAATACATACATACAGACATACAGACATACATACATACATCACATACATACCACACACACACACACACATACAACCTACACAACACACACAGAAAAAAAAAAAAAAACAGACTTAGTCATTACCTCCCGCTAGTATAAATAGGGGACTACTTGGTCTCGAGAAATAGTGTCCGTCTCGAGTGCTAGAGGTTCTGGGATCAATCCCCGGTAAGGGCTGGGATTTTTTTACGTAGATTTGGACTCCTAGTGCTTTTCCCTGGTCTCTGGGTAGTCAGATCGTAAGGCCCGTGTGTATTGCTGCGCACGTACAAAATCCCTTTGCAGTTGGAAATTGAAAAGAGTATCCTACTGGCGCTGCCTGCGCAAAATGTGGAAAAAAGTCTACCCAAAGTATTTAAAGATTCTCGCAAGTGTTACAGAGCCTGTGTACTGAGCCTGAGCTTCTTCAGTTAGAAGAAGAACGGAGCACTTATGGATAACTACCCTTGTGCCATGTTGTTGGTCCGTGGTTCAAACATCTAAATTCGTATACAGATCCATACACGCATAACGTAGTCTGGTAATTGCAGCTTTGTTGCTCCTTTCCAATGCTAGCGAAAACCACACAGGAATTCTATCACTAGTTTCTTGGAAACAAGCTGACACAGAAATTAGTCTCAACAAAGTCTTTCTTCTTTTTCTTTGCGTTCGGTTTCGTATGTTTCTATCAGATCATCAGGTGGGTTGCCTCTGTGAACTCGCATTTCAGTAGCAGGTCCTTCATGGTTCCCCCTAGCTTGATTTACATACTTTGCTCTCGAGGCCAAGTGTCTTTTTGAAGTTGTCGGTAGAGTGGACAGGTCTGCAGAATGCGCTTAGGTGTTCAACGCAGTCAATAGCATTCACATGCATTACACACATAAAGCAACTCATCAAAAGTGCCAACACAAACGGTCCCGCACTAGAAATGCAGTTTATCTTCAATGGAAGCAGCAGTCGCAGAAGATCAGTTGTTGCACACGTAACTAATCGCATAAGGAACGCCCAATTCTCCAGCGTCAACCCACTCGCCACTTTTGGAACCTGCAGTTTACCACATTATCGTCGTTATCCAACAGGCATACCCAATGAAGGCAGTATCTCGCAGTGTCACACCAGACACTTAGCTCAGTAGCAGGGAGACGGAACTTAAATAATAATAATAATGATCATATCATAACAAACCATCTTTAAAAAAGTATGAATTATTGCATACATGTAAAAACCTCATTCTATTTGAAATTTTAAAAAAAGATAATTTTATAGTTGTTTTTCCTTTGCAGTTTTGTATTGTCTGTTTATAATAGTCGACATTCTTTCCAGTTAGTAGACTTTAATTATGAATTTCTTCTTTAGCATTAGAGGCGGTGCCGAAAAAGAGTGAGTGGCGATTTGCACTTTGTGCTTCCAGTTAACTCTGTAGCATTTAAACATTTAACATCATTCTGATCGTCATTATCATTAAAATTATCATTATCACTCGTTATCATTAAAATTATCATTATCGCCACTACTATCACCATCATATTATCCTAATTTCAAATACACAAAGAAGTATTTTGAATTTATGGCGTTCCATTTATTTTATATATAATTAACAAAGATGCAATATATTGACCGGCACTTATAGAAAGAAGAAGAAGGACAAAAGGACACACTAGAAAACACAAAATCCAAAAGCTTTAGTTAATGTGCCGGTAATTGAATCTATCACCTCCAAATAGCGTGTGCGCCTCGCAATGAAAACAAGCGTTGAAGAACACAACCAAAAAAGGCACCTCTCAAAAAAAAAAAAAAAAAGGGCGCTTTCGTTGGCATGTCGGTCATACAGCTTGAAATCCCTAACTATGGAATACGGACATAATTCTGTTAGGTTGATCTTGATGTCGCTCCATCTCTTGCGTGATCTTTCCCTTGCTCTGTGTTCACTATATTTCTTCAGTCTGGCTCTCTGTGGCAGATAGTACCAGGGCATTCTCATCAGGTGGCCAGAACATCTCATTTGTTGTTCTTTAATGAATTGTATGACTAGTTTCAGTCCTAGTCTTCTTCTAAATTCTTCATTCTTGATTGTATCTCTTCTTGTCACACCGGCAGCCCTCCTAAGACATCTCATCTCTGTTGTTACGATCTCCCGCTCATTAGCTGTTAACATCTAAATCTTTCTTGATCATCACCGTGTACATAGTTAAATCTTCCACCAGTTTGCCAGACATGTCGTAGATTCATGTTTAACTGAGCACTTCTCCTCATGAACACGATATTCACATTTCCTACATGTTAGACGCTGATTTATCACATATTTCCACATGTTAAAACACAGATTTATCACACATTTTCACATGTTATAACACAGATTTATAACATATATTTACGTGTTAGAACACAGATTTATCACATTCTTCCATATGTAACCCACAAATTTGTCACATATTTTCACATCTTAGAACACATATTTATCGATTGTTTCCACATGCTAGCACACACATTTATGTTAGTTATTCAAAGTTAAAAATAAAAAATAGTAGTGATCTGATTTCGCGTTACTGCTAAAAAGAAAACGACTAGATGCTGAAAAGAATCGGATTTTAACAAAATTTTGCCATTTAAAATCTTTAAATGTGATAAATTAAATTGTTCAAATCGCCCACAAGAATACCGTTGACAGTTCTTTTGCATCTGGGTCATGGATAGTTTTTAGGTGTACTTTAAACTAACACTTTCCCTTTTTATTAATTTATTTTTCTTTCTTACATCTTAAAAGCTGATTTCTTTCTTTCTTTCCACTTTTTTCTTTCTTTCTTTCTTTCTTTCTTTCTTTTCTTTCTTTCTTTCTTTCTTTCTTTCTTTACTTTCTTTCTTTCTTTCTTCACATTCTTTCTTTCTTTCTTTCTCAGATCTTTCTTTCTTTTACTTTCTTTCTTTTCTTTCTTTCTTTCTTTCTTATCTTTCTCTCTTTAGAACTTTCTTTCTTTCTTTCTTTCATTTCTTTCTTTCTCTTTCTCTGTCTTTCTTTCTTTCTTTCAAAGTTTCTTTCTTTCTTTCTTTCTTTCTTTCTTTCTGTCTGTCTGTCTGTATGTCTGTCTGTCTGTCTGTCTATGATTCTGTCTGTCTGTCTGTCTGTCTGTCTGTCTGTCCTGTCTGTCTGTCTGTCTGTCTGTCTGTCTGTCTGTCTGTCTGTCTGTCTGTTGTCTGTCTGTCTGTCTGTCTGTCTTCTGTCTGTCAGTCTGTCTTTCTGTTCTTTCTTTCTTTCTTTCTTTCTTTCTAACAGTTCTTTCTTCTTTCTTTCTTTCTTTCTTTCTTTCTTTCTTTCTTTCTTTCTTTCTTTTTCTTCTTTCTTTCTTTCTTTCTTTCTTTCTTTCTTTCTTTCTTTCTGTCTTTCTGTCTGTCTGTTCTGTCTGTCTGTCTGTCTGTCTGTCTGTCTGTCTGTCTGTCTGTCTGTCTGTCTGTCTGTCTGTCTGTCTGTCTGTCTGTCTGTCTGTCTGTCTGTCTGTCTGTCTGTCTGTCTGTCTGTCTGTCTGTCTGTCTGTCTGTCTGTCTGTCTGTCTGTCTGTCTGTCTGTCTTTCTTTCTTTCTTTCTTTCTTTCTTTCTTTCTCTCTTTCTTTCTTTCTTTCTTTCTTTCTTTCTCTTTTTAAAAATATAGTTTGTCGCAATGTGTGTCTGCACGTTCATAAATACGGCCCAGCACGTATGCATTGCCATTTAGATCACCAGGGTGTCACATGATGTAGCGGCTAGACGCTCGCCTGTGGATCGGATGGTGGTGGTTTCAAGTTATGACTGGCCAGGCTTGAAAAGAAAAAGAAGACGTTGGGTCCTTGGTCGACCTAGCCTTAAGTGAGAACCAGGTACAGTCCTGGGAAGTAAAGTTGCCCGGAGTGATGTTGACCACATCACCACGGAGCGTAGATTGTTGTATAAAAATACAAGTATAGCCCTATATGCCCTAAACGCTTAAAGTGGTAGAAAATTGTCCCTCTTTTCTTTTTTGGGATACCCTATCCAGACATGAGACAGTATTAACTGTCTCAACAACTCCACTATCAGCTGGAGTTTATGTGACTTGCAACCATCCAGGCAACTAATATTAAGTTCACAGTTGAACAGGATTCCTGGAACTTGACCTAGGGGACTCTCATCCGAGTAACGATGCAGTTACACGTTGCTTCACGTGAGATTCATTGCTCTGTGTGCGGTCCTAGCGGGATTAACGTTCGATCATTCATGTATAGCTCTGAAAAAAACTTTACAGATTTACATTGAACTACTTGTTGTGTTTTTGTTCCCAGAGAAATCAATGTTGCAGAGGATATGTAAGAAATTATTTTGACATTATTACCCTGCTATTTGTTTAAAATTATTCATCATAATCATCATTATTACCAAGTACCATGCCGACTGGCGTGAACGATCACGCCTCTCCACACTTTGAGATCATCAGCTGCATGTGTCAGCTCGTGTGTTGACACTAATCCATGTCATCACAGAAGGCTGTCAAGAATCGTCTCCAGTTGTCTTCCATTGTCTCTTTTTGAGAATTCGTTCCAGTGTGGCCACATAATGTTCCAGTTTCATTCTCATAACATTACCAATAAATGAAGACTGGCTGTGATAAGTTGTCTTCGAGCTCTTGCCTCTTTCGAAACATCTCGGCTGCCACTTGTGGCTGCCTAAGGAATTCTAAGGATTTAGGTGTAAAACCACAACTCCGAGGCCTCAGATTATTGTTTGGCTTGTTCTTTAAGTTAATACTTTTCATAATTGTTTTCAAGTTTGTGGGCACCAACGTCGTGAGCACCAACGTCGGGAGTTCGAAACCATTTCAGATTCTCTGGCTATTTTATAAATAGTAAGCTGGAAAAAAGAAAGAAAGAAAAAGGTAAAAATGTAAATGACCGTTTCCTCGCCTTCGGGCGTATTGCGCAGACAGGACTAGATCTATATTATATAGACTAATCAGCACATGGTTATTGATTTAGTCATTATAACGCCGACTGCCTTTACTTCCCAGCACTGCACCTGGTACGCATTCAGGGTGGGAGCCAAGGTCGTTTCTAAAAAAAAAAGTCCGGCTCCGCTAGGACCCGAACCCACGACTTCCGATCCGCAGGCAAGCATCTGGCCGTTACAACACGGCGATTCACCTTTTATGATAAGTGGCACTACCAATAAAATTATATTCCTCTTCTTATTCTTCTCCTTATAAATCTCTGGGTGATTACACCGTCAAAGTGTTCTGATTCTTCGTCCCCTTTTGGACTTCTTCCCACTCCAGAACCTTTCAGGCAGATGAACTCTGACCTTGAAGGACACACCCCTAACTGATAGTCTCTTACAAGAAGCTATTTCGAGAGATAGTTCATTAAACCTTTTTTTTTTTTTTGTTGTCCCTCTCAAACATAGTGTCCCGTGGTTTACACGGGAAGAACAGAGTATTCAAGCTTTGCTCAGATCCCTATATGTAGGTTCCAGCGCCCTAATGTGGGAAAAAGAGAATAGACCCACTGCCTTTTCAACTATCATATGGTAGGAGTCGACTAATTGTGGGCATCCTTCGAGCTCGGGACGTATCTGCCTGAGAAGCCGGCCAAGAAGAAGAACACCTTGATAAACCATTTTGGTATGGATTGGCTGGAGCTGACATGCAACTGAAATTGCTGGCACTGTCAGGGTGGGATTTCCTTATTTTTGCTATAGCCGATATTTACACTCTGGCAATTAAGTATCAGGAAAGAGGGGCAGGGGTCGACCGACACGAAGATGGGCACAGTATATAAGTGACTCCTTGGGTATAAAAGTACATGAGAGGGAGAGCTGGCGAGAGACTGAGTTTCTTACAGCCAGACCGTGATGAGAGCGACGTTCTGCAAAGGACTTGCTACATGATCAAGATGGCAATTAAGTATTGAAACAGTCACAGTTTATTGTATGCTCTTCGCTCAATGCTTTATAGAAACCACGCAACTCTCACTAGCTAAACAAAATGTCGGACTACTTGCTTTTGCCTATTGGACGATATTACAGTTTAGAAAAATAATAGTTTAAATGTGGCCTGTTAAAATGACAGACATTGCTACTAGGGCTGTACCGAATATTCGCTTCGTATTCGCTTCGGGGCCGAATAGTGGAACTAATAACTATTCGGTTTTCGGCCGAATAGTTGCGGTCGGGCCGAATTGAATAGTGGTTACCTTACACCCATTTCTGGACTGGTGGAAAATTAACATATCAAGATTTCCCACCTTGGTTCATACTGTTATCTTTGTGCACCACCTACGAGCCTACCAAGTAAACATCTCTTTAGTACAGCTGGAAATACCTTCAGTGAGACAAGAAGCTGCCTTGATGCTGACAATATAGAACAACGTTTTTTTTTTAAACTAATGCCGCTTTCATGGATTAACTAAGATGTCAGTGACAATTTACAAGTTTAGTTACTTGTTATAAAACTAACAACCGACTGACTGACTGAAGGATGCAAAACATGAAATGTTTTTAAATGTTTACTATTCTGTACTACGTTTTGTGAAGTAAAATTTCAGCGTAGATTTGACATTATGGATGTTTTTTTAAGATCTATTTTATACACTATTCGTAAGTGGAAGACTGCGCCTCAGTTTAATAGTGGGAAGACAGAAGTAATGGCGGTAATGAAAAAAAAATATTTATTCCTAAATGTGTAATAAAAGTCAATGGTTTTATTTTGGGACAGGTAGAGAAATTTAAGTATCTGGGCACATGGATAACATCAGATGGAAGATGCATTACTGAAATATGAAACATAATAGGACAGGCAAACACTACATTTAATAAAATAAAGAACATCTTAGGCAATATATCTTTGTCATTGAAGGTTAGAAACATAATTCTTGCTTGCTACATACATCCAGTTTTAACATATGGCTGTGAGTCCTGGACAATCAGTAGGCAGGCCACACATTTTTTTGAGGTCTTAGAGATGTGGTTTTACAGAACAATGTTTAAAATACCTTAGACAGCCACGCCAAAAAAAAAAAAAGCAACCAAGAGGTTTTGAAAGTGGCGGGAGCCCGTAGACAACTACTCACAGACATCAAAAGGAGACAGTCATAATTTTTCGGCCATGTTATAAGATGAGGGATAATGGAACATGTGATGACTACTGGAAAGATATGTGGAAGGAGGGATAGAGGAAGACAACGAGAGAAGATTCTTGACAGTCTTGTTGCATGGCATGGAGGTGTGTCAGCACACGAACTAATACATGCTGCAGGAGATCGCAGATTGTGTCGAGGAATAATCGCCCATGCCAGCCTGCAAAGCACCTAATGATGATGATTCACTATTCGTATTCGTATTCGTATTCGGCCGAATAGTTGGTCAGCTATTCGTATTCGGCCGAGTAGTGAAAATCACTATTCGGTACAGCCCTAATTGCTACAGTCATGGCGTTTTTCATGTTGGCGATAATAAAATCAGTCTCATATTTTGATTTCCAGACTGTTGTATAGAGCATATATGGAAATACCCCGGGTTTAATTATAACAATTTGTGATTTTTCATCAATGATTAGTCATTTCTATAATTTTTCCATGAATTATTGTTAATAGTGTGTTTGCAAACTGTTTTGCTTTCCAAAACTGTTTATAGCTTAGACACATTAATTTTGACTGTCAAAAAAGCACAGTGAAGAAAAGAATATATTTCTGAATCTAAAAAAAACAAACAAACAATGTCCACAATGAATACAGCACATTGGCTCGTAAACAGAATCCTCTTCCGGAAGCTTAGGTATTTTGGATACGCTATGCGCTATGGGAATGGCAAATTACTGGACGTAAACTTGCCTAGAAAAACCACAACAGCCAAAAACTGCTGGTGTTTTTTCTGTAACGTCCTGTAAAGGATACGCAACTAACTATTCGCTTTGGTGGTAGTGAGAGAACGGTGACGGAGAATGCATTTTCCGGAAAACGAATCAGAGGCCGACCTCCTCGAATATGGATACATGACACTGACGATGCATTGGCTAAGAAAGCACACAGGGTTGGAAAAGAGGCCAGAGAGACTTCCACGTGTGCATGTTTGGTTACTTTTCCATCCGAAAAACCTACAAGTAGTACCCATTTTAGGGACTTTATGGTTTTTGTCGTCGTCTGTGACTAATGCTTTGTGAACGTATTTCCGGGTGCGGGTTCAACCCCAGCTGCAGGCGATTTGGCAGCAGACGACCTTCCGCTGGTTTCGACAATGATATCGAGAACCGACCGTTTAGAGCAGTGAAAAAAACTAATGGAATCCCCCCCCCCCCCCGCCCATTTCCAACCCCCCCCCCCCCCCCCCCCCGAAAAAAAAACCCACAACAGCTAAAAAAAAAAATGCTGGGGTTGTTTCTGCAACATCTTGTAAAGGATACACAGTTAAGTTACAATATCTTTTATTCAATATTATGTAATCCTATCATAGGAGTCGTCGCTGCGCTTTGGGGATTGCCATGCGTGCTCAGTTTTCCGAGGCAGCAGTCATTCCAGGGCATATGCTTCTACTTAGTGATACCGGGAGTCGTTGGTTGTAGAACATGGTCGGACTTCCCGAATGGGTTTCGGGGTCCTGTTATGGGGAGAGTAATAGACTCACTACTCACATACCTCCCCCCCCCCACCACTCCCCTAAACAATCATGTTGTAAAAAAAGACCAGTTAGGGATGTTTGTATTCTCTCTGCATTTATCTAAGAAAGTTTGTATACAAACAGCCCAAATCTGTTTACCAGACACAAAAATCAAACTCTGAAACAAGAGCAGTCAAGAAATGGACAATCGGAATTTTTAGCAGGGGTTTATAGCCTAAGTCCTCAAAGACAAAGAAGTAATTTGGACTGGATATTACCGAAAGAATAAAGAACAATTTAAACACGCTCACCATTCTTAGATTCCAAGTTTTACAGTTGCACAGTTCTGACCTAATCAGCCCAAACATGGAATAGCATAAAGTCAGCTTCCTGATAAAAACACAATCAGAAATGGTTTAAAAACAATTCAGCAGTTAAAAAGATTTCAGTGGTATAAAATAACTGGGACATGTACAAATACATCAACGGCTACGGATAATATATAACTTCACTTTTGGAAAAAAAAAAAAAAACTCGAAGTGGAAATAATCATCAGTGCTTGAAAACAAAGATCTCCTGATATGGCTTACAATGCTGACATAATGTTTGTGTGCCTTAAAAAAAAAAAAAAAAACTAATATGCTAATGGGGAAGAAATGTTTTTTTCTTCAGTATTGATGTCTCCACCGTGAAAGGGACAAGGGCTTCAAAAAAAAATATCACAGCAAGACAATAGCGTATTTACTAAAAGCAACTTCAATTGTGAGAAATGAAGAAAACAATGTTTTAAAGTTATGAATATAATGCTTTGTATATTCATAATTGATATTTAGTGTTTATATGTGAAGCTTAGACATTAATCCCTCTGTGTTCTTTTGTGTTCTTCAGTCAACGGTATCAAGAGTAAGACATTTTTTTTTTTTTTTTATTAGTTAACTCCTTGCATTTTTAATTGGCAATACAAAAGTGGGGAAAAGATATCGGATCTAAAACGACGATCTTAGGAAAGAAAATGGGAGATGGAGCCAATGCTAAATTATACCAAGAGAGAGCAGGTTCGATGGTTAGGGGACAGGTATCATGCAATGTGGAGCAATGAGTTACAATGCCAAGTGCGTGGACGACAGTTGTTCCAGTAAGTACATAAACAGTGATAAGTGACACCTAAGACTTGGACAAGGTATATTTATTTTCTATATGTTTTTATGTATTCTGCCTGTCTGTCTGGTATCTATCTATCTATCTATCTATCTATCTATCTATCTATCTATCTATCTA
>CAJHNH020002767.1:17860-92860 GCA_905116865.2 Candidula unifasciata
TTTTTCCCCTGACCCCTTTTGACGCCCCCCAAAAACATCTAAACTGGCAAAAAACCCTCCCCAAAACTACGTCTCACGTAGAGTGCACCCTAGGTCCCTCGCTGGGGGAGCATCCCACCCCGAAAAATATTAGTTCATACCTTTAAATTTTCCAGTTAAGTTAGGATTGGAACCCCCCAAAATTGTTTTAAATCAGGACTTCCCTTATTGTTTTTCCCCCGTCCTTTCCTCAAAAAATTTAGCCTTTTTCAAAAAACGATATTATCACAACGAGGTTCAAAAAGGAAAAATAAAAGCCCGCGCAATAAATGGGGGAAAAAAAGTGGGTGGGAAAAAAATTCGGCTCTTTTAAAAAGTCAACCGTCTAAAAAGGGTAAATTAACGAAGTAACGCGATAAAATTTAAAAGGGTTTTTATCAAGAGGCGGACGACAAAGTTTTTTATTTGTGTGTGTTTGTGTGTGTTGTGTGTGTGTTGTGTATTTTAAGTTCTTTCCCTTTTCCATTGCAACCAAACTTCATTAGGGATCCTGCACTAATTCTAAAATACACATTACACGTTTAGAACACAACCTCGGCTGTTGCCGGGAGCCGTGTTGTCACCCAATCTAGGGGTTTATAGGAGTTTCAGGGACCTACGCCGGGTGATCCTCAGCCGAATGGTGGCACTTTGTGTGACCGAGTGCTTATCTCTTTTTGTGTGATGTCCTGGTGGGTTGAACGTCATCATTGCATTGAGCGATGACTCATTTTTCTATCAATCTTGCTAGTTGTCACCAAATGCCACAATATCCTTATAAAAACCACAATGAGGGGCAAGTATAAACAAGGATCTATCTCCGGTGCTTAAGAAAGCACAGCTAGAACTACCTGGGCCATGCACTCAGAATGGATAAGACCAGACTCCCCCATCAAACCCTCATATGGTCACCGGAAAAGACGAGAAAACCAGGAAGACCGAGAGAGACCTCGTGTAGAACAATCATCAGGTACGGCCCAGTCATTGGCCTAATGAACATCCAAGACTTAAAACAGATGGAAAAGAACCGCCAGACATGGTGAGCTATGACCTCTCTCCCATGCGACGACCTAGTCTCAAGACGAAAGACTAACTAAAATCCTGGAAAGTAAAGAAGGCCGGCATAATGTTGCTGACATCTCCCATTCTTCTTCTTTCTTCTTTTGTCAAAATCTGCTTGTGCCGCTAGGCGGCGCAGTCTATCAGATGATCGGCAACCGAGCCAGGGCGCGCTCAGTCGCTTCATATGCCGTGATGTTATGAAGTCTCAAGTTGTCCGTGACTCCTTCAATCCATCTTCTTCTTGGTCTTCCCCTGCCTCTTGGTGTTTCGATTTTCATGTTGTATGCTCTTGATGCTGGCATCGTTGGTTCCATTCTCATTAGGTGACCAAACCATTTCATTCTTTGCTTTTCAATAAATTTAACGATGGGTATGGTTCCAATAGTTCTTGTAATCACATCGTTTCTCACTCGATCTCTTCTGGTTTTATTCGCAGCCATTCTCAACCATCTCATTTCACAGGTGGTTAGTCTTCTCTCGTGTTCTTTTGTTAATGTCCAAGTCTGACATTGATAACCTAATGTCGGTATAAAGATTGTATTTATAATTTGTCTTTTTATCTCAGCTGGGACAGCAGGGTGTTTTAAAATTGGGGCAAGCTGGTATGCGACATTGTTGGCTTGTTGGATTCTTGCTTCGATCTCTCTGTCTATTTTACCATTGAAAGTAAAGATACTTCCCAAGTATTTAAACATCTCCCATTGAGAACCAATATAAGCCTGGCCGATACACCTTTGTGTGCAAAGACACCTGAACCATTATCTTTATTATCTGTGTGTGTGTGTGTTTGTTAATGTGTGTCTGTGTTTGTGTCTACGTGAGTCTGAGTATGTGTGTCTGCGGGTTTGTGTGTATGTGTATGTCTGTGTTTGTGTGTCTACGGATGTGTGTGTGTGTGTGTGTGTGTGTGTGTGGGTGTGTCTGCGTGTGTCTGAGCATGTATGTCTGCGGGTTTGTGTGTATGTGTATGTCTGTGTTTTTTGTTTACGGTGTGTGTGTGTGTGTCTGCGTGTGTCTGAGTATGTGTGTCAATTGGTGTGTGTGTCTGTCTTCTGCATGTGTGTGTCTGTGTGTGTGTGTGTGTGTGTGTTTGCATGTTTGTGTGTGTTTGTGTCTACGCACACGCGTGTGTGTGTTTGTTTGTGTGTGTTGGTATTTATGTGTGTTTCTTCTCGTGTGTCAGTGTATGCATGTGTAAATCTTTATGTATGTTTGTGTGTGGATTATATGTGTGAATTTGTATATGTGGGTGTGTGTGTGTGTGAATTATTTGGGTGTATGCGTGTTTAAGTGAGTGTGTGTGCGCGCGCGCTGGAGTGTACATGCATTTTATCACCCAGGCTTTTGTATTGTTTCTTGATATTCACAATATGCATATTATTATTTGAATATAACATACTTTATCGATAAAATACAACTGCTGTGTGAAAGACTGGTGTTTGAAAGGGCCGAATGTAAGACGGGCCTGTGTGCCGAATTTGTGACCCTTTAAAAATAAAGCTCGTTCGTTCGTTCTTTCTCTGCAACTGTATACACCTGAACTGTCTTAGTTTAAGATATTAATTGATTATGTTTTCAGGAAAAAGAGATGTGGAGGATGATCTTCATCTCGAATAGTAAGCACAATAATAAAATCTCCGACAGTAATCATTGTATATCGTAGTAAATAAGCACTACATTTACGTGGGCTGCGTGGATTTTTATTGTGGTATGGGACGTCGCAGGTCGACCCAGCCTCAAATGGGTACCAGGATGGGCTGTCCTGGGAAAGTAAAGACGGCTGGCGTAATGCTGACCACATTACCCACTGAGTGCCGATTGGTCTGTAAAAATATGGGTGCTCTTCCCATATGCCCGATGCGCCTAAGGCGTGTAAAGGGATCTTTACTTTTACTTTACTAAGCACTACATTGCATAATAAAAATTTAATACATTACAGTAAGTGAATCTTTCGTGAATAATAGTTACCCTTACACATAAAAATGTAATCATTGCGTATATCATAATACCCATTTTATATCACATAGAGCCTTACATATATCATACGAACCCCTACACATCACAGTGAGCCATTCTAATATCATAATAAACCTTACATCTGACAAAAAGCATTACATATATCATAGTACCGCATACTTATCACAGAGAGCTTTACATTTGTCATAATACACCTTACATATCATAGAAAGCGTTACATATGTCCTAAAAATCTTACATATTACAGAGAGTTTTTATATATCAGAAAAAATATGAACACTTCACAGTAACCCATACATGTATTAAAAAAAAACCTTTTATATCACAGTTAGCTTGAAATATATCATAATAAGCCTGAAATATTACATTAAGCTTTACATAGATAATAGTAAACATTCGATATATCATAGAATGCATATCATATTAGGCCTATTCTATAAATATCTCTCTCTCTCTCTCTCTCTCTCTCTCTCTCTCTCTCTCTCTCTATCTCTATCTCTCTCTCTCTCTCTCTCTCTCTCTCTCTATATATATATATATATATATATATATATATATATATATATATATATATATGTATATACATATATATAATCGTAAATCTTGCATATATCATAGTGAGCCTGAAAAAAATCTTAGTAGACCCCATATATATCACAGTAAGGCTTACATATATCATTGTAAACATTACATATATCATAGTAAGCATTACCTATATTATAGTATGCATTGCATATATCATAGTAAGCCTCACATATATCATATTAAGCCTCACATTTATCATAGTAAGCATTACATATATCATAGTAAGCTTTACATATATCATAGTAATGACTGGAAACAAACTGACTCACGAAGAAAACTGATTGCCCGCATCAAAAGGAGACGATCTATATTCTCTATTCGTGCGATGGAGAGGGAGACCGAGAGAAACTGCTGGAGAGTTTGATATCATGGAATGGATGATACTTTGTATCAAAGTGTTTTTTTTTTTTAAAGTACACGAGAGCGAAGGTGGTGGATAACGTGACTACGAACACCACACGTAATCGACTTTAAATAGAAAAAGATACCATAGTAAACCTTTATATTTGCAATCTTTATTTAATGTTTCAGGTTGCCGTAACAGTTACATACCAAACAGAGTCGTGGGAAAAAAAGTACATATTACTGTTAAAATAATAAAACTAACATATTGTCTCCACATGATTCGAGAGATCTTCATTTATAATAAACAGGTGGAGTTGTTTTGTGGTTGTCATTCTATGATAGGGAAATAACTTACAACTGACTTTGCTAGAAAACTGTTTTAGTATGTTAATTTATTCACTATCTTCAGTATTTTATGTTTATTTCCTTTACTTTTTCCTTTTGTTCTCTTGACTTTTTCTTTGCCTTGTTCTGTTCTTGTTGTTTTCCTGTACTTGATATTGTTAATGTAGGTGTTATTGTTGTTCTTCTTATTTTTCTTCTTCTTCTTCTTCTTCTTCTTCTTCTTCTTCTTCTTCTTCTTCTTCTTCTTCTTCTTCTTCTTCTTCTTCTTCTTCTTCTTCTTCTTCTTCTTCTTCTTCTTCTTCTTCTTCTTCTTCTTCTTCTTCTTCTTCTCCTTCTTCTTCTTCTTCTTCTTCTTCTTCTTCTTCTTCTTCTTCTTCTTCTTCTTCTTCTTCTTCTTCTTCTTCTTCTTCTTCTTCTTCTTCTTCTTCTTCTTCTTTTTCTTCTTCTTCTTCTTCTTCTTCTTCTTCTTCGTCGTCGTCTTCTTCTTTTTCTTCTTCTTCTTCTTCCTAGTAATAATAATATTAATTATAATATAATATAACTACTAATACTGCTTCTACTAAACGCGTGCCATAAATGTACAGGATGATAGAACAGATAGTGATAGATATCAAACCAAACAAAAAACTGAACCTGTCATTCAACGTTAACACAAACACAAATGACGCCATCAGAACATGGCATGAATATACAATACAACGCATACAAACAAGAATACACAAAATCACTGTCCTGAAGTATCTTCGAGAGAAATAACATAACTGTTTGTTTGGCTTCTGGTCTAGTATGGAGGATAGACTTGACATACTCGTCAGCTGTGTGGTTATTATTGCTCCAACCAGCCCTTTGCTTATTTAGTTTCCACATCTGGACTGATGTCTACGGTTTCACTGCCTAAGCTATTGAGTTCAGTGCCTGGTGTAGCACTGTGAGCTGAGTTTTTCATGTGGAATGACTTATATTTTTGCAGCGGTTGTGTCGTGATATACACTATACCGGATAGTCGGTTAATATGTGGACTGGCTAAACACATTATGTAAAAGTCTAGCCTGTATATGTCCAACTCATCTTGACTGGCTACACCTGTCAAAGACCAACCGCATTTCTGGTGGCGACTGTTGACATTGACCCCTCTGGCAACTGCCTGGTGCATTAATTTTGTGTGCATATTTAAAATTGTACCAGGACTAATTGTTTGTTTATCTGTATTTCAAAAATGACAGTGAAAAACATTTTAAGTGAGTTTCACTGGCATAGGCACGGAACAAGTATGGGTAAACCTGATTACAATGAAGTTGAAACCTCGACTCTACTACGAACCTATCGAGAAAGACAGGGGGTATTGTGAGTTAGTCAACTAATAATAATGCAGCAAGGCCAAACTTTATATGCGACCTTCTACAGCAAAACAGCCAAAGGAAGACCATGGAACATTTAGTCTGCGCAGCTGACACTAGAAAAAATGCATAAAGCCCTAAACTCAAACCAGCCTAGCAGCGCAAGACAAGTATAGAAAACCACAACACTGCGCTACTATCCAATAACAGTGTGGCAACAAAAAAATAACAAGCTTAATCTAGGACCTTACTGAGTAAATAAATACACAGATGGTGCATACAATATTGCTTTTAGTATCACAGGATTCGAGATATCAACAAGGACTAGTTGCCCGTTGATCTCTATAAATTTACCCATGCTGTCCTCTGATGGTTACTAACATAAAGTAAATATAATAAATATGTCATAATACCAGACATTGTGCAGTATGCGTTACCGTGCTTGCTCGTGTATAAATCTCAATATTTGAAGTGAAAATTCTTGATGAACAATATGGTGCGGCCTATATTTGAGAGATTAGGCTTACATGTCACTCGAAAAATTCTATAAATAAAGTTTAAAAAAAAATGTCTATTTTCCCTGCCTTTAGACGTGTACTAAAAGCAAAAGCAGAGTGGGTTAACTTGTAATCTCGTAATGGAGGAAAGAGAAGCGATAACTATAAAGGATATAATGGAAATCTACTCCTTGAAATCTCCTCGACTCCGGACCTTCAAGAAATCACGTGGCGAGTGGGAGCCAAAAACCAACCTTAAGCTGCCTCAGAAACAAGAAACAAAAGAGAAAAAGTTCGTTTAGGCGGGGGTGAGATCAAAAATATGTCACCCTGACAAGAAATCTACTGCGTTGAGTCTAGATCAGCCAAGCAACAAATAAGCTAAACTAAGCACACTAACTGCCAGTCTAAAGCTGAACGGAAAGCAACTGGAACTATAATAACTACATTGGGCATCTGTTTATTTTACTTAACATAACATCAACCTGGTCCACAAATAACGACATTAACAACAACCAACGTGCTCGACCAGAATTCAAAGTACTGACTATCTCCAGCTAACAAGTAACTATGGTAATGACACAATAAGCTCAGTGAGATTACCTCAACGATGGCAAAAAACAAAATATATTTGACATGTACGTTAAGCTTCAACATGCCAACAAATCACTTATAGCGACCTGCCACCAAACTATCTCCAAGCGAGAATACACAATGGAAATCAATTCTAACACCATCTAACCTAAAGAAATATACCATTATCGAGACAGTCTAGCGTCACTCAGCCGGTTCGATCCGACACACCTGTGCGTTGAGACAAAGTGCAGACAACAACGACAAACAGGGTGCCTGACCATAGAGCGACAGCCAAACAGGAGGCAAATACCGAGTCAGTTCCTTTTTTTATACCCAATGCCCAGACTTTGTCCGCGTTCCTATGGCCTCTTGGTCATTTTAAAACCAGATTAAATCAAAATCGTCAGGCTCCTGAACAGTAGTCTTCTAGCCTATTACAGACGTATAGGGTACATAAGGCATATAGTGCTTGACCTATATTTTTACAGACCAATCGGCTTACACAAGATGTGTAATGTGGTCAGCATCACGCCGGCCGCCCTTGGTTCCCGGGACTGCACCCGGTACCCACTCAAAGCTGGGTCGACCTAGGAGTCAAGGTCCGGCTCCACCAGGGAGCGAACCCACGACCTTCCGATCCACAGGCGAGCGTCTAGCCTCTAATCTTTTAATAAAATGTACAATAATTCCTCAGCCATCCACCCTTTATCTTGCATTCTCACAAATATTGCAGGTGGAACTTCTCCTTAGGTATGGATTTGCTTTCTTAACTGTTGTAAGGTGGAAGTTTGTGTCCATTGGTAGTGTAATTTATAGCATTATGGAACACCGCTGTATATTCTACCCCTGAATGAAATTCGCGGCTGCTCTTTCTTTCCCCCACCATCTTTGTTCAGAGCTGTTGCACTTAGTATAATGAATAGAGGTGGAGGCAGTCACAGCTGCCTTTCGCTGGCTTGCCAACCAGCTGTACACACATGATGTCATTGTAACTGACTCACAGAGCATGCTGAGAAAGGTGGAGACAGGCATGATCCGTGCAGAGTGGCAAGCATCGGTTCAAAGGTCCTGGTAGTTGGCATCCTTTAGATATTTTCTCCAGGTAATGACGATGTTTCGGGAAATGAGCAGGCAGATAGACTAGCCGGTTCTGCACCACTTGGTGGTGAACTGATATATGAAAAGCTGGATGTTGGGAGGGGCCTTTAGGAGCCAGTGAACAGGGCCGATGCATAGATAGCTCATTACAGTCTCAAGGGATAATGCGCTGCGAGGAGTTCCATGGGGATCTGGCAGACGCTCGACACTCAGGGGAAAGACGAGACGAATATTAAGTCAGACAGTTATTGGTGCCACCAGAATGTTAACTCTTTGCTTGCTGCTGAAGATCGCGACGGGGCGCTTATGCAGGTGTCCCGAGTGCTGTGATATCGATTCTTAATTCAACATTCAACATTCAACCATTGTTCAAGTTTTATTATAGTACAAGTTTTCCGCTGGTGCATATGAGAGTAGTATACACTCAGAGTATCTTCATGTGCGTAAGCGGCGATCGAGTTTTACGGATATTTCCAAAAAAAAAACATGTCTAGTGTGACAAAGGACAATTGTGAGATCATAGACTTTGACCAGGTTTTGAGAAAAGAATGGTTGGTTCAGGAGGTAGAAGTGTGGTCTGGGTATAGACCAGCATGGTTCGTTCAGGAGGCAGAAGTGTGGTCTGAGTATACACCAGCATGGTTCGTCTAGGGGGCAGAAATGTGGTCTGAGTACAGACCAGCATGGTTGGTTTAGGAGGCAGAAATGTGGCCTGAGTACAGACCAGCATGGTTGCTTTCGGAAGCAGAAGTGTGGTCTGAGTATAGACCAGCATGGTTGGTTCAGGAGGTAGAAGTGTGGTCTGAGTATAGACCAGCATGGTTGGTTCAGGAGGCAAAAATGTGGTCTGACTTTAGACCAGCATGAGTTGGGCACAAGAAGCTATTTGACACAGAGGCAAGCTAAAAGAGATATTGAGAGTGCCTGTGTGAGGTCAAGAGACTGTTTTTCATCGCCAGATACAGCTACAAACCAACTTAGGTTAAAAAAAAAATGTGTCTACCCCGGAAAAAAAAGCCTTGATCTGATGTTAGCCATGAAAGGATTACTTCTCTCTGACAAGACATAGCATCCACAGCATGGAGCAAAGATAGCGAAATAAGTTTCGCGTGACTTTAGATCCGTACCATAATTAGAGCCTAATCGACTGTCGGACTGTTGTATGTAATTATATACATGTTGTCATGTGTCGCATTAGCAAAAATTTATAAATATAGGCTGGACTGTCGAAGGAAACTTTGTTTAAAGTTATCATCCAAAACTATTCTGGGAACGCAAGTAGTTTGTAATTGTTGTCCCATGAATGCTTATTAATTATGGATTGAGTCATCACCGCTAGCAACGACCTCTGACCTGGGAGCTAGGAACCTCAATACCTCCCCAGTTGCAGAAATGTTTGTATGTATATATGTATGTATGTATGTATGTATGTATGTATGTATGTATGTATGTATGTATGTATGTATGTATGTATGTATGTATGTATGTATGTATGTATGTATGTATGTATGTATGTATGTATGTATGTATGTATGTATGTATGTATGTATGTATGTATGTATGTATGTATGTATGTATGTATGTATGTATGTATGTATGTATGTATGTATGTATGTATGTATGTATGTATGTATGTATGTATGTATGTATGTATGTATGTATGTATGTATGTATGTATGTATGTATGTATGTATGTATGTATGTATGTATGTATGTATGTATGTATGTATGTATGTATGTATGTATGTATGTATGTATGTATGTATGTATGTATGTATGTATGTATGTATGTATGTATGTATGTATGTATGTATGTATGTATGTATGTATGTATGTATGTATGTATGTATGTATGTATGTATGTATGTATGTATGTATGTATGTATATGTATGTATGTATGTATGTATGTATGTATGTATGTATGTATGTATGTATGTATGTATGTATGTATGTATGTATGTATGTATGTATGTATGTATGTATGTATGTATGTATGTATGTATGTATGTATGTATGTATGTATGTATGTATGTATGTATGTATGTATGTATGTATGTATGTATGTATGTATGTATGTATGTATGTATGTATGTATGTGTGTGTGTGTGTGTGTGTGTGTGTGTGTGTGTGTGTGTGTGTGTGTGTGTGTGTGTCTGTCTGTCTGTCTGTCTGTCTGTCTGTCTGTCTGTCTGTCTGTCTGTCTGTCTGTCTGTCTGTCTGTATGTATGTATGTATGTATGTATGTATGTATGTGTGTGTGTATGTGTGTATGTATGTGTGTGTGTATGTGTGTGTGTGTATGTGTGTGTGTGTGTGTGTGTGTGTGTGTCTGTCTGTCTGTCTGTCTGTCTGTCTGTCTGTCTGTCTGTCTGTCTGTCTGTCTGTCTGTCTGTCTGTCTGTCTGTCTGTCTGTCTGTCTGTCTGTCTGTCTGTCTGTCTGTCTGTCTGTCTGTCTGTCTGTCTGTCTGTCTGTATGTATGTATGTATGTATGTATGTATGTATGTATGTATGTATGTATGTATGTATGTATGTATGTATGTATGTATGTATGTATGTATGTATGTATGTATGTATGTATGTATGTATGTATGTATGTGTGTAGGTTGTACCCCACCAGGACATCACACAAGCGCTAAACACCCCTGACACAAAGTGCCACCATGCGGTTGAGGATCACCCGTGGAGAGGTCCCAGAAACCCTGTTCAGTTGTTAGGCCATATTTCAGTCCCGGCTTTGTTTAGAGCTAGGGTGAGGCTTCAAAAGAACTAAAAATTGCATCCCCCAAGTGGATGACGAAATATTAAATAAATGATGATAGCAATGATAATCAGAACTGTTTAAAAGAACTCCCTTTTCTAGCAACGCTTCTTTGGGTGGTTGACGAGATCAATATCAATCGGTAACTTTCACTCCGCTGGACTTTACATATATCAATTTGGTACTGGGTCCACCTGAAAGTCAAGGGCATTTCTGAAAAAGAAAACAATAGTCCATCTTAGTTCAAATTCAAAATCACGACCTTCCGGACGACAGGAGAAGCGTCTAGCTGCTAAACTCCTTTAGATCGCACAACAAAATATGAGTGAATGTACAGAGTTAGCCAAACAATGTCTACACAGTAATCTTTCTAGCAACGAAATTTATCTACATGTACGATATTTGCAGTCTTTGAATACCCAGTGTGGTACAAGTATTATTTTTGGGGGGCTGGGGAGGGGGGGGGGAAGAGGGTGTTAAATAACCTGGTTACTTCGAAGTTCCTCCCCCCCCCCCCACGCCACCCCCCCCCCCCCCAAATAGAGTAGGTCACTTTTTATTCACAAGTCTTTCCTGAAGGTTACCGATGTGTTCCCCTCTGTTGTTCGCTTTCTGCGATGTCTTGCATTTACGTTTTTATTCCCACAAAGACAATGCCTGTGATATATTTTGCAGCCCTCTCTAGGGTGATTGTGTAAGACCCAGTTTCTCCATGTTTTTTTAATTCCTCTTTTTTTATGTTTTAGTGTTTAAAAGAGCTGGCGTGCTGAAATATACAACACACGATATCAACGGAACACCCAAGTAACCGTGTGCGAAGGCCACGGGGCTTACGAACTACCAATCAGAATCGAACTGGTGTGTATATGGGCAGCTGGAAATCGAAAAGAATATCCTAACGGCGCTGCCCGGGCAAAATTTGGAGTTAAAAATCTACCTAAAGCATTTCAGGATCCTCGTCGGTACTACGGAGCCTGTGCACTGTGCTGAGCTTCTTCGTACTCTGACTTGAGTTAGAAAAAAAACGGAGCACTTATTGGTTCCTACCCGTGTGCCACGATGATGATCCTTTGTTCAAACCCTCACAACCTAAAATAAGAGAATAAGCTGAGGGAAGAGGTTCTCAACCTGTGGGTAGCGACACTTTTAAAAGTCGAACGACCATTTCGATGGGTCGCCTAGAACGTTCTGATTTTAATTTACAGATTGTCACTCAACCTGGGTTTTTTTTTTCCTTAATCTTTTTCTGTTCTGTCTGTGACATTAACGAAGGGTGGAAATAGGGGTCGGGTGGGCATGGGTATACATAGGTATCTGCGAACTTCTTATTTGAAATGATCACGCAGTTAACTTGTGATGGTAATCGCTAACTCTCCATAACTGATTTTCGAATACTTCCCACACCGTTTAAAAAAAAAAAAAAACGGGTACAACTTATGAAGTCGCGCCCACAAGGAAAGTGACTTTTCTTGCCTTTTAACCCTGGTCGTGTCGTAAGATCTGTCCTATGTTGCAGGGGTGTCACGCAAAGTGAGCGTATAGAAACACAACGAATGTTAACTATTATAGTCAACCGCCGGTGATATTGTATGTTCTAGATTCCACGATGTGAGCGCTTTTACCGTTCTCAAAGCATGTAGAACTGGCCCTAAACCCCACCCTACCCCTTTTTTTAGCACTACATCCTTAGCCTGCGTCCCACGAGAAAGTGCAGCCTATGACAACAACGCGTAAAAATCGTTGTGTTGTTGTCCCGGACAATACAGCTATGATGTGATTCTCTTGACCATATATCCATGATTATTTAGCTCCCTGGTCAACTCAAGCTGACAGAGGTCAAAGAAACGTCAACTTTTTTGCACTATGAGAAATAGCTTAATAACGTTCACGGAAGATGGCTAAGAAGAATACTTGGCATTAAGTGGCAGGACAAGATAACACACACACACACACACACACACACACACGCACACTGGGGTATCCAAAAAAGGTATTAAAACGGATTTCTCAATGCTCAGTCTCCAAATGCTCAGGTGTCTGGGTTACACTTGGGGGAACTGAAGTTGGATGAATCCTTAAGGACATCCTCAATTGGGAATTACAGACGGGTAGACGTTGTCGAGGTCGGCCTCTGCTACGATATAAAGATGAGATGAGACATAAATAGTAAAGTAAGTAAAGATCAATTTTCATGGCATTAGGCGCATCGGGCATATACGAAGAGCAACTATATTTTATAGACCAATCAACACTAGGTGGGTAATGTGGTCAGCATTACGCGGCCATCTTTTCTTCCCAAGGACAATCATCCTGGTACGCATTTTAGGCTGGGTCGGCATGCGACGCCCCATGCAATGATAAAAAAAATGCACGCAGCCAGCAGTCTGTTTCGATCACGGTACGTTGAAATTACGAGTCCGACTAACGCCTAAGCCCCGGACGCCGCAATCATAAATGATACATGTATCTACGTGGATTCGTGGAAACATATTGATTGAAGTTACAAAATAGCAACGTTAATTATTGTATGGTTGTGGTCGCTACAACTTGAGGAACTGTAATGAAGGGGCGCCACAACATGAAAAAAATTGTCCGCCTGTGTCGCCTTCCGCACGCAACCCCGTAGCTACAACAACATTCCTCCCTTTACCCCAGAGCGTTAACTCTGGTACACATTTCTTAGAGGCTGGGCGAACACCGGGAATCGTCCGGGTTTTGAACACCGACAGTTGGCAGCAGCCAGTCGCAGCTGGATTTCAAAGCGAGTATTCTCTCGACAGCACTAACGCGGCCATCGACATGAGGAACTGTATTAAAGGGTCGCTACACATGAGGAACTGTAGTAAAGGGTCGTCACAACACGAGGAACTGTATTAAAGGGTCGCTACACACGAGGAACTGTAGTAAAGGGTCGTAACAACAAGAGGAACTGTATTAAAGGGTCGCTACACATGAGGAACTGTAGTAAACGGTCGTCACAACACGAGGAACTGTATTAAAAGCTCGCCACAATATGAGGAACTGTATTAAAGGGTCGCCACAACATAAGGAACTGTATTAAAGGGTCGCCACAACACGAGAAACTGTATTAAAGGGTCGCCACAAGATAAGGAACTGTATTAAAGGGTCGCCACAACATAAGGAACTGTAATAAAGGGTCGTCACAACACAAAGAACTTTATTAAAGTTTCGAAACAAGATAAGGAATTTTATTAAAGGGTCATCACAACACGAGGAACTGTATTAAAGGCTCGCCACAATATGAGGAACTGTAGTAAAGGGTCGCCACAACATAGGACACTGTATTAAAGGGTCGCCACAACACGAGGAACTGTATTAAAGGGTCGCCACAACATAAGGAACTGTATTAAAGGGTCACCACAACATAAGGGACTGTATTAAAGGGTCGCCACAACACGAGACACTGTAATAAAGGGTCGCCACAAAGTAAGGAACTTTATTAAAGGGTCGCTACAACATGAGGAACTGTTTAAAAAGGTCGCCACAACACGAGGGACAGCATTAAAGGGTCGCCACAACATGAGAAACTGTAATAAAGGGTCGCCACAACACGAGAAACTGTAATAAAGGGTCGCCACAACATAAGAAACTGCATTAATGAGTCGCCACAAGATAAGGAACTTTATTAAAGGGTCGCCACCACATGAGGAACTGTTTTAAAGGGTCGCCATAACACGAGAGACAGTTTTAAAGGGTCGTCACAACATAAAGAACTGTATTAAAGGGTCGCCACAACACGAGAAACTGTATTTAGGGGTCGCCGCAACATGAGGAACTGTCTTAAAGGGTCACTACAACATGAGGGACAGTATTAAAGGGTTGCCACAACATGAGTAACTGTATTAAATGACCGCTACAACATGAGGAACTGTATTAAAGGGTCGCCACAACATGAGGAACAGTATTAAAGGGTCGCCACAACACGAGACACTGTATTAAAGGGTCGCCACAAAGTAAGGAACTTTATTAAAGGGTCGCCACAACATGAGGAACTGTTTAAAAAGGTTTCTACAACACGAGGGACAGGATTAAAGGGTCGCCACAACATGAGGAACTGTATTAAAGGGTCGCCACAACACGAGACACTGTATTAAAGGGTCGCCACAAAGTAAGGAACTTTATTAAAGGGTCGCCACAACATGAGGAACTGTTTAAAAAGGTCGCCACAACACGAGGGACAGTATTAAAGGGTCGCCACAACATGAGGAACTGTATTAAAGGGTCGCCACAACATGAGGAACTGTATTAAAGGGTCGCCACATCACGAGGAACTGTATTAAAGAGTGGCCGCAACATGAGGAACTGTATTAAAGGGTCCCCACAACATGAGAAACTGTATTAAAGGATCGCTACAACATGAGGGAACAGTATTAAAGGGTCGTCACATTATGAGGAACTGTATTGAAGAATCGCTACAACATGAGAAACTGTACTAAAGGGTCGCCACAACATGAGGAACTGTATTAAAGGGTCGCCACAACATGAGAAACTGTAATAAAGGGTCGCCACCACATAATAAAATTTTTTGAAGTGTCGCCTTAACATGAGGAACTGTATTAAAGGGTCGCCACAACACGAGAAACTGTAATAAAGGGTCGCCACAACATAATGAAATTTTGTGAAGTGTCGCCACAACATGAGGAACTGTATTAAAGGGTCCCCACAACACAAGAAACTGTATTAAAGGATCGCTACAACATGAGGGAACAGTATTAAAGGGTCACCGCAACATGAGGAACTTTATTAAAGGATCGCTACAACGTGAGAAACTGTATTAAAGGGTTGCCACAACATGAGGGACAGTATTAAAGGGTCGCCACAACACGAGGAACTATATTAAAGGGTCGCCACAACGTGAGAAACTGTATTAAGGGGTCGCCAGAACGTGAGGAACTGTATTAAAGGGTCGCCATAACACGAGGGACTGTATTAAAGGGTCGCCACAACGTGAGGAACTGTATTAAAGGGTTGCCACAACATGAGGGACAGTATTAAAGGGTCGCCACAACACGAGGAACTGTATTAAAGGGTCGCCACAACGTGAGTAGCTGTATTAAAGGGTCGCCACAACACGAGGAACTGTATTAAAGTATCGCCACAACACGAGGAACTGTATTAATGGGTCGCCATAACACGAGGGACTGTATTAAAGGGTCGCCACAACGTGAGGAACTGTATAAAGGATCGCCACAACATGAGGGAACAGTATTAAAGGGTCGCCACAACATGAGGAAATCTATTAAAGGATCACTACAACACGAGTCTTTAGGAAGGTTGAGAACCACTCTCCTAGTACATTAAAAAGATGGAGGAGGGGGCCTAGCTGACACCTAACCAAATGTTTTCTTAGTGTCTGCGCCCTGCCCCCTTGCGGTTGCAAATCAGCCTGCAGCCCAGTGTACGATGTGAATGTGATTTTAACCGATTACGCTCTTTTTGTTACGTGTCGAATGTTTTATTTTCTGTCACGTAGCAGATGTAGGCGGGATGGGAAAGTTACGTATTTGCCACGTAGATTCATGTGACGAGGTAAAAAGTTTAAAAATATAACTATAGTCCTAATCTTCTTAAAAGAATTGCTCTTCTTAGAGGCGATCTCATTAAGAGACCTGATCTTACAAGCCTTCTTTTCAAGTGAGTTTTTCTGATTGTTTTGTTTTTTTGCAACTGGAACTCTGCACTCGCTGTTGAAGATGGAGACTGAGTGCGTTTAGAACTGTCCCGAATGCTGTTATGTCAGTTTCTAATTAAACAATCATATATATCATATTATCATGTGTGTATATGTCTTTTTAGTCACCATTAATTACCAGGGTCGTTACACAACGTCGCTCTCGTTACTATACACATTAGAGTTTCTCTTCCTCTAGCCATTCTCCAGCCAGTTATGCTTTCATTGCCATTACGTCCTTGTTGTCTTGTATGCAGGTCTGCATCTGCCACGTTTTTGGACGACGTTTAACATGACCAAACTACCACAGCTTACGGGACATGATGCTGTTTATGAGAAAGTTCTCCTCAAAGCTCATATTTGGTAGGATATCGATGTTTTTTCTTCTTCTATGTCCCTGCTAAGATCTTTTCTGTAGCATTTCATATTTGGAGTTTCAACTTCTGTTTTAACGATGCTTAAGAGGCCATGGCTTGTATCCATAGGTTTGCCAAAGTGAATTAATCCTTTTTATGAGTATTAGTTTAACAAAACAAAGTGAAATATCCAACTCTTTATGCTAAACTTATATTTTATGTAGACCAAAGAGAGATAAATGTGTGATGTTTCTCAACAAGCCTAAAAGCTTTACTTCCCATGACTGTACCTGGTAACCATGTTAGGCTGGGTCGATCTGGTAGTCAGGAACTTTTTTTAAAAACAAATATAACTCGATGTGGATTTGAACCCAACGCTTCAGACCACAAGGCGAGCGCCTAACCGCGTCTCATGTATATATTATTGTCTGTTTGATGTTCTCAAAAAGCCTGAAAACTTTACTTTCCGTGACTGTACCTGGTACCCACGTTAGGCTGAGTCGATCTGGTAGTGACGAACTTTTTCTTGAACAGATTTACATTGGGAGAAGAAATACATACAATTTGTCAATAAGGTATGCCTTGATCTTTGCTGTCCTGTCCATGTTTAGTCTACGAAGGCTCAGGTGGCTTGGTCACACCTGGAGAATATAGGATGGCGGAGTCTCTCAGGACATCGTTTATGATGAATTGAAAGGCAGGTAGAAGGTGTCGAGGCCGATCTCTACTACGGTATAAGGATGTGTGTAGCGGGACATGAATGATACAGGTATTGAGGGAACAAAATCCAATTGACCGTGTTGCGTAGAAAAAGGCATATCAGGAAGGGAATGAGAGTGAAGGAAGAAATGATTCAAGAAAGGATGAGAGCTGAGCGTCTGAAAAGGAACGGATTAAACACAAATGTTGACAACAATAGTTATGAAATCCCACGCTATCGCTGTGGAAGTATTTTCTTGACACGAGAGGGTCTTGCTAGTCACACTCGCCATCGCCATGGACTGTGAGTCCCATTCCTCCTCATAGCGCAAAATAACACTATCGTCTGGAAAGACGGAAAGGTGCCAATAAAACAATCATCACACTATGTTCTGCTACATTTGTTAAAGTCAAATACTAGTATGGGCATCTTACACTTAATAGTATTCAACGGTGCTTTAATAATATCCTACCCTAGATGACGTCACAGGACAGCCCAACATTTTAGAGGGTGGTAAGACTGGATTTCCCGGCTTTTTGAAGCTTTTAACGACCCCAGAACATCTAGAACTGACACTAACCTCACCCCACCTACGTCCCACTAAAGAGTGCAGCCTAGGTCCCACGACTGCATGCAGCCTATCTACCACTAACCTCAACCCCCCTACGTCCCACTAGAGAGTGCAGCCTAGGTCCCACGACTGCATGCAGCCTGTGTCCCATGATTGCATGCATCTCAGGTCCCACGACTGCATGCAGCCTAACTACCACCCCCTGAAATATTAGACTGTCCCGTGACCTGTGAACTTCCCCTGTTTGGGGTAGGATATTGTTAAAGCACTCAAACAACTCCTTTTTTCCACTAAAGTTGACATCTTTGAAATGACTATTGCTTGCAGGCTAACAAGATACATACTGCGTATAGCCACACGCTAACAGCGATGAGTTCAAGAATTCACTTTTTTTCTCTTCCGGCGGCTGTCATTTTCTTCATGTTTGCTACAGGATGCGCTGCGAACAACGCCGACTTTGAAGTCGATACGTCTACCGAGAAGAGAAGTACGCTTTTCTGTGCTATTGTGTGCACATATTTGAATTTCGAGGCGAACTATTAACTTTTTGTTTTGCACAAATACACACACATGCTAATGCAAAGAGACATATTTCACAATATCTGTCTAATCGATCTATCTATCTAATCTATTTATCTAATCTAATCTATCTATCTATCTATCTATCTATCTATCTATCTATCTATCTATCTATCTATCTATCTATCTATCTATCTATCTATCTATCTATCTATCTATCTATCTATCTATCTATCTATCTATCTATCTATCTATCTGATCTATCTATCTATCTATCTATCTATCTATCTATCTATCTATCTATCTATCTATCTATCTATCTATCTATCTAGCGATCTATCTATCTATCTATCTATCTATCTATCTATCTATCTATCTATCTATCTATCTATCTATCTATCTATCTATCTATCTATCTATCTATCTATCTATCTATCTATCTATCTATCTATCTATCTATCTATCTATCTATCTATCTATCTATCTATCTATCTATCTATCTATCTATATCTATCTATCTATCTATCTTTCTATCTATCTATATCTATCTATCTATCTGTCTGTCTGTCTGTCTGTCTGTCTGTCTGTCTGTCTGTCTGTCTGTCTGTCTGTCTGTCTGTCTGTCTGTCTGTCTGTCTGTCGTCTGTCTGTCTGTCTGTCTGTCTGTCTGTCTGTCTGTCTGTCTGTCTGTCTGTCTGTCTGTCTGTCTGTCTGTCTGTCTGTCTGTCTGTCTGTCGGTCGTCGGTCGGTCTGTCTGTCTGTCTGTCTGGAAGAGGAAAATGTAAAACAGGCCTGTGCACCTAATTTGTGACACTTTGAAAATAAAGTTCGTTTGTTCGTTCGTACCTTCTGTCTGTTTAGGATTGGTTCTCTGTAAATGACACATAAAAAAGGAAATACCTGTTTCACTGGAATGTGACCCGTGGACAGAGAATCATGCCCATACAAAAACAACTAGAGATCTGAGACCCTAACCGATAAGCACAATTGCTTGTGTGACTTCATAATTTATGAGCTGATTTCAAGCATTCCGCTAAAGAAAGAATATCGTAGTCATGCTGCAATATTCGTCTGAGAAAGTTCTTTGCTTACAGGTAATGTTTACATCAATCACCTTCCGTAGGATCAAAATTGAGATTTGATTTTTTTTGATTCAAGAACCGACATCATAGCACTCGGGGCATTTCTATAAGCGCTCCGTCCCAATCTTCAGCAGCCAGCGAAGAGTTCCCATACTAATGGTGCCAGTAACATTCTGATTAAACTTTCGTCTTGCCTTTCCTCTGACCCTTGAGCATCTGCCGGAACCTCTCGTCACTTCCCCATGCATCAATCTCATTAGACTGGGGTGATTCATCTGCTCCTCCGAACTGTACACGCTCTCCCACAAGGCCCTAACCACGTCTGTTTTATCATGTATCATTATTCCACCAAGTTGTGCAGAGCCAGCCAGTCTGTGTGCCTGTTCATTTCCCAACACACTGGCGTTTCCTGGTGAAAACACCCAGAAAATACTCCTATCTAATGTCCTCCGCAGCAAAGCATGCCACTCTGCACGAAGCATACCTGTTCTGATCTTCCTCAGCATGCTTTCTGAGTCAGTTAAAATCACGATGTGTGTGTGTATCGTGTTCTCTGGCCAGCAGAAAGCTGCAATGACCGCCTCCACCTCCATTCTCAAGCTGGATGTTGCAGTATCATATGCTAGGCTCTCCTGCACTGTAAGTCGACCATTACCTTTTGCTAAAAAGGCCCAAGTTCTTCTTCTGCCTTTTGACACAGAACCGTCTGTGTAAATGTTCAAATCCTCTGAGCGAGCATAATCTTGAATTAATTGCTGAATTTCCATCTCTGTGGCACCTGCTGGCCAGTCTCTGCATTCCCGGCTCAGTGTGATTTTGACCCTAAAGTATTATTGTGTCTTTTGCCTGAGCCATCCATGACTTCCCTCTTATCAGCCGCTGACCCTTAACTAAAATGGAGAGGATCACCTTAATTGTACGGCAATTTATCCTATTTGGTTCAGCGAAATGTCTCCTGAGAGCGCCTCACGAAGATGAAGCTTCTTTGAACCAGAGACGATCCTCATTGATCTCCCTAACATTGTTACTCGCGAGGCGAATGACGTAGCCATCAAACTGACCCACATCCATTGAAACAAGAGACAAACGCCTTGGCCACGAAGACCCGTCGGGGAAACGATGGAGCAATAGTCATTTTGCCAAGAGCTGCATTATCTTTGTTATCAATGCTTTGATACATTAGAAAATGAAAAAATAGTAAAGATCCCTTTACACGCTCTTAGGCGCATCGGGCATATGGGAAAAGCACCCATATTTTTACAGACCTCCGCACTCAGTGGGTAATGTGGTCAGCATAACGCCGGCCGTCTTTACCTCCACAGGACAACCCATCCATTTGAGGCTGGGTCGACCTGCGACGTCCCATACCACGATAAAAATCCACGCAGCCCACGCATGTTTCGATCGCGGTACGTTGGATTACGAGTCAGATTCGCAATGCCTCAGCCACGGACGCCGCTTTGATACATTTTCTGTTTGTTATTTTGTGTGTGTGTGTTGTGGAGCTGCCGTGGTGTTTCAACTAGGTGCTCAACTTTCGAATCCGAAGGCTGTGGGTTTGAATCGGTACGGTGCAGGATTATTTTTCCAAACATTATCTTGGCTTCTAGATCGGCCTAGCTTAAAATGGGTATCGGGCAGTGGGGCAGTAAGGTTAGATGGTACCTGGTTCGAAACATGTCTTTCACGCCTATTGGTATTGTAAAGTCAGGTAGTACCCATTTGATCTTCTGTTTCTTATTGAATTTGCCACATGTGTTGTTCCTACAGTCTGTCTGATAATATAATTTCTAACTTTGTCTCGGATGGTTAAGTCTCCAAGAAAAAAAAAACACTTTATAAAAACCATATATATATATTACATACATATACATACATATATATATATATATATATAAATACACATATACTTTACTTGGCTACCAGTGACCTTCGTTCATAGGTCGACCCAGCCTTAAATGAGTACCAGGTAAAGTCCTAGCAGGTAAGGTCGATCGGCCTCATGCTGACCACATCACCCACCAAGATTTCTATTTTCTTTCTTTTCAATTTAGCCAAACTATGCCACAGCAAAGCGTGGCCGGGTACATCTAGTTGGTCTATAAAATATAGGTGTTAGTCCTATATGCGTAGGTTGTGTGAAGGCGTGGAAAAGGGTCATTTCCATGACTGCCATTGTTCTAAAAAGACATTTCAGAGGATGTTGTCCACTGTTGAAGAACACACATAAGCATAGTTGGGGTTATGCTTGTCATGGCGATATTGATTAATATTCTTATGTATGGAAAAAGACATCCTTTTTTTTTAAAACCAATTTACTTCATGTATGTCCTTAACAGCCGAAGGTGATGCATTCTTGGGAATTCTGCGGCAGAACAGACAGGCGCGTTCAATAGAGATTTTCTGCAGCTTGGACGGCAGACCATCGACAGCAGTAAACCTAAAGGTTTTGTGCAATTTGATTCGCCAAAATCCGGGGTCTAGACTTGAGAAGTTGTCATGCTATTTGAACGGCGCAACATCGACGGCAATACCGGCAAAGGCGGTGTGCCAATATACAGCAAAGCATCGACGACAACCAAAACAAGCAGGGTTAAAACTTTAGGGTATGTTTAGATTCTGATTTCAGCCAATGGGGGGTAGTAGTATCCTCAATGAAAGAAGACGTGAGACAACTACTTTCTTCAGCTAGCATTAAGGAATCACTTAGACAAGATCAAGTACTTAGCCCTCCAACCAGGGTCTTCTTCTTTTTTCTACTCCTTGAATGCCTCGTGGTGTCAAGGCAGGAAGAGATCTCTGGAAGAGATCCTTCTTTTCGCTTCGTATAAAGTACTTTTCAGTGTTTCTTATATTTCTGCCGTCCATTTTATGCGTGGTTGACCTCTCGCTCTATTACCACCGTATCTTTATGACATTGCTCTCCATATTACCCTGTCTGTTAGTAATTGTGTTACATGACCAAATCATTTGATTTGTTATGTACCTGTAGAGTTTCATACTGGTTCTGTGCCAACTCTTCAACTGGTATAATCGTTCCTCGGAAGATCTTTTCTTGTTACACCTAATATTTCATTTATGTCTTGACTATTTTCCTTGTCTCCCGAAGACAATGTTTGTGTTAGACATTTACAGCCTAGTTTTTGACAAAATTTGTATTGGACAGTGTTTAACCAGGGTAACTTTTTTGAATAAGATAAATTCAAGACATATGAAGAAATATAATAAATATATGGACATCCACCTGTATAATCATTGTTGAGTTAAGGATGACGGCAATATATTGAAAACCGGACAGCGAAGTCCTAAACAAGCACTGAAATTTGAAAAAAAAATGAATTGTGTAAACCAGGACTTCCAAGAGAAGCCATGGGACGAACGTTGTTGAGCGAGGCCAACAACTCTGGATTGGATTCCTTTCATGATATCCAGCTGATTACACCGGTCAAAGAGGAATGGAATACTCTACTTCGAGCAATATATGACACGAAACAGCAGTGTATTATCGTGATGATCATGGTGATGATGAGGATGATGATGATGGTGGCTAATGTGATACCACGGCAGCAAACGGTTGTCCGACCTTGAGAGCAGCTGACAAATAACTGTTGGTCACGGTCTTCAGTTTCCTCAAGGTGGGCCGAAGATAACACTATAGTGACTATGGTTCTGGTCACCCGACTAGTATAGGCCTGCCAAGAAGACAAGTAATGGCAAATTACTTTCTATAAGATGCCAAGAATTCTCACTATTTTTTATTCGTTAGTGTTCGGAAATGTTATGAGAAAGGATGGATCCGAGAATTTGTTGACGGCTAGTAAGATTGGAACAAAGAGCAAGAGGAAGGCAAATGGACAAATACCCGGAATGTTTAGTCATATAGATGATTCTAAGCTTTAACATTGACCTGATCCGTGATTCTTGTGATCATTTATGTTGGGGAAACATAACATGTGACGCTTTCTACATGGCACATGATGGTTTTTTCAGAGAAACAACAAAGTTTAAATTTGGGATATGCTGAGAAAGGAAAATAAAGCTATGTTAGGGTTATTTTTGTAAACACCAATTATGTTTAGGTTGTTCTGATAAACAACAATGTTAAATGTTGAAAGTTGAATTACCAATCGACATCACAGCACTCAAGGCACCCCCATAAACACTCCGTCCCCATCTTAAGCAGCAATCGAAGGGTTAAATTCCGATGGTACCAACATCTGTCTGATTGTATATCCATCTAGTCTTTTCCCTGAGTTTCGAGCGTCGGCCAGATCCCCTTGTAACTAAGTGCAGTGCCATTCTTTTCAGACCGTTTTGATCTATCTGTTCCTCTTCACTGTGTACTTGCTCCCAGAGGGCCCTCACAACATCCAGCTTGCCATTCATCACTTCGTGACCAAGTGGTGCAGAATCATCCAGTTTGTCTGCTTGCTCATTTCCCAAAACACGGGTATAACCTGGCGAAAAATCCAAAAGATGCTAACTACCCAGGACCTTTAAAGTGATGCTTGCCACTCTGCACGGAGCGTGTCTGTCTCCACCTTTCTCAACATGCTCTGCGAGTTGATAAACAACAACCTATATTCAGATTTTACTCAGAAACAAAGTGTTCATATTTTAGATGATGAAGTGAAACAGGCAACAATTACGTTTAAAATAGCACAGCTTCCGGGTCAGAATGCTATTTATGAGCCAATTCTCTTTAATGTTCAGATCAGAAAATCTTAAACTTGTTCCTACGGTATACATAGAATTTGTCTGTAACACTTGAATTCGAACGCTATGCAAACAAATGCACACACACACTCAGACACATATATTAAATAACATATATCTGTTTATATATATTTTTTTTCAGCAAACAATTCTACAGACTTGCCTACAGATCTAAGGACTCAATGGAATTGTCAGCAGTGAAATGCACATTACAATTTTTTTTTAAATGTTTCTTTTTGGATCTAAGGCTGTGACATCGTCAGTATTTGTTAAAAGTATAATGTATTTTAAAATATTGCTCTACGCACCCAAATATCCAAAAAAAAAAAAAAAAAAAAATCTATGGAACTAAGTATACCTTCAACTTTACTTCTCACACTGAGTGAAAATGACTAATTAAATACAATTTCATCAATCTTCTGAAAGTCCTGTTTGTCTTAACTGAACGCATCCTTTTTCATCTGATTCTGTGATTGCACCCCTAAGATATAAAGTTATTCACCCCTTTCGTCACTTCCCTGCTGGTTCCGCTATGAAAAGTATCTGAACTATTCGGGACAAATTTTAAAACGAAATTATCAGACAGTGGGATTTATACCATGCAGCAAATTCATTAAGAAAGCAGATCAAATGATTTAGCCATTTAGTAAGAATCACGACCAGTTCCATGTATAAGGCTATACAGCTCAAACCGGAATGCAAGTTTTTTGTGAGGCTGGCGTGGCCGGTCGATTGTAACAATTGTTATCGAGCAGATTTATACACAAATTGAACTAAAGTGTAATTATTTTTCATCAAGTGTTATTGAATAAATTATCATTTTAAAGATAATAAGGGGTTTATTTGAAAATATGTAACTTCAAAATGATAATTCATTCAATAACACATCTTACAAATTAAATAAACTGTAGTTCAAATTGTGTATTCATCTACTCGATAACAATTGTTACCACCGACCAACACGCCAGCCTCACAAAAGCGGGAATTCCCGTTTGAGCTGTACGACCTGATATCTGGAGCAGGCCGTGGTGAGAATAAAGCTAGAACGTCTGTCAACGCAGGCGCTATGTGTGAAACAATCTGATATGAAAGCAAGAGAAGATTACAGATTGATGATATTAAAGAGCCTCTACATGGATACAGAATGGATACAGCCATTGTTGCCAACAAGTTATGGATCGCAAACTCTGCTTCCTACGCAGCTTAACAGCAGAACAAGAAAATGATGATAATGATGATGATGATGATGATGATGATGATGATGATGATGATGATGATGAGAAGGAGGAGGAGGATGATGATGACTGCTTTGTGTATTCAAAATGATTTTATCTTGGCAGATCAGTGTTCGCTCTTTTTTTTTAATTCGTAGTGTCTTTTTTTTTCAAGTCTTTCTCTGATGCGACTTCACGATTTGGAAAAAAAAAAAAAAGTTTAAGGTCAGATTGTCTTTGCAGCATTATTCTTTATTTTGTTTAAATTTGCAAGTATAATATAAACCCAACATAAATGTTTACAAGTTTACTGATTTAAGAATTGACAACCTAGCATACCGGGCATACGCAGAGATGCTCCGTCTCCTGCAGCAAATTTCTTGAAGTGTAATTGCTAACTGTTTCCGTAATACACCGATTATACACACACCGTTCTCTGCCACTCATATGTCCCTCCTTACAGTACATCCACGTGATTCCATACAGATTTAGAGTGCATATGCTTGGTATCCACTCATGCCACAAAAATACATAGGGCAGATCACGCGGTGTCTTACCTAAACTGGATGTATCGGGCTGAAGTGCCTTAACTGAGAACAATTTTAGGCACAGTACTAGTAAAGGAAAGGCGGCATGCCCAGATTGTATCTCAGTTGAAGCCATTAGCTCCAACATAAACACATCAACAGAACTGCTACATAGATTATTCAGTAAAGTCTGGGAGACCGAAGAATTACCAGCAGACTGGAGAGAAGGATATCTTGTGAAACTGCCCAAAAAGGTGATCTACAGGAGTGTGAAAACTATAGAGGAATTATGTTGCTGTCAGTTACTGGAAAAATATTATGTAGAATTATTTTGGAAATATTAAAAGATGCTATTGATAAAAAGCTAAGAGATGTTTTCGGTCAAACAGATCCTGTACTGACCAGATAGCCACATTATGTATTATAATACAGCAATGAATTGAACTGAACTCACCACTTTACATTGGATTTATAGACTATGAAAAAGCATTTGACAGCATTGATAGGGTATCTCTCTGGAAATTGATGGGACGCTATGAAATCCCACAGAAAATTATCAACTTAGTAAAGGCAACATATAAAGACACGAAATGTCAAGTTCTTCATGAAGGAAAGCTAACAGGTGCATTCGAAATAAAAACAGGTGTGCGACAGGGATGCCTTTTGTCGCCTCTCTTATTTTTACTGGCTATAGACTGGATTATGAAAACAGTAACTGCTAACACCAAGAAATGAATTCAGTGGACCCCTACAAAACAGCTTGATGATCTGGACTTCGCTGATGATATTTCCCATCTGCCCCATTCACGGAATCAGATGCAAGATAAATTAAATATACTTGATACGAGATCACAGCAGCTAGGTCTGAAAATCTCTAAAATAAAGACAAAGATAATGAGAATAAATCAAACAAATAGTAATGTAGTTTCTCTTAATATCACCCCACTCCAAGACGTGGAGTCGTACATCTATTTGGGCGGTAATGTAGATAAAGATGGGAGAACTGAGAGATATTAAAAAAAGAATACAGAAGACAAAAGGAGCTGTCATAGCCCTAGAGAATCCGTGGAGGTCAACAGAAATTAAAAGAAATAGTAAACTTGAAATTTGTAATTCTAATCAGTACCTCTGTATGGGTCAGAAACATGGAAAACATCTAAGGCAATTACAAGTAAACTACAGCCATTCATTAACACATGTATGCGCAAAAAAGGGGGATTAAATGGTATGATAGAATCTTCCATGTAGCTAGCTTTCAGAGATAACTAAGCAAGATCATCTGGACCAAGATGTAAAGAAAATACGCTGCCGTTGGATAGGACCCACATTGAGAAAAGCGGAGAACAATATAGCTAGAATGCATTTGCATTGGAACCCACAGGGGCTTATGAATAAAGGAATACAAAAAAAAAAAAAAAAAAAAACCACGGGAAAGGGAGCTGGAGAATGAAGTTAGAAAGATGGGGAGTACATAGAGAGAGCTACATTCGATAGCAAATGATAGAAAGACTTGGCGTGAGAGTTGAGGGCCTATGCAGAAGAAGAAGATCTTGTCCTAGCCACCTTATTTCTTGAATCGCTGTTATATCCATTAGGTAATACAAAAACTCTCGGGTCAGTTATTTAGCTGCTCCAGCTATGTAAGAGGTTTGTACATTCCATAAGCCAAATCTCATAACGAATTTATCTTTCCAGTTTCGTTGTCAGATTAAATCCATCTAAAATCACGGCTTAGATATCTGTTTCATGACGAAAAAAGTTTTATGAACTTAGGGGTGTCCGCCCACCCTTCAAAGCCCAACCTAAAGACAGAGTGAGTCTCTTTGCGTTTTCTCTACCCTTCTGACCTTTCCGGTTTAAGAGACCTTGCTGATAGCTACGCTATCGCCGATATAGCTCTCAGGGTCGTTGACAAACGCAAGCTCCCCCACCGCGGCAAGGTGGAGACACCTTTGGGTAACAAATGTACGCAACAAATGTAGGTAACATATCTATACAACAGATGTGTAAATCAGATGTATATATATTGTGAAAAAAAAAAAACGAAAAACAACACTATTACATATCTGTAGCAATTATTTATTTATGACTATATATCCGGGATCCAATGACGTACTGTTGACATATTTCTAGTTTTAAATCGCTGTTATGACTTCAGGGCTTTTACGCTCAGATATTTTGCAGTACCCGTGCCCTGTTCTATATCTAGTGTTTTTCATAAGCACTTTGTTTGTGGTGAGTACCGGCAGCTTTTTGTGTCCAGAAAAACGCCCTAGATGTTTTACCTTCCTGATATTATCCCTGTTATGTTTACAGTTGTCTTTTCCTCTCATTCGCCCAGATCTAAGTAGCTGTGGAGGCAGAAAACAGCTGCGTGTACTATCCATAAAGATTCAGTTCCATCTTAGCTTCACAAGAATATTTGATACGTCAATATGAATCTGCTGTTTAATTGATGCATGACAAGCTAGATCAGTGGTTCTCAACCTATGGATCGCGACCCTTTCGTGGGTCAAACGACCCTTTCACAGGGGGTTTCGCCTAAAACCATCGGAAAACACATTCACTGAAGTTATAAAGTATCAAGAAAAAAAAATGTTATGGTTGGGAGTCACCACAACATGAGGAAGTGCATTAAAGGGTGGCGACATTAGGAAGGTTGAGAACTACTGAGCTAGATGTTGAAAGTGTCCTTCAGGAGCGAATGAAAAGTGTGGAGGTACAAACAGATCATCGTGGTCTGAGGAGAATGGTGCTGCGAGGGGTGACCCGGGGATCTGGTCTGAGGAGAATGGTGCTGCGAGGGGTGACCCGGGGATCTTGTCTGAGGAGAAAGGTGCTGCGAGGGGTGACGAGAGGTTCAACACTCAAGGGGAAGGAGAGATGGATATACAGACTGTCACTGGTGGCATCAGAGTTGGAAGTGGTTCTTACTGCTGAAGATGGGGACAGGGACACTTGTGGAAATGTCCCGAGTACTGCGATGTTGATTCTCAATTCAACATTTAATGTGAAAACGAAGTAGAACAGTGGCTAAGCGCCTGCCTGCCAACCTGAAGGTATTGTGATGATTTGCAGCTAGGCTGTGATATGTGCACTTTTTACCGTCAGTTAAAATATCCAATTAAATCCAATTATCTGAAATGATGAAGCAATGGAGGAAGTTGAAGAATTGATATACATCTAAAGTAAAGTTACTCCAGGTGAAGATTCTGTAAACGATGTCCAAGTAAATCAAACATTTGCCATGCTTAACAATATAGGGAAGTCAGAGGGTTTTAGTTTGAAGACAAAACTCAGAATATACAAGAGCAGCATTTTGAGAATACTGTTATACAACAGTGAATATTGGAAAATTACAGAGTGAATTACACATGAAGTTGAGACTTTCCAAAATAAATGTTTAATGAAAATTCTACGAATATTTTGGCCAAACAAGATCACAAATGAAGAATTGAGGAGGAAAAACAGAATGTGCATCACTGGCAAATGTTATCAAAGTAAGACGATTGAGATGACTTAGACATGTTTGCAGAATGCCTTGTGACACAGGAAAAAACAGCTCTCCGGTGGGCAGCAGATGGGAAAAGGAGACGTGGTTGACCTAAGAAAACCAAGAAAAGGACAATAGAACTGGAAATCAAGGAATGTAAACTGACATGGGATACCATGGGAAGAAAAGCAGCAGACCGGCAGCAATAGAGATCACTTGTGAATGCCGTATGTGTCAACTGCGACATGAATTTGATATAGATATATAGATAAAATGTTACTGTTAAGGTGAACAGTGAATATATTCTATTGTTCGCCTATGGCGAATTTGGCTTATAGGTCTAGACCTATATTTTATAGACCAGTTGGCGCTTGGTGGGTAATGTGGGCAATATCAAACTGGCCACCTTCACTTCCCAGAACTTTACCTGGTTTCTTTTTAAGGCTGGGTTAACCTGGGAGCTAAGCTCATTTTCGAAAAAAAAAAAAAAACATCCGGCTCTATCATGGAACTTCTAATTGACAAGCGAGACGCTAAACCATGGAGGCTCCCCTTTTTTTCAGGGAGCTATTAAGTTCGAATCCCTGTCAATTTGAGCTTTTATAATTAACCTTGGCTACCATATCAGTCCACATTACAATGGTTAGTGTGTTATTTATCTTTCTAACTGTCAAAATGGCGGGCTGCAAGGTCTCGAATCATGGTGTCCACCTCAAGTGCTAGAGGTTACGGGTTCAATCCCTGGTAAGGCATGAGATTTTTCACGTGAATTTCGACTTCTAGTGATTCCCCCTGGTCTCTGGGTAGTGAGATTGGACGCCCGTGTGCATTGTTGAGCACGTAAATAGCCCTTGGCAGGTGGAAATCGAGAAAAAGTAGCCTAACAGCACTGCCCGGGCAACATTTTGAGTTAAAAATCTTCCCAAAATATTTCAGAATCCTCGCCAGTGCTACAGAGCCTGTGCACTATGCTGAGCTTCTTGGGACTCAGACTTGAGTTAAAGGAAGAACGGAGCACTTATAGGTTACTACCCGTGTGCCATGATCTTGTCCGTTGTTCAAAATCTCAAACCTTTATAATATTTGAAGTTTATTATCTTTATTCACAATTTAGCACAGTATTAACGTGACAGGCGCCGACTTTCGTGTTTGTCCTTTAGTGCCAATAGTAAGCTGCAAATCTGATGTGGGACCGTCTGTATTGGCACATCTAAAAGCCATATGACGCTTGAGCATGTGGTCTTGCAGCTGTTTTACTATCACTTGTGCATTGATTCGCCGAGCAACATGAAGGATCGACACTGACGTATTTGTAGGTGAGAACACCACCTTAGTACAATGGGAACCAGCTGTGTGTTTTCTAATGGCGCTTTCACTTTGTCTTAAATAGCTCTGTATCTTGTCATTTTACCGTAGTTTTACTTTCCAAAATAATTCCCTAGCTTTTTTTGATCTCGAAAAATACAGCCATTTTAAGCAAAAATAGCGTTACCCTCTTTCTATCCAGATCCGACCTGTGATTACTTGAAATCTAAAAGCCGTGAGAATTTTTTTTTTTTATTATGGCACATTAATACGATGGCTAGCATGAAGGTTTTAGGTTAATCCGGTAGATTCCCTATTGCTCGTAAATCCAGCCCTAAATTTGGATCAGATCCACCCCAATTTTTTAAATTAGGCTTATAAACTAGCATTAGGCAGATTCAGCGCCCCCTTGCCACCCCGATTTTTTGGGGGTGAAGTTGGGTGGAGGGGGGGGGGGGGGGAGTGGAAAAAATATATGGGGGCCTCCTCACTACCTCCTCACCACCTCCTCACCCCCTCCTCACCACCCCCTCACCAAATCCTCACCACCTCCTTGCACCTGGACCCCACCCAACCTCCAATCACCACACCCTCACCACCACTCACCGCCTCCTCACCACCACCTCACCACCCCCTCACCACCACCTCACCACCACCTCCTCACCACCTACTCACCGCCTCCTCACAGTCTCCTCACCGCCTCCACAACACCCTACCGCCACAAGCTTTATTTCTTAGTATCGGTGCCTCTGATCTGCGTCTATATGCACGAACCATTCCTTTGACTTTATTAAGGTACTTGTCTATTTGTACAATAGCAAGGTAGATCATAAAATAACGTACCGTTTGTAATTGCTATTACTTGCCTGATGGAGAGACGAAGCATGCATTTTATTTGAACGAAAGAAACGACCCAAAAAGAAAGGGTGGGGGAGGGGAGGAAGAGAGAAAAAGGAGTTTGCAATATTTACATGCACGATAAACAAATAAAAGAGAAAAAAAAATAAAAATGGAAAGAAAAGGTAATATGTATATGAAGTGAGGAATTAGTAAGGTGGGTGTATAGACAGAGAGTTACAGTCACAAACAGGCAAACATGCAGATATGTAGTACACGTAGATATATAAGATAGACTGGGTTGTTGTTACTGACAGTTGGTTATTGATGGAATCACTAATGAGCGTAGACTAGCAAGCCTGCTATGGAAGGGGCCAAGACGGGTAGGATTCAGTTCGCTACTCACAGTCGCCAGGTCCTTTCGAACCGCCAGTGGCTCGCTGTGATATCAGAGACCACATTGAAGCCATTCATTCCCCGTTCACGGAAACGTCCCAGCACAAGACCGTGAGACACCAGCTCTTCTCTAGGCCTGGACTCGTTCGTCAGGTCAAGGCCTCCCATCCTCTCCTTGCTGCAGGCGAAACATAAACAGTTGAGACTTGGACATTTCTGTACTTTTATTAGACAAGCTTCACTGAGTTGCCCAATCAGCTTGCAAGTGACAGGTTGACAGCTGGACATTTGGTTCATTGGACGGACGTTGATCAGACAGACGTTATTCGGACTTAATGAGCTGACATGCGTTCTTTGGGCACTCTTGGACGTTTTAGAGAGTTGACCTACCGAGATCTTCCCCACCCCCCACCCTACCCCCTTCCCCAGGCAATCTCGTTCCTGCTACTTCATAGCCGACACTTGACTTTCTTAGAAGCCTCGTCCAGTCTTCTCACTGCCTGTGTTTACTCTTTGTCTTACATTACCGGTCGCCTAGTGACATCGAATGCGGAGATAGCCACTGATCCTCTTACGCCTCCTTCGACGGCAAAGCGTAACCAACCTCACACCTCAGATTTGCTACCAGATCACTGTACTTTCGAGCTTGTACAAGTGCTGCTCCTTAGTGCACGATTCTTATTGAACGCGTAGCTCAAACAGTCGAATAGCGGTCGAGAAATGTTGCACCATGTCATGCCTCTGGATAGATTCGAGGTACCAGTCAGAGACACTTAGGTCTACCACCCGCTGCCAGTCTTGCGCACAGTCGAGACCTGGTGGGAGGTTTGCAACACTGTTGATCTTTCTATTTCATTTTTTGCTCAGCCTTGAAAAGCGCGTGGTTGACAGGAAAGGAAGGGGAAGGGAGAATGTTGGGACTGGACTGCTTGTTGAACCTCATCCAAATCTGGTCGCCGATATCGGTTAAATCTCTATCAGTTGAGCCGTAGTCTAAAGCTATGTCAGTAAGGCCCTGACTGTCGTACAGGCTAAAGGGGCAGAGAACAGTCTAAGAGAGAAGCCGTGGTCCTCCAGCTCTGAGGTTGAAGCACTGGACCGACTTCCATACCTTCGTAAAAAGTAGTTTGGTAACCAAAAAGACATGTACGCTTCAAATCTGGATATATTTTAACAGACAACGATCCTGTAAAAGATGAATGGAGACTGGTGGTATCTGCAGCAATCACCATTTAGGCTAGAAATGGTTGGAAAAAAAAGAATTGACACTCCAGCATCGACAAACATATACATTCGTGTGAAGTTACTTACGCCATCCAGCTAAAATGCAAATACGTACACGTCAGTATCGTAGTATATATTAAAGCAGCTTTAACCTTATGCTGATCAGGCGGAAAAATGTAACAACTATGGCAAAGTGGGATAATACGTAACCACCCAAAAATAGTAGTTTTAATGTAGAAACCGTTGAACTATCTAAAGACTGTAATAATATAGAAAATTACAAGTTTTTAAGGAATATTAGATTCATCATCTATTGCCTGTCGATAAAGGTAGGCGGTAATGTTTGTTCATCTGTCATGATAAAATAACCGTACATACGGCGACAGATATAATATATATTGACAGATAAAGCTATCAATAAATACAAATTTCACACACATATTGGTAGATATGTATACTGGCAGACAGGAAGATATATATATATATATATATATATATATATATATATATATATATATTGTTGTTGTTATCGATCCAGCGGCGCATGAGCTTTCGCCCTTTGGCCCAACGCCATGTAGTGGAATTTGCATGTTTTCACAAGCTGTTCTTTTCCTCCGTACAAGGTGTTCCACTTGTCTGGTCTCGGAGGGAGTAGCGTTCTTCTTGTCTCACTGAGTTTTGGGCACTCAAAGAGATGGTGTTTAACAGTTTCGTAGGGGTAGTTACATAGCTGGCTCTCTGGGGAGTGTTGTGGCTGTATTCTGTTTAGGTGTCCATTGAGTGGAGTATGTTGCGTTCTAAGTCTGAAGATGGTGGCCTGGTCCCTTCTTGTTAGATGGTTAATGCTGTCATATAGTACCGAGCCAAAGGGTTTACAACTCATAGTTTCTGGATACGTTAAAACAAAAAATTATTATCAGGGCCAGACCTATGTCTATAAACCTCTCTTCCAGTGTCTCCCATGGCCCATCTGTTCAACCAAGTCTCTTTGTTTATAGCTCTTATCTGTGTTTTTGCTGTCTGGAGGGTTGTCTCTGTAGGTGGTTGTTCTTGTGTTGCTCCTTTCTTTGCCAATCTGTCAGCTCTGTCATTACCTGGTGTGCCGGAGTGACCTGGAATCCACTGCATCACTATTCTGATGTTGTATGAGGTATTAAGCTGATCAGCATCCAGGATTATCTTGGCTATGTCAGTTATGCAGGGTTCACTGCCCTCCAGAGCTTGAAGGGCAGACATTGAATCTGTGAAGATGACAATGTTTTGGACCTTTGAAGGGTAAACATCCATTACAGTCTTTAGGTGGTATACTGCTGTTTCCAGTGCAATTATTTCAGCTTCATAGTTTGAACAGAATTCCCCGCATGCATCAAAAATCTCTTCAACAGATCCATCGGGATAACCTATGTAGATTCCGTAACCTGCTTTAATGGTAGCTTTAAATGCCGATCCATCAGTATAGACATGTATCCATTCTTGGGGGTAAGAATCAACGGTCTTTAGTGATGAGTTCATAAGAGCGATTGGGTCGGACTGTTTGGTTTCCTCGCCTACCAATTTAGTTCGGACTTCTGGAGCTTTAAAGCGAGCATGTGGTGGTAGGTTTCTTGCAACATTCTGAATTCCTTGACGTCTTTCTGGGAGGTGGTATCTGTCCTGAATTTCATTAACACAGTGTAAAACCGATTTGTGCTTTATTCTTTGTTTGTATACCCAGTTTTCTACAAGATGTCTATTAGGATGGTTACGATTTTTCCTAACGCATCTTAGTATAAATTTCTAAAGTGGCTTTTTCTCTCCGCAACCCGAGGGGTTCCACATTTGTGGGGATTTCACATGCAGCAGTTGGTGTAGACTGCATAGCTCTGCAGATTAATCGGAGGGCATTATTTTGTACTCTGTCAGGAGTCTCTAGGTTAGTTTTGGAGCAAGTTGTAAGCAGTGAGTTGTTGTACTCTATCACAGAGCGAACATATCCTAGATATAAGCCCCTCAGAGTTTCCTTGTCTGATCCCCATGATGTACCTGCAAGTCTCTTTAATAACTGTAACCGCCTCAATGCCTTATTCCTGATGTTTTCAACATGGTTCTTGAGGCTGAGCTGCCGGTCAAGTGTGACTCCAAGGTATGTGGGATGCTCTTCTTTCATCACTTGGTGTTTGTCTAACCTCAGGTTAATTTTCTTCCTTGCTACTTGGTGGCTTTTGGTAAAGATTGTGTAGACCGTCTTTGCACAGTTAACCTTGAGTTTCCATCTTTGGCAGTACTCATGCAGTCTTCTAAGGTCTCCATTCAGTCTTTGGGCTCCACTTTCCACATTTTCATGACTCTGCCATATTGCTAGGTCATCAGCGTACAAGGCTTTTTCGGCCTTGATTTGTTCTGGCAGGTCATTAATAAAGATTAGGAATAGTGTACAGCTCAATGATGAGCCTTGTGGCAAGCCCTCCTCCAAGACTTCTTTAGTCTGGATTGTTCTATCTATCAGGAAGTATTTCACCCAGTTATACAATCTACCATGTATTCCTATGCTCATCATCTTCATCAGGAGACCTTTTCTCCATACTCTGTCATAGGCCTGCTGGAGGTCGACAAAGACGGAAACTGTGTGTTTCTTATTCTGGAAGCCATCATGTATTCTTTGTGTCAGTCTGAACAGCTGGTCTTCTGTGCAGCTTTTGGTTCTGAAGCCTGCCTGTTCATGGCATAGATCACCAGGACTCTCAAGGAACCAATATAAGCGCCTGTGTATCATTCTTTCTGCAACTTTGCCCAAGCATGATGTTTAGGATATCGGGCGGTAGCTTTTGGGGGTCATCTGGAGGCTTTTTGGTTTTAAGAATGGGGACGATATATGCATTCCTCCATGCCTTTGGAAGTTTGCTTGACCTCCAAGTTTTATTAATAAGCCTGAGAAATACTTCTCTCCCAGACCGGCCAAGATGTAGCAGCATTTCGTTATGGATCTTATCTGGGCCTGGAGATTTTCTAGGTTTTAATTTCTTCAGGGCTTGCTCTAATTCATCCATGCTAAATTCATTTTCAAAAAGGGAGTCGCTGGCTGTTGGAGCTCTTTCTTGTTTCTTCAACTGAGAGAGCTGTGTTCTATTGAGTTCTGACAGCTTACCTGCTCTGTTAACTGAGGCAAAATAATGATTGAAATGTTCTGCTTTCTTCTTGTCTTCAGTGATTGTCTTACTCCCATCTGTCACTGGTTTTGGGTTCACCCTTCTACTTTCTCCGGAGAGGTTTTTAACTAAAGTCCATGCTTTATTTCCATTCTGTCTAAGGTCTAAGTTGGAGCAAGTTTCTGTCCATTTATCTCTTTTAGCCTTATTAACTACAAGCTTTACTCTGGCACATGCTTTATTGTATTGGATCTTTGCTTCTGTTGAACGTGCAGTTTCGAGCAATATTCTTGCTTTATTCCTTTCAGATATAGTATTTTTAATTTATTGATTTTAAAAAGGTTTATATGCCTTCCGGCTGCCCCTTGGGATGGCTTTCGACGCTGCATTCAAGATTGCTTGTGTTATGTCTTCACAAAAAAGTTTCCACACAGCTGTTGTCAATTCTTTCCAGGAGGCAGTCAGATGTTTCCTGAAATAGTTTCCAGTTTGCTTTTCGGAAAATTCCAACGGGTTCTCTGCGTAATTTAGCGGTGGTGCTTACAGTTGTGAGTATAGGTTTGTGGTCACTTCCTATGGGGATAGCTTGCGTCTGCTAAGTCGGATGAGCAGATGGTCAGGTCTGTTCGGCTGAGAGATAGGTGGGCCCAGTGTAACAGTGTAGGTGTAGACTCTGTGTCCTGCAGCACTAATAGGTTAGTCGTTTCACAAGTATCTTCGATGTATTTCCCTGTGCTATTGTAGTCAGGTAACCCCAACGTGGCGAGTGTCCGTTCAAGTCACCAACAAGAAGGGTTTTATGCTACTATGTCTTGTATAGTTCTGGTATGTTGCATGTTGTCTGAGGTGGGCTTACACGTTGTATATCGTATACATACATACACACGTACATACATACATACATACATACATACGTACATACATACATACATACATACATACATACATACATACATACATACATACATACATACATACATACATACATACATACATACATACATACATACATACATACATACATACATACATACATACATACATACATACATACATACATACATACATACATACATACATACATACATACATACATACATACATACATACATACATACATACATACATACATACATACATACATACATACATACATACATACATACATACATACACACACACACACACACACACACACACACACACACACACACACACACACACACACACACACACATACATACATACATACATACATACATACATACATACATACATACATACATACATACATACATACATACATACATACATACATACATACATACATACATACATACATACATACATACATACATACATACATACATACATACATACATACATACGTACGTACGTACGTACGTACGTACATACATACATACATACATACATACATACATACATACATACATACATACATACATACATACATACATACATACATACATACATACATACATACATACATACATACATACATACATACATACATACATACATACATACATACATACATACATACATACATACATACATACATACATACATACATACATACATACATACATACATACATACATACATACATACATACATACATACATACATACATACATACATACATACATGCATACATACATGCATACATACATGCATACATACATACATACATACATACATACATACATACATACATACATACATACATACATACATACATACATACATACATACATGCATGCATGCATACATGCATGCATACATATATATATACATACATACATACATACATACATACATACATACATACATACATACATACATACATACATACATACATACATACATACATACATACATACATACATACATACATACATACATACATACATACATACATACATACATACATACATACATACATACATACATACATACATACATACATACATACATACATACATACATATACACATGAACACCTAATAATCACATATAAACACACACACACACACCCACAAACATTCTTAGATTCGTAAATATAGACAGAAACGTGCGGATACATACATAATTTGCACATATATACATATACACCTCTGTACATACATACATATACACATCTATACATATATACATAGATACATAGATACATATATACGTATATACGTATATACATATATACATATATACATATATACATATATACATGTATACATATATACATATACACATCTATACATACATACATATACACATCTATACATATATACATAGATACATATATACGTATATACGTATATACATATATACATATATACATATATACATATATACATGTATACATATATACATATACACATGTATACATATATACATATACACATCTATTTATATATACACATCTATACATATATATATATATATATATATATATATATATATATATATATATATATATATATATATATATATATATATATATATATATATATATATATAGATGCATATATACATAGATACATTATACATAAATACATATGTACATATATACATAAATATATACATATATACTTAGATACATATATACATCGATACATATATACATATATGCATATATACATATACACATCTATACATATATACATATACACACCTATATATATATATATATATATATATATATATATATACATACATAGATACATAGATACATAGATACATATATACATAGATACATTATACACAGATACAAATATACAAAAATACATAGATAGATATATAAATAGATACATATATACATAGATACATATATACATAGGTACATAGATACATATATACATAGATACATATATACATATATACATCTTTACATATATACATATATACATCCATAACTACACAAGAATATACCCACTGCCTCCCTAACAAGCATGTCGTTTGCGTAGACTAATTATGGATGCCTTTTATTGTTTCTATGTATTCCTTGAGAGGCATGGAACTAACAGTCCGAATAAAATTAAGCCAAATCTGTAAAATAAATGTTCTCTAAACACAGAAGTTCAAGAGCAACAAGAACAGTCAGCTGGATTGTATAACCGATTAGCGTGACCTAGAAAAGGAGAAGACAAATAAATGTGCACACATTTTGCAAATCAATTTAAATTTTGAACACAGAAAATGTCTTACGTATTGCTGCAATTTTTTTAAATAATAATAATAAAAAATAATACACAGTGATGCATGCCATTGAATTATTTATGATGTAAGCAAAGTAAACATTACTTAGAAACCACATTTAAATAATTATTGTTTATTATATAATAATACGTGTCCACGAAGTGCAGCTGGTAGCTCTTCTTCTGGCTTTCTAACGCCCACTGAAGCCTAGGCGTTAACCAACTCGTGTCAAGTCATTCTATTTTTTGCTATCGCATGCAGCTCTCCCCATGTAATCCTTATCTGTTTAAATTCGCTCATTAGCTACCTTCTCCATGTGTTTCTTTTCTTGTGTGGGTCTTCCTGTATTTCTTTGACCAGTGCAAAGACATTCTTGTTATTTGTTCTAAGGTTTTCTCAACGTGTGTCGTATCCAGCGTCAGCGTCTTTTCATCACCTCTTAATCCGCTAGAACTTGTTGAGTTCTCTTCAAGAACTCTTCATTACTGATGATATCATACGATTTAATACCCTCTATTCTGCAAAGGCAAACAGTTAATTAATGTGTGAGGTTTATTATTATTTGCCATGTTGTTCTCTATGTTTTCGCTCCATGCAACGGTACTGATTTGACAGAATAACGCATTTTTAGTCCAGTATTAATTTTAATCTTTAATTTTCCTTCTCCGCCCTTCACCGTCTGCAGTTTTGATGGGTCCAAAGTTTATATTCAATGCAATGTTTCCCCTTCCTTCCCAGCGCACATCCACAACCCACACACACACACATATGTGAACTAAGACTTCGTTTCATGTAGTTGTACAATACCAGAAGGGAAAGGGAAATCTGTAAACAGACATTGAAATTGGAAAAACTATCGTTGCGAGAATGAGCACACCTGACAGAAACCGTCAGAAAATTGTGGATGAAAGAGGCCAAATTTGATGGACAGGTTTTAATCTTTGATCTCCAAAGGATAGGGGAGATGAGTACGTAATGCACATCAAGACTGTGAGAGGTATGTCACGTCTCAGTATCATCACTAAATGATGCAGATGATGATGATTGATATTTTATGACTTTGTGGTTGTCACCCTGAATTTGCTCTGGATTTTCGTTTTATGCAACATTATTATGAATATGACGAAATATTACTTAATGTTGATATGATTGCAGCTATTTTTTTAAAAGTAAAAGTGAAGTAAAGATTCCTTTTCACGACTTTAGACGCATTGGGCATAGAGAAATCACAACCCATATTTTTACAAACCAGTTGGCGCTAGGTGGGTAATGTGGATGGTCGTCTTTACTTCCTCGGGACACACATTTTCGTACCTGTTTTAGGTTGGGTCGACCTGGGACGCCCCTATTCCATGATAGAAATCCACACAACCAGCAGTGGGTTTCTATCGCGGTACGTTGAAATTACGAGTCAGACTCGCAACGCTTAAGCCACGGACGCCGTTGTTTTCTGTCAAATTTGTACTAAAGTAATAAACTGGTCAAATGAATATAGCTAATTTAATATATGTAATAACTTTACAAAAAGAAAACTTACGTTTGCTAGCTGCAGTAAAACAAAACGTATATTACACGATGATACGTGAGATTGATTCCATATTACAAAACTAGGTATATACTGCTCTGAATGTATATTTAAGTATACCAAAAAGTCAGTCTAAAAGGTGACCAGTGAAATGGTGAAGTTTGTAGACAGAATATTGGTTGCACTGTTATCACTGCTATTTGCGATAAATGTTTCTATGAAGAATGGAGAGAGAAATCAATATACGATATGCGAAAGCAAATGAGGTTCTGACGCATAGAAAGATACCTCTGCCAACCAACGCAAATCTCATAAGAACCGTTTTTTGGCTGACTTTGTGCTACCAGTGCAAACATGGACGCAAACTACAACAAATTGAGCGGTAGAACATGACAACAGAAATGAGATCTGTTTTAGGAGAGCTGCTGATGTGACAAGAAGAGATAAAATCAGGAATTAAGAAATTAAAAAAAATATACTTGGACTGAAACCAGTCATACAATTCATTAGGAGACAAACAAATTAGATGGCATGGCAACCTGACGAAAATTCCCTGGTAACAACTGTCACAGAGAGCCACGATATAGACATATTTTTGCATTTTTGATTGGTCCAAAGATTCGATTAATGCAATGCCCCCCCCCCCCCCCCCCGGCAATATACACACAGGTGAATGCGAACTAAGGCTCCCCCCCCCCCCCATTTAGTTGTTAAATACCAGAAGGGAAGGGAAAATCAGTCACTAGACATTGAAGGGGGGAACATGTTTGTGAGATGATTAGGCCCCGCAGAAACCGTTAAGCAAATCGTTGATGGGAGACGCCAAATAGGCTGGACAGCTTTCAATCTTTGGTCTTCAGAGGATTAGGGAGGTGAGAACGGAATGGATGTAAAGACTGCGAGGAGTACTTGTCGTCTTAATGTAACCATTGAATGGTGCCGATGATGATAATTAATATTTTGTGTCACAGTGGCCTATCGCCCTGGGACCTCAATTTCCGTTTTAGCAACATTTTTATAAATAGGAGCCAATGTTATTTAACATTGATATGATGTTTGATAACACTGATATGATGTATGATAACACTGATATGTTGTATAATTCCAGCATTTTTTTTTTATTACAGCTGAATATATTATTCAAAGGATTTCGACTAATGTGATAGATAAAAAAAAATTCCAAATTCAGAACTTACGTTTGTTTGCTTCAATAAACATGATGATACTTGTTATTGAATAAATACTATAAAATTGAAAATTCACTGCTCGGTCTGCAAATAAAAGCCTACATCTAAAAGTAACCTGTAAAATGATGAATTTGCAGACATTATATTGTCTGCACTGTCGATGTTAACAGTGCTGTCTGTGGTAAATATCATTTCACATTTGTGATAAATAACAAAGCAGTAATTAAAAGGTAACATTAGCTGGGATTCATTTATTTTTGACGTTAACATTTATGTAGGTCTTTTAGGTCTTTCAGTCCCGTGTTATGTGTAAGAAACTTTTGCACATGAATTCCAGCTATTGCTAAGCGTGTTAAGCGCCATTTTAATCTGTGTCACAACACGCTAAAGAAATCTGACTACAGTTTTGGCTACTTCTGTTTCACAAATACGCATACCTGATTTCGATCATAATGACAGGCCAGGGAAAAACACATGCGATGATTCTCTTTTATCTTCTACTGGCTCGCCTCATCGCACGCTCGCTGCCAACTCACAAAACCGACATCACACGACGAGCCGAAAAAATGGACGACTGGAAAAAACACACGATACTGTTCCAGTACTTTAATCTTCCACTCGCGGCTTACACAGCCGGCACATGAACTTGACAACTGTCCAGGCACACATTATAATGCAAGTGTCACATATTACCTTCAAGCAGAAATCACAATCACACTAACATCTTGAACGAAACACAGCAGCTGTCCTGACCGACAAACTCAGACGACCCGCAGACATATTACTGGCCAGCTTTTTCCGCCAAGTTGGACTGGAACAAATTCACTCACAAAAACATCTGCTGAATCCACACATCATCCACCGCTGTCCATGCACACTGTTCCTAGGTCCAAAACGAGACTGCCTCACAAATCTTTTCTTCGCTATTATATAGCCCTCTGATCTGTCCTGTTCTCGAATATTCTGGATAATTTCATTCTCACGAATTGTCGTGTCTGGCCCGTGATAATTCACATTTTCATGAATCCTGCCAGTCAACCTTCATGGTTTCACGTGAACAATCATGTTTCACATAAAACCTGACTTTCAGATGTCTCTCATGAAACTCAAGACATAAATCTCGTGTTATCTCAGTCAGTCAAACATTCGCCTTACATTTATTACTGACGTCATCTATCGGGCATAACTTAATGGGGAGAAAATGACTCACTACACACAACCGGCACTGAAATAGGAAACATATTAATTGAAGAAAAAACTTTAAGAGAACGTCATTGAGTGAGGCCAAAAGTGTTGTGCATTCCGCACATGACGACAAGTTTGAACAGGACAGAATATAACCTCAGGTGAGGCAACATGCACACAACGCTTATACTATTAAAAAAATGTGCTACATAAAATGACAAAATGTTAACATACATTTCGCCTATGTAAATTGTTGCTCCAATGTTCCTACAACACACGTTGTCATTACGGTCTGCCTGAAAGAAACTCGGGAACTCTTCCGCCTCGTGTGCTTTCATATTCAAGGAGTCGTGCGCTGTGTCTTTCTTCTTGTTGGTCGGCCCCTGCCCCTCTTTCCTGGTAGCATACCTTCAGCTATTATTTTTATCCTATGGCGCTTGATATGACTAATATATTTTAGCTTCCGTTTATTAGCCACACTTCCTTGATGTTTAGATCCTTTAAAATGTCATATTTTCTTCTCTTCTTTGTCCGTGGAATTCGGAAGCTCTAAAATGGGAAATAAAAGAAGTTAGGGAGCGAAGACGTCCAAATGAAACTCTAAAACGAACGTTGAGGAAGGCCAAAGATCCTGGACTGAATTCCAACTTCATATCAAAGACATTTCACCGGACAGACCGAAATAGACTGTAGGATGTGGGGAAAATGTAATGGAACGAAAGGACAATACAGATGATTTGATGTCTAGTTTTATTTGTTCACAACATTTATAAGGCAACTATAAATATTTTACGTGGCGCTTCTCTCGCTTCGATGTCCATTCCAGATTCGTCAAGCATGGCCTCTTCCAAATCTATTGGATTAGTGTTGAGGCTTGCAATGCTCATAAGCAACAAGACAGCTCCAAACATGACAAAAATGGTCTTTGAATTCATTGTTAGTTTGTATGACGACAAGAAAAGACTGAAAAGAAAAGATATAACGCGCTATAAATTACAAGGAAATCATATATAATAATATCATCATCATCATGATCATCATCATCACCAACAACAACACCGTCTTATGTCCTTCCGAATACGGCCATGCATATCCATCTCACATGATCACTATAATCAGCGATGAGGTCAGTGTTCATGAATCGCACTCATCTATCTGACCAGAGATTCTCCATATATATATATATGGGAGTCGCCGTGGCAGAACTGCTAGACGCTCGTCGCGGATCGGATGGTCGTGGGTTCGCTACCTGGCGAAGCGGTTTTTCTTCAAAAATGACCTTGGCTTGAGTGGATACCGGGTGCAGTCCCGGAAAGTAGAGGCGGCCGGCGTGATGCTGACCACATCACCCATCTTGTGTCGCTGGTCTATAAAATATAGGTCTAGACCTATATGCCCTATGCGCCTAAAGGGCCTTTTACTTATTTTTTTTTACTTTACTTATATGTGTGTATATATATATATATATATATTATATATATATATATATATATATATATATATATATATAAGTAAAGTAAAAAAATAAGTAAAAAGGCCTATATATATATATATATATATATATATATATATATATATATTTATATATATGTGTGTGTGTGTGTGTGTATGTGTGTGTGTCTTCGTATATTGCTCTTTTTGCGATTAGTTTTACGGAGTCATCGAGACTGTTCCTGCTCATACCATATCCATAAACGACTGTCTAATTTTTTATCGTTATCGTCGTTCGAGAAAATGACTGCTTCATGTATACGTATATCTATCAATACATAATATTATTTAAATTCATGTTTATCACGACACTGATATAAATTAAGAAGAACCTAAAAACATTACATATTTTTTTAAACTTCAGTGTTAAAAAAAAGGCAATTTTTTTTTTTTTTTAAATCGTGTTTACCCGTAAGCCTGAAGTCAGTGGGATTTATTTCTAACTGCAAACTATATCAGAAAAAGTAACACACGGAAATGAACTCTTAATGTTATATTAATTTCAGATATCGGTCAATTATCATTCTCTGCTAAATGTCGTTAGGCGTCGTAGGTACGGTTTATGATCAGTTTTTGTAATAATGTGCGCTCGTTAGCTTGCTGCATGGTGATACAGAATACAGCAAGCTGTTACCCTTATCTATCCATTTTCATCTTGGCCTTTTTCTGCCTTTTAATGTTACTATTCTCATGTTTTATGTTCTTGCAACCGGCGATGCTCAGTTCATTCGAATCAGTTGGCTAAACCAATTCGGTCTTTGCTTTTTTTTACTAAATCTAATTACAGGTGTTATTCTCACTATTTTAATGTTAAATGCGTTTCTTTTAGGTATTATATACACGGCGTTCTCTTCCTCTCATCCATCCTCTTTGCCACATCGGCACATAATTCCTTGTTCACATTTTCTTACACATGTTATTTCATCTAACCTCGTGACTTCTATTAGCATGCATTAATAACTTGTCTCAAGAATCTCTCCTTTGTCTAGTTCGAGTGCTCTCGTAGCGATCGGTTTTGTAGCTAGAAAATTTTCTTTTGCATATAATCACACTGCTGTATATCCCAGACAGTATATCAACTGAGTCAACGCAATGTTGACCGCTGATGCTTGGTATCCATTTATGCCGCATTTGTCCCTTGTGAACCCTCCACAGTACCGACTGAGAATCAAACACTATAATTACTCCGGTAACTATATTATCTGGAATTCACTTTAGTGCTGCAGTGACTTCTTCCACCTCCTTCCTCATGCCTGACGTTTTAAATTTAAAAAAAGGCACCGTTTTGTTCTGCCTCGATGTTTCCGTTTATGGTAGCTGAAAATCCATAGCCAGATCTTTCACCCCATTGATTGCAGTTAACACAATTGCATTACCAGCCAAGCGTTTGTATCTATCAGTGGTTGTATCCCTAATTCTGCCATATCGTTACATCCCTCTTTTCCTAATGTGATAATGACCTGATGGAAACATCTGTTGTGTTTGTTTCTCGAGACCCATTTCGACATATTTTCTAGACTGAAGTATTCAACCCGATGGCATCTTTAGCTTGTGCCATACCTAACTTTGTTTTCATCCCGACACCGATTCATCGAGAAAAAGCAGATAAGCCGTTTGGCAACACTGATAAATGAAGCAGCCTAAAATAACATTACAGAGATTTGCCACACACACACGCACACCTCACAAACACACACCACACATACACCAAACGCACACACCAAAAACACACACCTCACACACACACACACCACACGCACACACCACACACACACACCACACGCACACACCACACACACACACACACACACACACACCACACAAAAATGCATGGATCTACAACATTAAACATGTTTTACCCCTTCACGGCATAACAGTAGCCTGTGCCAGCCAACAACGACTGACTGACTGACTTTCTACCCCACCAGGACATCACACAAGCGATAAACACAAAGTGCCACCATGCGGATAAGGATCACCGTGGAGAGGTCCCAGAAACCGCGTTCAGCCAATTGGCCATATTTATGGTCTGGCTATATTGCTTCAAATAATGAAAAATTTCGTCCTTAAAAGGACGGCAAGTAATAACAAGTGCCAGCCAACAAGCACTGGATTCCACTATATGCCTTTCTCACGTCGCTTAAAGGCAAAAGTAGTTTTTGATGATAATGACGATTTAATAGACGGAAACACTGGTGCCTATTCCAGTCTTGGTAAACCTCGAAGCTAAACTCAGTTTCTAAACTATTTCCCCACAGGGCGGATTTGAATTAAGGACCTTCTTCTTGTCGGGAAAATCCAAAAATGGTGAAACTATAGGGGTGACTGCAGTCAAGCTAATACAATGAATTCCAGAGAAATTTGACTAAAAAGCTCAACAAAATGGGAAAGAGGAAAACGTGCACAAAACAACACAACGTAACGTTTCGGCCAGGCAGCCTTTTTCAAACACAAGTGGACTGTCCACTTGTGTTTGAAAAAGGCTGCCTGGCCGAAACGTTACGTTGTGTTGTTTTGTGCACGTTTTCCTCTTTCCCATTTTGTTGAGCTTTTTAGTCAAGTTTCTCTGAATTTCTTGTCGGGAAGCAAAGCGGTCTAAAAAGAAAAAGAACTCAACACGGGAGCAGGCACAGCAGGGGTCCACAGGTCATCAGTAGAGATCTTTCGTTGACAATTGTTTCAGCCCAGTGTTTTTCTAAACAATCTCGGAAGGTGGTCCGACCTATGTCTTGAAGCCAGGACCTGATCTTTCCCTGCTGCTCTTCATCGGACTCGATAGGGATAAGACGATATGATGACTTTCAACAGGTGCAGTGAGATTTCGTGTTGTACAGTCGCTGCGGTAGCAAATTAGGTCAGTTGACTACAATCACAACCAGATTGACAACCTTATGGTTAGTTAGTTTATCCGACAATTGTTAAACTTTGGTCTTTGGCAGAGAGACATAAGCAGACATTAATTGCCACTTCAGCTTTTAAGGGATAAGATGCACTTTTTCGCTAGCAACAGACCAGTCTATCGAGGCTTATTACCCAAGAGGTTCCGTTGCATCCAGAGCCAAATCGACGATGTTGTTTTAGTGACCGTTTACTCTATATTCCTCGCAGATCCAGCTGCTTTAGCACATTGTATGTGGAAGTGGGACTCAGTCCTCTTATGCCGACATCGACGGCGAAAAATTTTACTGTGTACGCTTCGTCTCTTTTCCGACATGCTATGAGTTCATCGTACTTTTCGAGCTTGTACATGTAATTTTATTCCATCTGCGACTTGTACGGCTTAGTCCACTCTATTAGGATGAGATGGCGTTTTTCCGAAGAGTGCAAAACCATGTCTGGTATCAGGCCGATATTTCTGATATTTCTGATTGACTCTGGGTACGTTTCGAAGACAGGCAGATCGACAGCCAGTAACGAGTCTCGCTCACTTTCAAGTATTGATTGAGCGTATGGGACCTTGACTTTTCCTTTATATATCTGCCCAGCCTTGGGGAAACGCATGGGGGTAACGGTAGGATTGTCCATCGCATTGGCCTTCATCCACGCTTGGTCCACCACAATGTCTGCTAACTCTTTCAGGACTTCAATGTTGCGTCAAGTTAATCGTCCCTGGCCTAAGGCTTTTGCTGCACGCGGACAATATGTGCTCGAACATCTACTTTGCACTGAATAGTGGGCATATCGGGTCGGTAGTCGCATGCCATTTCGCCATGTTGACGCCAGACGGTAACACATTGTCCGCCGATCTTACCACAAAGCTCAGCAGCAGAGGGACCATTTGACAGATCTCACCGTCTGTGAGTATTCGTGGCAAGGCCATCTCGAGGCCGATCCACTGGCCTTGCTGCGACTGCTGTGTGGCTTTTTGGACCCGAGTCTGGTCTTCGGCGACCCTTATCTGCTGTATTACTAGTTCTCTGTGCTCTTTAGCCGTGGCTTTGGACCACCAACTGACTTTCCCGTGCCCTAGGCCGCGTCGCTCGGTTTGTGTGTTCCCTATAACTTTTTTCAATTTCAGTGCATCTTGAGGAGATTCTATCGCAATGTGGACTTTCCATTTCTTACCTGTCTTTAGAGCAGGCTAGACGGCTGCCAAGGTGGGGTCTAAATACTCGCGCAGCATCATCGCAAGTCTTACCTTGCCGACTTTAAACTCTTTGGTTATTGACTTGAACTAAAGTACCAACTTAGGCTGTTTACAACACAGAGCCACATCGGTCAGACAAGGTGGTTCCCCAAGCCATTTCATCGTTGCTGTGTTGATTTTCCTCTCCATAGTTTCTACTGCAGTCATGCTAACTTCGCACACGGCCAGAGGAGCTTTGGAATCAACATAAACTGAAGAGACCAGACATTGAAATTCCCGATCAGCCTGTATTGCTCGATCGCAAGCAGGCCATTAGCCAGTGACTCATGTATGCGCTGGACTTCCGCTCTTTCGGATAACTTCGAATAGTCGACGCGGCCGAGGTTCTTCGCCGGTTCCATCAGAACCGCCGGGATCCGTTTCTTTGCCACCGTGAAACTTATTGCCGCTACCATACCTTTAGAGATTGACCAACTTCTATTTTTTCTGCGGTTATAACTGCATTCAACACTATTTGACTTGGCTGTCTAACCTCTTTAGAATCGTGCGGTCATCATCCCTACTGCCGGTTATTATAGTTGTATCATCCCTAAATGCACTCAGTGGTGGCCATCCAGTGGTTCCAAATCTTAAGGCAATGCCCGTAACCGGTAGCACGGTCTAACATCACCTGCATAGCTATATCAAATAGTATGTTAACATCGTTTATCCCCTTGCTATACCAACCTGGAGCTCAGTCCATCTTATAGCACACATCGGGGTAGAGAAGCGAATGGCGTATGGCGGGCTCTGAGAAATATTGCTCGATCATTTTGTTGATCCATGTCAGTACGTGAAACATGCTAAGAGCCTGCCACAGTAGCTTATGGGGTAACACCCCATAGGCGTTGTCAAGGTCCAACCACATCACGCGCAAATGGATTCCCTTTGACTTTGCTCTCTGTATACTTTCCCAGTTCATGGTCGCGTTTTCAAGGGACACGTGAACGCCTGGGATTCCACTTCTGAACAGTCGCGTCGATGTTTTTGTTCGCCATTAAATACTGTGTGAGCCTGCAAGCTATTACAGAGAAGAATGTCTTGCCCTCAACGTTCAACAGCGAAATAGGTCTGAGCTAGGATAGACTGGAGTCATCTAGCTCTTTGGGAATGTAGGCAACGTTGGCTCTCTGTCACTGAGCACATATCTGCGTTCGGTTCTAAGTTAATCTTAGCAAGTGGTGGAGCATTCAGAGGACTTTCGGACTTGTTTTCACAAAGTACGGTACACCATTGGGCCCTCTTTGACCTCAGACCAAGAGGGAGGCATCGTTTTAAACGGTGCATTCGGCAACTCTGGCCGCTTCAGGCGCTGGTGACCTCTGAGTTGTCATCAAAAGGCTCATTCCGTGTCCGATCTGAGTACACATTCGGTGTGACTTCAGCTCCTCTTCACCGACTTCGCGAGTCCTAGACTCTGATTGCTTCAATATCGTCGGCAAACTGGAACGGGTCCCTAAAGTATATCTCTCGCTCCCTTTTAGTTCTCCGTCTGGTGTTAAGAAACTCTCGGCGCGACAGAAGGCACTGTGTGGGATCTTGAGGTGCGGAAGACCTCGTATAACCCTTTCCTTTCGCTGCCTGTAGCCGCTTTGAACCGTTTTCTGAGCGCTTTCTTGTCTGCTCGGCACTTCTCGATGTCTCTCTGCCTTCGGCTTTTTTGTTTTAAGACCACTATGGTCACACGCGGAAAATTTTCACATTTCGGAACTATTCACATTCAAAAACTGTTTTCAGTACTTTTTGGCAAAATTAAAATACTCAAAATTTTAAAACAATAAATGGTGGCCGAAAGGTCGTTGTGTTTGGAAGCTCACTCTCCTTCGAGATACGCCTAGCCAGATCAAAGGGAGACAGAACAAACAGGAAACACCAAGAATGAAGAAGGAAGACATGCACCAGTGACAACAGGACGAGCGGTTTGATTCGGATGGAAGCATTAAGCCAGAAATGGCACAAACACCAGTATTCAGTCACGAAAGTGACACAAATAACCCAGACCACAAATATAGGCGGAGACTGTTAGCAGCCTAGGCTAGCTAGCAGCAGTCTGAACGTGGTCGAGCTTTTCTTTTCTTTTTTTCTCAAAAGGACTTGGACTTTTTTGTGTTTGTTTTTTGTGCGTGACCCCCAGCTGCGTCTTCGTGACTGTCTAGAACTCGCTGGAACAGTGATTGTATAAAATGTCACCAACCCGTTTTAACTTGTCCCCTAGCTACTTTTTCTTAAATTCACCATTAATTTTCTCACAAATTTCACCCTCCAGCTTGCTCCACGACGCTCTATCACTTGCGGGCCGAAATTTGATCCTTGTCTTCACTTCGTCAGATATCTGCAAAAGTGTGCCTCATTATTCGACGTCTTTGATCCATTCACCCAACCACTCGTTTCCTGACGACTCATTAGGTACAGGAGTAGCTATGCGCCGACGCTTACTGCGTGGTGCGCCCTCGCATTTCATCCTTTGGCCATGGGTTCTCAGACCATGCAACCCCTTGAATCGTTTATACATGTATATTGCCAGCCTGGCCAATGGAAAACAATCTTAGTCCGGGAACTGGCGAGGTCGTTACCGTTAGTATCAACAGAGGTGGGACCTTCATTCTCCTTCTCTTTTGAAGGACCCTAAGGGTATTTTGTGTGTGTGTGTGTGTGGTTAGCTTTGGAGGTCAGATTATTATACTGAGTTAGGAGTCATCAGCCCAGTCTTCAGTGGACCCTCTTAGGGCAAGTTTCCATTCCTGCACTGCTGGTAAGTCAGTCATTCCAGGGTGTCAAAAGGACTATCCCGACAGTCACCAGTCTATCCTGGTTGTCTGTGAACTAGCCACGTACAGGAAGAAGAACGCCACACGAGAGCATAGACAGCAGGAGTCTACGGGTCATCAGTAGGAAAATTAAAATAAGTACCCAACCTGTAATGGAAGCTGCTGTTGTGTATCAGCTAGACGCGCGCCTGCAGATAGGAAGGTCGTGGGTTCGGGTGCTGAAGGAGTCGGTTCTGTTTCAGAAATGACCTTTGCTCCTACGTCAAACCAGCTTTGATATCTGAGAAACCTGGTGCAACTCATTGGGGGGGGGGGGGGGGGGTGTGTTTGGGGGGAAGGAATAAGAGAAGCAGGCGGTAGGGATAATAAAATGTCCAGAAGTGTACGAACAACAAGAGCTTTCCAACAAAGTTCACAAACTGTGAACGGTAATAAAGAAATAAAATGTACAAATTAACTGGTGCGTATGCAGGGTAGAAGAAGAGCGAAACATACCTGCTTGGTGCTTACAGTTGAACTATCTTCGCCTGGTATCTTTAGTATTCTGAGCCAGTATTTTTAAGTAAACCTAAAGGAACTCGTTCTTTTGATTGACAGGTTAACAGCTTAAGGGGAGCGAACAAGACAAAAAGAAAAATAAATAAAAAAAGTAAATTATGCATAATAGAGAATTATGTACGGAAACAAAAAATGGTCAAAATTTACGATTATCATGTTTCTGCCTCTTAGACACCATCTTGAACTGTCCACTATGTAATTGATTTATCAGTTGAAGCCATTGGTAAAACATTATACAGACTGTGCAGTTCGATAACAAATCGCGTACTTAAATGTGGGTTAGTTAATCAATCTAGTCATTTCCTTACGGGATGCAATTTTTCGTTATTTGAAGCCCCACAACGGCTCTTGCTTGGGGCCGCAATATAGCCCGTCCATAAATATGGTTTAATTGCTAAACGCAGTTTCTGGGACATCTGCACGGTGAACCTCATCCACATGGTGGCACTTTGTGTCATCGGGTGTTTATCGCTTGTGTGATGTCCTAGAGGGGTAAAATGTACCACTACTACTAATATCTATCCATATCCTAATCATGTCATTGAAGACATAATTCTCGTACCTATGTGGGCAATTTATTTATTATTTGAAGCCCCACCCTGGCTTTTGTCGGGAGCCCTGAATATAGCCTAGCCATAGACATGGCCTAACGGCTGAAAGGGGTTTCTGGAACCTCTCCACGGGTGGTCCTCATCCGCATGGAGGCACTTAGTGTCACCGGGTGTTTATAGCTTGTGTGTTCTCCTGGTGGGGTACAACTACCTACCTACCGCCTTTGTTGACATATAACAAATAATCTATATTACTACCTGATCATGCTATCCGATGTCAGTCTGCATTCTTTCATTTCGATTTTTTAATGAGGCAGTATGTTCTGTTCAGAACGTCGCTCTCTTCACGGCTGGCCTTACATTATCTTACATTATCTCATTATCTATCTATGAGTGTTTTTATGGCCAATGCATGTTTAATTTCCTGTTTCCACCTTCGCCAAGACTGACCTCCATCGCAGTTCTCTCCAGACAACCAAGGTGCTTGATATGTCCAAAATATATCATCTCTCTGGAGAAGATGCTGTTTATGAGCCAATTCTCTTTGATATTCAGGTCATGCAGTTTGTCCCTTTCAATTTTTTTCAGGTTTTGTTCTGTTGTATCTTTGCTTCGGCAACTTATGTTTGAAAAAGGCTGCCCCGCCGAAACTTTACGTTGTGTTGTTTTGTGCACGTTTCCTCTTTCCCATTTTGTTGAGCTTTTAGTCAAAAACGTATCTGCCGAACAAGCAGAACTTTCTTCTGGAGTTTACAATTGTTGAACGCTAAGAAGAAGAAGAACAGAACTCCCGTAACTTTAACAGGCTACTAAGTGCTGCTTTCAAAGAGTGTCATTAGATCAAACTAATTTATCGTGTATGTGAAAACTCACTGTGAATATCATGTACTATTTCTGAACTAAGAGAAGATAAGACATACAAAAAGGGAATGAGATGGAGGGAACTGGGTTGTGTATCAAAACTGCATATTACCCATAAAATAACAACCACGGATGCAGAAATTGAGAATTTCAAAAACTTGCAATATCTAGGTTCTACAATGAACAACAAATTATTTAAAAGAAGTAAACAGAAAGACGGTCACAAAAATGAAATGATTAAACATCATCAATGGTCTTTGGGTAAGCCACAAAAGTTATGAACGGAAGGAGCAGCGGAAACTATGTTTATTTTTGGGGGTCACCACAACATAAGGAACTGTTTTATGGGTGGCGGCTGTTGGAAAGCAGAGAACCACTGCTGTAAGGCATATGATCATCATCATCATCAGGTGCCTTGCCAACTGGCGTGGGCGATCATGCCGCTCCATAATCCACTATCCCCTGTAGCATATATAAGTTCGTGTACCGACACACCTCCATGCCATGCAACAAGACTATCAAGCATCTTCTCTCGTTGTCTTCCTCTATCCCTCCTTCCACAGATCTTCCCAGTGGTCACAACATATTCTTTTTTCCCTTTTCTCGTAACATAAAATGATGACTGTCTCCTTCTGATGTCTGTGATAAGATGTTTTTAAAACCTGTTGGTTGCTCTTTTTGGCTGTCCAAGGTGTTCTAAGCATTCTTCTGTAAATCCACATCTCTGAGGCCTCAAGAAATTGTTTGGCCTGCCTACCGATTGTCCAGGATTCACAGCCATATGTTAAAACTGGATATATGTAGCAAGAAAGAATTCTTTTTTTTTAACTCTTAATGACAGTGATATATTGCACAAGATGTTCTTCATTTTATAAAATGCAGTTTTTGCCTGTCCTGTTCTGTTTCTTATCTGTTATGCATCTTCCATCTGATGTTTTCCATGTGCCCAGATACTTAAATTTCTGTACTTATCCTAAAATAACACCACCGACTTTTGATACAGATTTAGGAATAGTTCATTTCTTTAATACCACCAATATGGTGGGATATGCAACAAACAATTTTTTTTAATAGCCGCCTAACAATCATAATTATGTTTTCTTGAAGCGCCAATAGCAAATATTGGTAAACGTGATCTCGTATTCGAAAAAACTCGTATTCATCTACATTTGTATCCCAGGGTTCTACTGTTTTTAATATGCCTCCACGCGTGGCAACTGGTCGTTTACTTAAAAATTCTTTATTGCAATGCAGAACTTATATATAATAAGTAAAGTAAGTAAAGTTCCCTTTTCACGCCTTTCGGCGCATCGGGCATATGGGCAGAGCGTCCCATATTTTTACAGACCATCAGCACTCTGTATGTAATGTGGTCAGCATTACGCCGGCTGTCTTTACTTTCCCAGGACAGCCCATCCTGGTACCCATTTTAGGCTGGGTCGACCTGCGACGTCCCATACCACGACAAAAATCCACGCAGCCTGCAGTGGGTTTCGATCGCGGTATGCTGGCTTACGAGTCGGACTCGCAACGCCTTAGCCACGTACGCCGCTTAAAATTCACAGTTTGAATATCTTCATATTAGGAGTGTTAAAGTTTATTAGTTCTTAGGGCCATGAGACTCACTGTTTACACTCATAATTCACCGTGTTCACTGAAATATAAAATAATCAAGTCCTAGATAGCTGTCAAAACAATTGTATGTCCTGTCTACTGTATTCAGAATAAACCGTTTATTTGGCATACCTTTCATCAATATTTATTGTACCCAGATAGCTGTAAATACTTGTTATGGCAATTAAACAAACATGCATCTGTGTTTTATGATCATCGTGTTGCACACACAGTTGTGTGTTGTATTCATTTAATTAAACAAACATGCAGCGGTGTGTTATGTTTATCTTGTTGCACACACATTTGTGGGATGTTTTCATTTACAAGCTGTAGGGATGATCAATAAAGCCATATGACAGCAGTCCACTTTGATTTCAAATATGGTATGGAGTCCTGACTGCTCAGAACGAAATGGCACATTACTGAATATAAAATTGGGCTATCTTCCGAATAACATTAACAAAAATGTGAATTATCTTCCTACTTGAGATTATAGGTAAAGTAAAGTAAAGGACCCTTTTCCACGACCTCGTGCGAATTAGGCATACAGGGATGTAACTGTATTTAATTGGCAAGTTGGCACTTGGTCCGTGATGTGGTCTTTACTTCTAGCGTATGATACATAGTCAAGGCTGGGTCGACCTGGGAGCCAAGGTCATTACTGACAAAAGTCCGGGACCATCAGGTCAAGACCCGACGACCTATCGATCCCCACGTAAGCGTTTAGCCGCTATACATATATTATGTGTCCCTAAATGTTCAGTTAATATTTTGTTTTGCTTCTTCTTCTTCTTCTTCTTTTTCTTCTTTTTCTTCTTTTTCTTCTTCTTCTTCTGTTTCTTCTTCTTCTTCTTCTTCTTCTTCTTCTTCTTTTTCTTCTTCTTCTTCTTCTTCTTCTTCATCATCTTCTTCTTCTTCTTCTTCTTCTTCTTCTTCTTCTTCTTCTTCTTCTTCTTCTTCTTCTTCTTCTTCTTCTTCTTCTTCTTCTTCTTCTTCTTCTTCTTCTTCTTCTTCTTCTTCTTCTTCTTCTTCTTCTTCTTCTTTTTCTTCTTCTTCCTGAAGAGGACGATGCTATAGCTAACTGGACGAAAACAGTATATAGTGTGTTTGAAAAACATGTGCCAATTAAAGAACTTGAAATAAAACACCTAACGAAATCACCATGGATTATTAGTGAAGTTATGGAAAGATAGAAAGAGATACAGCACACAAAAATAAAAACCATGATCTTTTCTGTAAATTGGGGAATAAGGTAGAATATTTAATTTGCAACACACACAAAAAAAAGGAAATAATAAAAAAAAATGATTACAGATGAAACAGATATTGCAGGCATATGGAGGGCGCATGCATTTTACAGCCCATGCTTCCGGTTTCTGCTTGATATACGTACTACGCATATTATTAAATGAACATAAAATCCTTTACTGCTATCTGAAAGATGGGAGTTTGGAAGAGCCGAATGTAAGACAGGCCTGCGTGCCTAATTTATGACCCTTTAAAGTTTCGTTCGTTAGTTCGTTCATTCTTCTTCTTTTTTTTTTCTTTTTCTTCTTTTTCTTCTTCTTCTTCTTTTTCTTCTTCTTTTTTTTTCTTCTTCTTCTTTTCCTTCTTCTTCTTCTTCTTCTTCTTCTTCTTCTTCTTCTTCTTCTTCTTCTTCTTCTTCTTCTTCTTCTTCTTCTTCTTCTTCTTCTTCTTCTTCTTCTTCTTCTTCTTTCTTCTTCTTCTTTCTTCTTCTTCTTCTTCTTCTTCTTCTTCTTCTTCTTCTTCTTCTTCTTCTTCTTCTTCTTCTTCTTCTTCTTCTTCTTCTTCTTCTTCTTCTTCTTCTTCTTCTTCTTCTTCTTCTTCTTCTTCTTCTTCTTCTTCTACTTCTTCTTCTTCTTCTTTTTCTTCTTCTTTTTCTTCTTCTTCTTCTTTTTCTTCTTCTTCTTCTTCTTTTTCTTTTTCTTCCTTTCCTACTCTTCCTCACCAAACCACCGCTTATATTAGCGAAATGAATATTTCCGGTCTCTGGCATTGATATTTCTTAGAACTATATCGTCATTCTTGATGTAACTCTCAAAGCCAATGGACGTGTGAAAGTCATCTGACCTTTTGTTCAACTATTGTATTAACCTTTTTTCCCACAAACCCATTCAACAGGGCCGTTGTCACTACCTACCATACCACAAGCAAAGTACATACTAAATTATATCCTTTTTAGGTCACCTTCACTACATAGAGGAATTCATGACAGTCACCAAAACAGTGACAACAGTTGCTTAGCCATTATTATCGGGTGCACTCCATCAGTGTTAACCACTACAGACGGCCACCATCTTTTGCCTACACGGGGTCTTTATTGTCATGAAATGATAAGATTTTCTTTACATAAATATTGCTACATAACATTAACATTCTAGCGGAAGATCTACATAGATTTAAAAGGCACCTCGCGGAAGAACTGTTGTTTATACTTGTGTTGCCAGTTTTCAACTTTAGAACCGAAGTCAGCCTATGGACTGAAGGGGGGGGGGGGGGGGGGGGGGGGGGGGGGGGGAAGAGAAAAGTCATTCAAGTCTGGTCTATAATTGCTACCTAAGATTTGAGGTTACTGTCATCTGGAGAGAATAGGCCTCTCGCTTACTCTCACCATAATACCCTCTGAGCCATTATGAGTTTGACTTTGTGATTTTTTTGCAGTCCAAGAAACCTTGATTATCAGACATTCTTAGTGTCTTACATTCCTGGATGTCTTTCCTCTTGATCAGTAACTTGAATTGATTTATACGCTTTGACCTGATTACATGGTGTTTTGTTATTCTGAGAGATAGGTTGTTTGGTGTTTTGTATTTCACAGTTCACCTTAGCTTGGTCTTTGTGTAGTATTGCTATTCAGATTCTTTGTACTGTGTGCTTGACAGTGATAGGGATCCTATCCAGTCTGGGTGCAATCAAGTGGTGATGAAGTCTGGTCACGTTGTGCTCAAGATTATGTGTGGAAAGTCTGTGGAGCCAAGTACTTACGTTTCCTCATCCCTGGAATGGTGTTGAATGGTTTTTGGAGCTGCGGAATACCGTCTAGACCAATACGAGCTGCCATCACAACATTTTACCTTTTCAGAGTGTCTCACATTGTTAGGGATTACTTTAATTTAGACCCGCGACAAAACCATCTTGCGACACCAAGCTCGAGGTATAGAGTCCCTGCTTTGTGCAATGATCTCGACAGGCGCCTAATTGTCATGTGGAAAGGGGCAGAATTGAGCCATTTGGAATACAATCAGGTGCAGTGAAGTTGATCTTCTCCCTTCTCTTTCTTCGGCCTATTTTTCCTGTGCTCATATCGAACGTGTGTGGATTCTTATCGTGGTATGGGACGTCGCAGGTCGACCCAGCCTCAAATGGGTACCAGGATGGGCTGTCCTGGGAAAGTAAAGACGGCCGGCGTAATGCTGACCACATTACCCACTAAGTGCCGATTGGTCTGTAAAATTATGGGTGCTCTTCCCATATGCCCGATGAGCCTAAGGGCGTGTAAAGGGATCTTTACTTTTTTTTTTTCACATATCGAACTCCAGTTTTATGCGATTTGAGGAATGAGAGACCGTGTTGCCTGCGACATTTCTGATGCAATTTTTTTTTTAAATTTGACAAGTGCACTGACCGTGTAAATCCTTGTGTGTTGACTGTATTAATTGACCAGTCAACACTTTTAGAACACTATACATTTATCCTCTGACGTGTTTGATAGAGAGGACATCTTTACAGAAAGACTGAATCGTTATCAGCTGTCTGTTGTTTTCTCAACGTGTGTTCCTGTTACAGTTGCTGTGTTGTAGCATTTGAGAATGTATCAGAGTACACTACATTTAATTAGAGCCAATAGAATCAGTGCACAGATGTTGCAGTAAGCTCCAAGTAATAAAGTGTTCGGCTAAGAACTGACATCGGAGCACTCGCGACATTCCTGTAAGTAATGCTTAGTAATCTTCAACAGCAAGCGAAATGTTCAAGTTCTGACGATGCCAGTATCAGTTTGATTTTATGTTTGTCTTGCCTTTGGTCTGAGTGTATACAGTTGATCAGATTCTCTGGTCACTGTTACCTGTACTATTCTCTCTAAGCCGTACAAATTTAATTGTGTCTCCAAAATGTTTCCTTTTCAGGTGTAAACTCACCACAGACTGGTACAGAGCCAGCCAGTAAATCCGCCTGTTTATATCCTGATACTTCTACATCAGCAGAAAATGTTTCCCCAAAAAGGCTAGCCACCCAGGGCCTCTGAAGTGATGACTTCCACTCTGCACGGAGCATGTCGGGCTTCACCTTTATCTCAGGATAGGCAGCAGAATGTTTCAGTTCCATTTATGACACATTTCTATGACATAACAGAACAGCTAATTTGAGATGAGTCAAGAATTACCATCACAGCACTTATAGCATTCTCATGGGTGCTCCGTCCTCATCTTCAGCAGCCAGCGCAGAGTTCCAATACTGATGGCACTGGTCACCATCTGGTTATATGTCCGTCTTTCCTTTCCTCTGAGTATAGTGAGCCGGCCAGACCCTCTGGTTACACCCAGAGGTCGTACATGGTTTGCCGTCCTTCTAGATGAAATGATATTCCATAGAATGATTCAATTCCTTTTAAAACACATTTCTATGATAACAGAACAGTGGTTGTGCATGCTTTGCCGTCCTCCCTTATCTCCAAAAACATTTTCAGTTGTTTAAAAAGATGAATGAGTTGCCAAAATTAAAATGTTTCTCTTTCATAATCTGTAAATGATATCATTGTCGCAACAATATTAACAAAATACACTAAAAAACGGCTTAAACTGGGGAGCGGTGTGAAAACTAGAAAAGCAATTTTATTTCAGTGAAAGAAATTTGATTGTCAACAGGTGGCAAACTTTAGTGTTTCCAGAAGATAAAATTACACTTGCTGAAAGTGGGTATGCGAATCACAGCCAACAGCAATACCGAATAAGACTAGCCAGGCTTAATCACTTTATCTATATACACATGTGTGTGTGTGGTGTTTATATATATATATATATATAATATATATATATATATATATTATATTATATATATATATATATATATATATGTGTGTGTGTGTGTTGTGTATATATGAGTGTGTGTATGTATGTGTGAGGTGTGTATATATGTGTATATATGTGTATGTATGTATGTGTATACATTATATATATGATGCGCTTGACTAGCAAAACCAGGTTACGCTATATATCATCATTATCAAGTGCCTTGCTCACTGGCATGTGCGATCATGCCTCTCCACAGTCTGCAACTGCGTGTATTAGTTCGTGTGACCTGAGAAAAGACTGTCATGAATCTTTTCACGCTGTCTTCTTCTATTTTTTTCCCACATATCTTTCCAGTGGTCACAGCATGTTCCATTTTCTATTTTCTCATAACATGACCAAAAAATGATGACTGTTTCTTTCAGATGTTTGTGATAAGTTATTTTCGAGCATTCGCCTCTTTTACAACATCTGGGTTGTTAACCGTAGCTATATATATATATATATATATATATATATATATATATATATATATATATTTAGAGAGAGAGAGAGAGTTGTTGTTGTTGTTGTTATCGATCCAGCGGCGCATGAGCTTTCGCCCTTTGGCCCAATGCCATGTAGTGGAATTTGCATGTTTTCACAAGCTGTTCTTTTCCTCCGTACAAGGTGTTCCACTTGTCTGGTCTCGGAGGGAGTAGCGTTCTTTTTGTCTCACTGAGTTTTGGGCACTCAAAGAGATGGTGTTCAACAGTTTCGTAGGGGTAGTTACATAGCTGGCACTCTGGGGAGTGTTGTGGCTGTATTCTGTTTAGGTGTCCATTGAGTGGAGTATGTTGCGTTCTAAGTCTGAAGATGGTGGCCTGGTCCCTTCTTGTTAGATGGTTAATGCTGTCATTAGGATCAGGGCCAGACATATGTCTATAAACCTCTCTTCCAGTGTCTCCCATGGCCCATCTGTTTCAACCAAGTCTCTTTGTTTATAGCTCTTATCAGTGTTTTTGCTGTCTGGAGGGTTGTCGCTGTAGGTGGTTGTTCTTGTGTTGCTCCTTTCTTTGCCAATCTGTCAGCTCTGTCATTACCTGGTGTGCCGGAGTGACCTGGAATCCACTGCATCACTATTCTGATGTTGTATGAGGTAATAAGCTGATCGGCATCCAGGATTATCTTGGCTATGTCAGTTCTGCAGCGTTCATTGCCCTCCAGAGCTTGAAGGGCAGACATTGAATCTGTGAAGATGACAATATTTTGGACCTTTGAGGGGTAAACATCCATTACAGTCTTTGGGTGGTATACTGCTGTTTCCAGTGCAATTATTTCAGCTTCATAGTTTGAACAGAATTCCCCGCATGCATCAAAAATCTCTTCAACAGATCCATCGGGATAACCTATGTAGATTCCGTAACCTGCTTTAATGGTAGCTTTAAATGCTGATCCATCAGTATAGACATGTATCCATTCTTGGGGGTAAGAATCAACGGTCTTTAGTGATGAGTTCATAAGAGCGATTGGGTCGGACTGTTTGGTTTCCTCGCCTACCAATTTAGTTTGGACTTCTGGAGCTTTAAAGCGAGCATGTGGTGGTAGGTTTTTTGCAACATTCTGAATTCCTTGACGTCTTTCTGGGAGGTGGTATCTGTCCTGAATTTCATTAACACAGTGTAAAACCGATTTGTGCTTTATTCTTTGTTTGGATTCCCAGTTTTCTACAAGATGTCTATTAGGATGGTTACGATTTTTCCTAACGCATCTTTCATAAATTTCTAAAGTGGCTTTTTTCTCTCCGCAACCCGAGGGGTTCCACATTTGTATGGATTTCACATGCAGCAGTTGGTGTAGACTGCATAGCTCCGCAGATTAATCGGAGGGCATTATTTTGTACTCTGTCAAGAGTCTCTAGGTTAGTTTTGGAACAAGTTGTAAGCAGTGAGTTGTTGTACTCTATCACAGAGCGAACATATCCTAGGTATAAGCCCCTCAGAGTTTCCTTGTCTGATCCCCATGATGTACCTGCAAGTCTCTTTAATAACTGTAACCGCCTCAATGCCTTATTCCTGATGTTTTCAATATGGTTCTTGAGGCTGAGCTGCGGGTCAAGTGTGACTCCAAGGTATGTGGGATGCTCTTCTTTCATCACTTGGTGTTTGTCTAACCTCAGGTTAATATTCTTCCTTGCTACTTGGTGGCTTTTGGTAAAGATTGTGTAGACCGTCTTTGCACAGTTAATCTTGAGTTTCCATCTTTGGCAGTAATCATGCAGTCTTCTAAGGTCTCCATTCAGTCTTTGGGCTCCACTTTCCACATTTTCATGACTCTGCCATATTGCTAGGTCATCAGCGTACAAGGCTTTTTCGGCCTTGATTTGTTCTGGCAGGTCATTGATAAAGATTAGGAATAGTGTACAGCTCAATGATGAGCCTTGTGGCAAGCCCTCCTCCAAGACTTCTTTAGAAGAGATTGCGTTGTGCATCTTAGTCTGGATTGTTCTATCTATCAGGAAGTATTTCACCCAGTTATACAATCTGCCATGTATTCCTATGCTCATCATCTTCATCAGGAGACCTTTTCTCCATACTCTGTCATAGGCCTGCTGGAGGTCGACAAAGACTGCCACTGTGTGTTTCTTATTCTGGAAGCCATCATGTATTCTTTGTGTCAGTCTGAACAGCTGGTCTTCTGTGCAGCTGTTGGTTCTGAAGCCTGCCTGTTCATGGCATAGAACACCAGAACTCTCAAGGAACCAATATAAGCGCCTGTTTATCATTCTTTCTGCAACTTTGCCCAAGCATGATGTTAAGGATATCGGGCGGTAGCTTTTGGGGTCATCTGGAGGCTTTTTGGTTTTAAGGATGGGGACGATATATGCATTCCTCCATGCCCTTGGAAGTTTGCTTGACCTCCAAGTTTTATTAATAAGCCTGAGAACTACTTCTCTCCCAGACCGGCCAAGATGTAGCAGCATTTCGTTGTGGATCTTATCTGGGCCTGGAGATTTTCTAGGTTTTAATTTCTTCAGGGCTTGCTCTAATTCATCCATGCTAAATTCATTTTCAAAAAGGGAGTCGCTGGCTGTTGGAGCTCTCTCTTGTTTCTTCAACTGAGAGAGCTGTGTTCTATCGAGTTCTGACAGCTTACCTGCTCTGTTAACCGAGGCAAAATAATGATTGAAATGTTCTGCTTTCTTCTTGTCTTCAGTGATTGTCTTACTCCCATCTGTCACTGGTTTTTGGGTTCACCCTTCTACTTTCTCCGGAGAGGTTTTTAACTAAAGTCCATGCTTTATTTCCATTCTGTCTAAGGTCTAAGTTGGAGCAAGTTTCTGTCCATTTATCTCTTTTAGCCTTATTAACTACAAGCTTTACTCTGGCACATGCTTTATTGTATTGGATCTTTGCTTCTGTTGAACGTGCAGTTTCGAGAAATATTCTTGCTTTATTCCTTTCAGATATAGTATTTTGAATTTCTTGATTCCAAAAAGGTTTATATGCCTTCCGGCTGCCCCTTGGGATGGCTTTCGACGCTGCATTCAGGATTGCTTGTGTTATGTCTTCACAAAAAGTTTCCACACAGCTGTTGTCAATTCTTCCCAGGAGGCAGTCAGATGTTTCCTGAAATAGTTTCCAGTTTGCTTTTCGGAAATTCCAACGGGTTCTCTGCTTGAAGCGTAATTTAGGGTGGTGCTTACAGTTGTGAGTATAGGTTTGTGGTCACTTCCTATGTCGTCCAGGACTTGGGGATAGCTTGCGTCTGCTAAGTCGGATGAGCAGATGGTCAGGTCTGGTCTGCTGAGAGATAGGTGGGCCCTGTGTAACAGTGTAGGTGTAGACTCTGTGTCCTGCAGCACTAATAGGTTAGTTGTTTCACAAGTATCTTCGATGTACTTCCCTGTGCTATTGTAGTCAGGGTAACCCCAACGTGGCGAGTGTCCGTTGAAGTCACCAACAAGAAGGGTTTTATGGTACTGTGTCTTGTATAGTTCTGGTATGTTGCATGTTGTCTGAGGTGGGCTGTACACGTTGTATATCGTGTATTTGCTTCCATTGTGCCAGATAGTTATTTTTTGCACATCTGTAGGGTGAGATGTCGACAGCATTGTTACATCTCCTTGTATGTCATTTCTGATATAGGTCACTATGCCCCGGCAGTCATTGCACTTACAGGCATAACTAGTATATCCAGTGAGATGCAGATCAGAGTCTTTATGCAGGGTTTCTTGTAGGGCAGCCACGTGTACCCTGTGGTTGTTTAGCAGTTTGGCAAGTTCAAGTTTCTTATTTCTTATTCCACAGATGTTCAGCTGCAGAATATTGAGCATCTGTGTATTTTTTGCTGTGCTGTCTGAGTTCTTTTTGCTCTCCCTCCCACTCTTCCTCCTCCTGGGGTGTCTGTTTTCCCTATTTATTTCAAATTTTCCAGTAGCCAATTTTTCGCACATGACAGCCTGGTTTCCCACTGTCTGGCGCGGGCCTTGATAGACGAGGCGACGACCGATCTCGTATGTATTCTTAAATTTTGACATATTCATGGCATTGTGGTGCTGGGGTGTCTGTGGATTACCTACCTCCCCGGGCAGCAGCTAGAAATGCCCTGTACCAGTTCTAAAGGAAATATGGGTTGTGTTTCTGCCTTTCTCTTTAACACGTAGCTAAGGTGGGGCTCACAGTGTGCTCATTCCCCGCCACCAGATTGCCTGCAGGTTTCGCTGAGCTCTTCATGTCTCTAAGCATGGCCTAAGCATGAGTAGTTGGGGCAACTGGATCGTCACGTCCTGAGTCCCTGTGCCTTCACGATAGTTTCCGGTATTCAGGGGGGTTAGCATACTTGTTTCCATTCCTAAGACTGTTCAGCACACCTCTGGCTCCTTCCCTCCCACAGGGGGCAGTACGGTGTGGTGCACCGGGTTTATTATCGAGGTTTGCTCCTCTAGATCCCTTGTGTTTTGCCTGGGGATTCGCACCCCCAGTTACCGGGACTACCTCGGGGAGGCTGTGACTCTTCGCCACGCACAATGGTCTTGAGGTAAGAGAGGTTTTGCTAGGTCAAGAGGCTGACACCACAATGGACTCTCCTTTCGTGAACAGATATTCACTAGACCTAGGGTGAAGTAAGGGGGGAAACCCACTACCCACAACACCAACACTTCTTACCCCCTGCCTCTCGAGGCTCAGTCCCGAGAGAGAGAGAGAGAGATATATAGATGTGTGTGTGTGTTGTTAAAAGTTAACGAAGACTCAAACAGAAGGTCAAAGAGTATCAAACCAGGAGACCTAGACTTGTTTTAAATTTAGAAAAATCCTTTATTTTACCGACAATTTTTGAAAGTTGACTGAAAAAAAAAGACTGATTCCTCTGATTTTTGCTGTCGACGTCTCCGGATGCTACTAGTAAACACTTGCAATGAGAGAGCTCAAGTTCTCTTTGCACGTGCATTTTGGTGATATTACATCTGCTGTTTCTACATACAGATCATCATCACTAGCCCGGGCTTATGTATCTGTGTATGAATGAAAAACATGTATGTATTTGGGTAATAGACTATATATATATATATATATATATATATATATATATATATATATATATATATATATATATACATATGCACACACACACACACACACTCTGATAAAGTAAATAGGAGACGGAATATGATCTAAAAGACAGTATTTACAAGACAGTAAGTGTGGCCTTGTTTATGGCACATACACATCATGGTTAATCTGGATACAGATTCGACATCACAGCATTCAGAATAACCACATATAAGCTATGTTTCCTTTTCGGTAGACAGTGAAGAGGCGCTATAGTGATAGTACTCCTTGTCATCTGGTTAACTACTCCCTCCCCCCCCCCCTCTCCGAGTCTTTAGTGGCGCCAAAAACCCAGAGTCACGTCTCGCTGTATCATTCTCTCCAGGCACAGGTTTTCAGTATCTGACACTGTCTCTTGTCATCGCATCCCACAAGCGAGAGATCACCTCTGCCTTGTATATTTGCAGTACACCCTTAAGTGGGGCCAGTCTAACCAAACCATCTGTCTACTCATTCCCAAACATACTTTCAAAGCCTAGATATGTGACTCTCACCATATGTGACCTCTGGATTGATGTGATCCACTCCATGTGACGAAAACCTGACTCCTAATTCATGAACATGCCTTTCGAATCGCACACTGTGACAACATGTGTGGCTGAGATTTTTTCCATTATTTGGAATGTAGCTGTTACCGCCTCAACCTCAATTCTTAAGTTGGGTGTGATAATGCCCTGCACCAAACTTTACATAGTCACTCTCCTCTCCACCCCCTCCCTATGCTTTTGTAAGAGGCCCCAATGACTCTTTCTGCCATAGCGACCACTGACCAATCAGTGCATATAATTACACCTCCTGGTCTCCGATGTGCCCTGCATTCTCATCCAAATGTATGAGTAATTGCCAGTTTGTTTAGCTTTTCTCTGCTCTCCAGTATCTTTACGTATTTATTCTCCCTGTCTAATATATTTAATGTTGGAGACACTGCTAATGACGTACACTCATACACACTCACGTACGCACGAGCGCATGCACGTACGCACGCACACTCGCACACAAACGAACGCGCACACGCACGCACGCACTCACACACACGTGCGCACGCACGCACACACTCACACACACACACACATCAACCTACCCACGCCGTAGATAGGAAAGAAGTACAATTATGACTACAACTTTGAAAAGCCAAGAAAGTTTTCATCATCAGCATTATCATCATTATAAACCATTTTTAGCCTTAAATGCCGTGGGCAGGAGTGCTATCGAGTGCACGCTGGCTGCCACTGGTTATTGTCATGCTGTGAATGCGTGGAGTGTCTTTAATGTCGTCGATCCATTTTTTCCGCGGCTGTCCTCTTGCTCTTGTAGCTGATCCTCTGAGATGTAGTGTGCTTGTGATGGTATTTAAGCTTGCTGCATTCTAACCAGATGGCTAAACCACTTCAACTGCTGTTTTTCGATAAATCAAATACAAGGTGTCGTTCCTAAAATGTGTCTGATAGTTTCATTATCTACTCGATCTTGGCTAAAAAATTCTACCAAACAGTTTTAAAAAAATTGTATTTTATTTCCAGAGTAAAAATAGTTACCTTCTACTGTGCGGCTAGTAAAACACACAATATTCATGATAGTGTTAACATATTCGAAATAGTTAATGATATTTAAATCTGTGATAGAAACAATAAATAATAAAAAAAAAAAAAAAAAAAAAAAAAAAAAAAAAAAAACAATTAAAAAAAAAACCAATTCAGGATTTATTTAATTTTTGAGGTATACACATATTTATTATATAGTCAGGTATTCATATATACATATTTGCTCATATACATATACAGTAATAATAAATAAGCACACATATACATTCTTACATTAATACAAACATGCCAGCATGCACACATTCATACATACATACATACATACATACATACATACACACATACATACATACATACATACATACATACATACATACATACATACATACATACATACATACATACATACATACATACATACATACATACATACATACATACATACATACATACATACATACATACATACATACATACATACATACATACATACATACATACATACATACATACATACATACATACATACATACATACATACATACATACATACATACATACATACATACATACATACATACATACATACATACATACATACATACATACATACATACATACATACATACAAACATACATACATACACATACACACATACAGACATACATACATACATACAGACATACATACATACATACATACATACATACATGCATACATACATACATACATACATACATACATACATACATACATACATACATACATACATACATACATACAATACATACATACATACATACATACATACATACATACATACATACATACATACATACATACATACATACATACATACATACATACATACATACATACACACACACATACACACACACATACATACATACATACATACATACATACATACATACATACATACATACATACATACATACATACATACATACATACATACATACATACATACATACATACATACATACATACATACAATACATACATACATACATACATACATACATACATACATACATACATACATACATACATACATACATACATACATACATACATACATACATACATACATACATACATACATACATACATACATACATACATACATACATACATACATACATACATACATACATACATACATACATACATACATACATACATACATACATACATACATACATACATACATACATACATACATACATACATACATACATACATACATACATACATACATACATACATACATACATACATACATACATACATACATACATACATACATACATACATACATACATACATACATACATACATACATACATACATACATACATACATACATACATACATACATACATACATACATACATACATACATACATACATACATACATACATACATACATACATACATACATACATACATACATACATACATACATACATACATACATACATACATACATACATACATACATACATACATACATACATACATACATACATACATACATACATACATACATACATACATACATACATACATACATACATACATACATACATACATACATACATACATACATACATAAAAACATACATTCATACAAATATACAAACGCACAAACCTGCGTACATACAAGAATAAAAACATATAAAACACAACAACACACACTCGCCCCCACACCCAAATGTGAAAATCACTATTCGGTACAGCCCTAAACATTACAATACAAAACATCAAAGAAAATCTAGCAAGAGGAAGGTGAAAATATATATTTGTTAGTGTTGTCAGGTATACAGTTTTAAAATATCTGCGAATTTCAGGAGAAACAGATTTTTATAAAAACGCATTGCCAGCTAGCAATTTATCAAGATGGAACCAGAGGGATACACTCTTGATGGGTCAAGAGATATAAACACGATTAAAACAAGGTTTGGGTTGATGGTTTAAACAATGGATCATAACAAAAGGATAGTGATCCATAAGTGCCACCTTCTACCTCTGATTCAAGCCTAAGTCAAAAGTTCTCTGTGCAATAATGAAATCCGCACCACCGGCAAGGATCCTGTAAAACACAGGTATGCAGACAGACAGACAGACAGACAGACAGACAGACAGACAGACAGACAGACAGACAGACAGACAGACAGACAGACAGACAGACAGACAGACAGACAGACAGACAGACAGACAGATAGATAGATAGATAGATAGATAGATAGATAGATAGATAGATAGATAGATAGATAGATAGATAGATAGATAGATAGATAGATAGATAGATAGATAGATAGATAGATAGATAGATAGATAGATAGATAGATAGATAGATAGATAGATAGATAGATAGATAGATAGATAGATAGATAGATAGATAGATAGATAGATAGATAGATAGATAGATAGATAGATAGATAGATAGATAGATAGATAGATAGATAGATAGATAGATAGATAGATAGATAGATAGATAGATAGATAGATAGATAGATAGATAGATAGATAGATAGATAGATAGATAGATAGATAGATAGATAGATAGATAGATAGATAGATAGATAGATAGATAGATAGATAGATAGATAGATAGATAGATAGATAGATAGATAGATAGATAGATAGATAGATAGATAGATAGATAGATAGATAGATAGATAGATAGATAGATAGATAGATAGATAGATAGATAGATAGATAGATAGATAGATAGATAGATAGATAGATAGATAGATAGATAGATAGATAGATAGATAGATAGATAGATAGATAGATAGATAGATAGATAGATAGATAGATAGATAGATAGATAGAAAGAAAGATAGACAGATAGACAGATAGACAGATAGACAGATAGACAGACAGATAGATAGATAGATAGAACGAACGAACGAACGAACAAACTTTATTTTGAAAGGGTTAGGAATTGGGCACGCAGGCCCGTTTAACATTCTGCCCTTCCACTCCGCTCCTTTCATACAATGTTTCATTTTTACCTCATTTCATAGTTAATAATAATAATAATAATTAATAATAATAATAATAAGAGGAATGCATTGTTACGCAATCAGCATAGAGCAAAAAAGCTGACATTAAATTCTGTTTAAAATCAGAAGAAAAAAAAAACGCGTTTGCAACAGTTTTATTGATGCGACACGTTTATCTGCATAATATTTGATCTCGTGCCCAGATTTTCAGCTGGTATTCACGATTCAAAAGTGGTGTGCAAATGATTACTAAAGCAACTAAACCTGAAAGCCCAAATTCTTTTCGTAATGTTGACATCTTTGCAAAATTCCGAGAACGGATACGAGAAGATCGTTGTTTGACTGTGAGGATGATGGTAGATGAATTTCGTAAAATTTGTAAAATTTTAATGGTAGATTTGATCAAGAAAAATGTTGCAGGCCTGTTTGTATTCAACACCTGGCAATTTGTTTCTTTTTCATAACAATGCACCGGCTCGAAGAGCAGTAGTTCTACATGAATTTTTAGTCCAAAAACAAGCGCGTGTTCTCAACCACCCACCCTATTTCCCGGGGATCTGTCTCTCTGCGACTTTTTTCTAATCCCCATATTAAAGTTGCAATTGAAAGGACGCTTCTTTGACAATATTAATGACATCCAAAGGCACGTAACATCGACTTTAAGAGCCATAACAGCAGAGGTCTACAGAGGTTGTTCCAGTATTTGTTAGATCGTGCCACTTGCTGTGTCAATTCACAAGGGGCTTACTTTAAATAAAATACAGGTTATATCTTTAACTGTTGATTATTTAAATTTTTATGGAATAAGTCTTATTACCTTATTGTCGGACATTGTACACAACACACACACACACACATTCACGTCCAGTAATTTGCCATTGCTTTTTTTAACTGTCGGCTTCTCCATAGCACTGTCGAAAGCAGCGCAAGGCCCGCAGCTGAGATAGACCCCCGCACCGCGGCATGACGAAGCGCGTTTGCAACGCCTAAGCCACAGATGCTGACGTACAACTGGTAGATATTGGTCTTAATATGGGTCCATTTTACACTTAAGCACACACACACACACACACACACACACACACACACACACACAAATTAACCAAGATAAACTCACCATTCGTTAAGACAACTGCAAATAGCATTTAAAGTGAAGCATTGTGAGATAAAGCCTCTTTCTTTTGATTTTGATTGCCATAAAAGCGTCGTTTGATTTTAGCACAATGATAAACAATAGAACTAAAAATGTCAAAAAAATCAGATACACAAATATTGGATTAATTTGCATCTTCCTTTATACTCTCTCTGTCTCTCTCTCTCTCTCTCCCTCGTCTTGCTGGTTATTATCATCATCATCAGTTGCTTTGCCGACTGGCGTGGGAGATCATGCCTCTTCATAATCTGCGATCTCCTGCAGCATGTATCAGTTCGTGTGCAGACACACCTCCATGCCATGCAACAAGACTGTCAAGCATCTTCTCTCGTTGTCTTCCTCTATCCCTCCTTCCACAGGTCTTTCCAGTGGTCACAACATGTTCTGTTTTCCCTCTTCTCATAACATGGCCGAAAAATTATGACTGTCTCCTTCTGATGTCTGTGATAAGTTGTGTAAGGGCTTCCACCTCTTTCAAAACCTCTTGGTTGCTCTTTTTCGCTGTCCAAGGTTTTCTAAGCATTCTTCTGTAAAACCACATCTCTTAGGCCTCTAGAAATTGTTTGGCCTGCCTACCCATTGTCTAGGACTCACAGCCATATGTTAAAACTGGATGTATGTAGCAAGCAAGAAATTTTTTGTCTAACTCTCAATGACAAGGATATATTGCACAAGATGTTTTTCATTTTTTTTAAATGAAGTTTTTGCATGTCCTATTCTGTTTCTAATCTCAGTTATGCATCTTCCATCTGATGTTATCGATGTGCCCAGATACTTAAATTTCTGTACTTGTCCTAAAATAACACCATCGACTTTTATTACACATTTAGGAATAATTCATTTCTTTGATACCACCATTACTTCTGTCTTCCCTTTATTCAAACTGAGGCCCATTCTTCCACTTTCTAACACCACAATGTCTATCATTTCCTGTAGTTCTTTCTGACTTGTTGCTATCAAGACTGTGTCATCAGCATAACGTAAATTGTTTATATTGTGCCCACCAACCACAATTCCGGGCATATCAATTAAAGATTTCATTATATATTAACTGTATATTTTATATACAGTTTATATACAGTTTTTTTATATACTGTTTATTAAAGAGCCTGGATATTCAAAGTTTGTGATATTTTCAATTTCTTCATCATTTATTGTTATTTTTGGGTGACAGCCAGTTTTATCTGTTGACATTATTTTCGTTTTCTTTAAGCTGAAGAACAGATTTTGATCTTCACTGTGCTTTTGCCACACACACACACACACACACACACACACACACACACACATATATATATATATATATATATATATATATATATATATATATATATATATATATATATATATATATATATATATATAATGAAACACTGATTTAAAGCATAGATTCCCAATTTGATTAGTTTTCCTGTTTTTATGTAATACCTCTCCCCCTCCCCTCCCCAAAAAAAAATCATTGCCCCACCCTTCTTCCTCTACCTGGAAATATCATCATCACCATCATCACCTGCCAAACTCATCAGAATATGTGGGGATGATTTGCCATCGCTCACTATCAGCAGAGCAATAGATTTCGTGAATGCTCTTGCTTTGCCATTTCCCTTTTACCAAGTCATCAAAAAATTACTTCTTTTGCCTTTCCCTGGTCCTCTTTCCACCTGTCTTGCCAGTTGTCACAAGGTTCTCAAGTCTACTCCTTGCCTTCACATATATGTTGTTAACGAACAAAAAGAATGATGCACATATTCTTGTTTGTGTCGTTTCTCTTGCTAGGTGGTAATGATTTTTTGGTCCGTAACTGTTATAGTCGTCCCTCTAACTAATCTGCATGGACTACTTTATCATACACATACTTTAGCATACATACAGGTAGCTGCACATAAATACATACAGTTACCCATACATACACTCTTACGTACACAGAATCATACTTTCACCAACACGCCTACACACGCATGCATGTCACACATATACGTATACATACATACATACATAGAATACACACTGAAGTTAATTATCAACTAGTAATGCATTGTGGATAATTAACTACATTTAAGGTGGCCTATAATCACTGGTAATCATGAAATGAAAGCGTTCGCGGTTAAATGAGTAGGGACTCTTTGTAGTTTTCAGATCGAGTGGAAGATGGTTCCATAAATGAGCAGCAGAATATGCTAAACTTGTGTTAAATAAATAAATTATGGGTTTAGGCAAATGTAATAAACTTAGTCGCTAGTTATTCTCAGGATTGGATTGAACCAATCGGTCGATGTAATTTGGAGTATCTTTAGATAGAATTTTGTGAATGAATTTGGCCTTATTAAAAATTAAACGTTTACAAAATGGCAGATGTCTTAGATGTCCGTATAAAAGATTTTTCTCGACGTAGTTTCTAGGCGTAAGGCCCTATTTTGTAGAGAACTCAGCCGTTTGAAATTAGATTTGGAGCAGGAATCCCAAATTGTGGGACAATAGTCAATATGCGTTTGAATGTAGGATACGTAAAATATTTTACGTGCACTTTCGTCCAGAAAGTGCTGAATTTTCCCAAGTTCATATACTTTTAGTTCATCTTTTTTGGTCATGGCATGAACCTGGGAACTCTAAGTTAGATGGCTGTCAATTAAAACACCTAATGTTTTGTGTTCAACTACATTAACAATGGGTAGCTTGTCAATGAAGAGCTCAAGCAGTGGCTTGTGTAAAGCTAACGTTTGTAGCTTTTGCATAGTTGTTATCACCATGGATTTAGTTTGATTAATAAGACACAAACAATAGACTGCACAATTTATTAGCATAGTGAAAGTAAACATTACGAAGTAACTATTACGAGATAAAATCGTCCTGCTTTGAATTTGACAACAATATAAGCGGCAATTGATAGACTCAGTGACGACCAACTGAATGTACCAATTCCTAACAGAAATTACAGACAGACAATATATGTGGCAATGGATTGCATTTTTTTTAACATGATGTGCAATTAAATACATAAATTGTGGAAGAAAAATGTTTTGAAGAGCAAAAATGATTATTGGAATAAATTATAATTTGTTCTACCAAAAAAAAAAAAAAAAAATGGTTTTTATTATGTGATGAACATCGTGTGCCTTACCAGTATATATAGGCAGTCATTGTTTGTCATAATAAATATATCTTTTTTGCTTTTTAAGGTTCATTGCTGCATATATCACCAGTTCCAC
>CAJHNH020002768.1:0-42500 GCA_905116865.2 Candidula unifasciata
GCCTGCGATATTTGCAACTTTAGGCCGACACATCCGACTTTATCGTAAGAGTCGACTAATTGGGGAGCTTCCTTTGAAGTCTGAGTGCATCTGCCGGAAAGGCAAGGAACCAACAGTCCTTATTCAAGAGAATGAGATCTGTAAAACTGATGCACACGCAACACTTCTTCTTCTTCTTCGTCGTCGTCGTCTTCTTCTTCTTCGTCGTCGTCATCATGATCATTATTATCTATTTCCTTATATTTTCCTCTGCTCGTTATCATGTCTTTGTGTGTGTGTGTGTGTGTGTCTGTCTGTCTGTCTGTCTGTCTGTCTGTCTGTCTGTCTGTCTGTCTGTCTGTCTGTCTGTCTGTCTGTCTGTCTGTCTGTCTGTCTGTCTGTCTGTCTGTCTGTCTGTCTGTCTGTCTGTCTGTCTGTCTGTCTGTCTGTCTGTCTGTCTGTCTGTCTGCCTGCCTGCCTGCCTGCCTGCCTGTCTGTCTGTCTGTCTGTCTGTCTGTCTGTCTGTCTGTCTGTCTGTCTGTCTGTCTGTCTGTCTGTCTGTCTGTCTGTCTGTCTGTCTGTCTGTCCTGTCTGTCTGTCTGGACTGTGTCGTCTGTCTGTCTGTCTGTCTGTCTGTCTGTCTGTCTGTCTGTCTGTCTGTCTGTCTGTCTGTCTGTCTGTCTGTCTGTCTGTCTGTGTCCATAAATATGGTATGTATACCTCCCTCTTCGTCTGGTTTCCTTATAGTTGCTTCGTCCTTTTTAGGACGAAATTTTTTTATATTTGAAGCCCCACCCCTGCTTTTGCCAGGGGCCGCAATATAGGCAGGCCGTAAATATGACCAATTGTCTGAACGCGGTTTCTGGGACCTCTCCACAGCGATCCTCATCCACATGGTGGCACTTTGTGTCATCGGGTGTTTATCGCTTGTGTGATGTCCTGATGGGGTAGAAAGCAGTTTTGCCACTTTGGATCTTTTATATCCAAATTTAGATCTTTTTTATTGCATTTAGATACTGTTTTTGACGTTTAGATCGTAAATATTTTTGTAGAAACTTTTCATATGGAGTTAGATATTTTATAGATTTTTTTTCTTTCATTGTCAATTTAATAATTACCGTGTAAAATATTTACTACAATATTTTTGTTTTGGTCTGGCACGTACATTGTGACAACTGTCATTACTTGAACTTTGAACTCTCACTGGGGTCAACGCACAAATATCTGGCAGCCCCGGTACTGATTAATAAAAATGGGCGTAAATCATACTAACTTTGTTTCAACCGTATCCTCACTGTGCTGACTTTGCGTTTCTTTTTCATGTGATTTAAAAATAAAATGCTCACCTTCTTATGTGGCTTTCACTTTGAAAAAACCTTTCAACATGCCGAAAGTAAAGAATGAGCAAAAAATTTGGAAAGAGTGGTTGCATGATGACAAAATTAAAAACTGGGGATATGACCAAAGCTTGTTGTAAATACTGCAAGTGTGAAATTGAAGCGAAAATACAAAACTCAAAGAGTCATGCAGAGACTAAAAAAGCATAAAACTGAAGTTTCATTTAAAGATATTACACCGCTAACATCTGTTTTCAGAACTATACTGATAAAAGAATCATCAAAAGTTGAGGTATCAGTTGCAATGTTTTTAATTTGTCACTGCGCAATTTGAAACTGTGACCATTTGATCGATTTATAAAAAATCTTGGACTAGTTCAATTTGAAAAGTGTGATGTAGAAAGTATAGTTTAGGAACTGAAGGACCTTTTAATCAGCAAACAGTTAGGCTTGAAGAATTTGGCTGTAATTGGTACTGATAATGCCTCAGCTGAAATACTATATGGAATGTACAGTGATGAAAAAAATTTGTCATTTATTCTCTTTTTATAACCTATTCTAATGGAAGTGCAAAAAGTTAATAAACTGTTCGAATCTAAACTTGTTGATAAAGTTAAATTACTTGATGATCTCACCTTGCTATTTCACTCGGTAAAAGACTGGTGTTGCCAACTTCTAAAGCTGATTTGCTGACTCGCACTATAGAGAGCTATTTGGCTCCTAAGCCACACCTTTGATATTAAATCGAATCAAACATTGATGATTTAAAAACAAAGAATGAAAAGAACAACTTAAAAAAACTCTGTCAAGATTTCCTTATCTCATTATTGAAGCAATTGAGACTTCCTGAAAATCTAGAAGTTTTGAAAAATGTTTCACTTTTTTCTGTGAGCAACATACTTCAGCCAATAAAGGACATACCTAAATATTGCAAAGTTATGACATTTTTAGGGGCTACTGATAATAGTGTCGCGGAAGCAGAATATCAGTTAACCAAAATAAAGTTAGCTGAATGGACAAACAAAACAGAAACTAAGGCGTTTTGGAGTAAAGTGAGACAATTTAAAGATGCCTCATCAAACAGTTCATTCTGTAAGCTTTTTAAAGTGCCATGTCTGCCATGATACTACCCCACTCAAATGCTGACGTAGAAAGAGTTTTCAGTGCTAGGAATTATATCAAATCTAACCTAAAAAACAGGATGAAATTTGACGTCTTAAATGCTATCGTGCCATATAAAATTCGGCCTGATGAGACTAGGGAAATAAGCCTACTGTTCCACTCATAAAGAAATTTGAACAGCTAAAGCATACCAGGGTCATTTTGGATCTGAAGCTTCAACTTCATTATCCAAGCTAAGTTTATCCTGTGGATCTTGTGAGGCAGACATCAGTGAAGGTGAGGACATGATTATGTAGGGTAAGTCATAACAAAAGCTATGTAATTTTTGACTCTTTCAATTTAGATTTTTTTCTAGATCTTTTCCACGCAGATTTGGATCTTTTTAGATATTTTTGACACCGTTTTGGATATTTTTTGTCAAAGAAAAGTGGCAACACTGGTAGAAAGTCAGTCAGTCAGTCTGATTTCCTTTCAGTAGGACGATCTCTCTCTCTCTCTCTCTCTCTCTCTCTCTCTTTCTCTCTCTCTCTCTCTCTCTCTCTCTCTCTCTCTCTCTCTCTCTGATAGTCTGGTGAATCTGTTTGTAAATCCATTCATTTGCTGTCAATTTCCCTATTTCCTTCTACCAATCTTATTTCTTCTTCTTCTTCTTCTTCTTCTTCTTCTTCTTCTTCTTCTTCTTCTTCTTCTTCTTCTTCTTCTTCTTCTTCTTCTTCTTCTTCTTCTTCTTCTTCTTCTTCTTCTTCTTCTTCTTCGTCGTCTTCTTTTTCTTCGTCGTCGTCATCATGATCATTATTATCTGTTTCCTTATACTGAACTCCCCTCTACCTGTTCTATGTCTATGTCTGTCTTAACTACCAGAACATTTAGTGTCATTTACTTCAAGGATCATACTCGCTACATGTTTTCACCTGCCAGTTACACCTAATGGCCACTTAGAAGCTACAGTTAAGCTGTCAATGGTAATCAATGTCTGGGAAAACAAGAAGACAGACAAGAGAGCTCTTTGTTAGTGATATCGTACTATAAAGAAATTGCTCATATTCCCCCGCCTCTCAATCTTCTCAACGGGAAGTGCAATCAATTCAAGTATGACGACATGTACGGTGTCAATATTTGGTTTTCAAGCCGGTTTAATTTTTTCCCATCATCTTTGTTTTCACTTCTGTCGTTGACCGTGGTGGAAAGGAATAGTTTACCATCCATTTCTCGATGTGTGAAGTAAAAAGTAAAAGGACTTTTGTGTTGTTTTAAGCATATTGGGCACATAGTGTTAGACCTATATTTTATAGACTAATCTGCACTGGGTAGATGATGTAGTCAGCATCACACAAGCTGCCTTTACTTCCCATGACTTTACCTCGTACATACTTAGGGTTGGGTGGACCAGGGAGACAAGGTCCAGGTAGCAATGGTTATTGTCACTCCATGTGGATGAATAATGTCTTTGTTGTAGCCGATCCTCCCTCTTCTTCCAATTTTCTTACTAAATTTCTTCTTCTAAATTCACGGTTGTAAATTCTGGCGGAAACTTTTTGTCCACTCACTGACTTTGGTCTTGAGTCAGAATTTGAGTTTTACGTGCACGTCTGTTTTACAGCTCTTGCTTTTTTGTATGCAGATTGTTGATTCTCAGGCAGGTGTACTCCGACTTTAAAGGAAACGATTGTTGATTCCTCGTCTCTCAGGCAGATGAGCTACGACTTTGTAGGATACACCCCTAATTGGTCGCCTTTTACGACATGCTTGTTAGACGCACAGTTAATCTATTTCTTTTTCTCTTAAAATGAGGCCACAGAACCCACACGGGGAGGATACATACCATCTTGAAGGCCAATGAAAGGTTCCCATGGTAAGCAGAAGAGCATTTTCAACACTTTGGGTCTCGTATGTGGGTTCTTCGATCCCATTTCAGGGTAAAAATGAATAGACACACCCCCGCCTAGCAAACATGTCGTAAAACGTCTGAAAAGACGAAAGGGACTAACAATTTTCTGACCTAAAGACGCTTTTGTTTTGACCTCTATGCTGCCAATCTCTGCCACACATATTCCCCTCCCCTCCCCCGTTGCCTTATTTTTGGCAATAAAAGAATAGCCCCACTGTCACCTGACAAGCATCTCGTAAAAATGGACTAATAATGATTATGATGACACCTAGCGATAAACGCCTGAAGACGCAAAGTGCCTCCAATCGGATGATGAGGATGATCACCCGGGGACAGGTCCCAGAAACCCCGTTCAACCCATAGGTTGGGTTTTATTAGGGCACCCTGCAACAGCCAGGGTGGGGCTTTGAAACAACAACAAAAATGTGTACGACACATTATAATAATCAACAATCTGCCCGCTTGCTCCCCCCCCCCTCAGACTATTTATAGCAAGGCTGTTGCCACATTTCCTTATAGTTTCTGTAACTATTCACTTGTTTCCCTCTTTATTAGACTTTCATATTCTGGTGCTACCTTTTTAATCTATTGTAACTACCATTGTTTCTGTTTTCTTGATACAGTTGTATAGTTCAGTAATACATAAACTATCGAACGTAAAATAAATTCCCTAGTAAAATCAGTCAAACAATGTTGGGAATTTGTTTTATTTTTCATTTATCTATAGCGAGGCACATACGTCATTTGGAGGTGACAGGTTCGATTCCTAGACCGATACCTAGCTTTCGATTTTTATGTTGTCTAGTCTGTCCTTCTATCTTTCAACTTCTGTCTATGAGTGCCAATCAATACACTGTTTGTCTGTATATTATACATACACTATTTCTACGTCCTCAAGGGTTTCCCCTCTGTTTATTTATAGGATTGTTATGCAACGTCCCATACAGACTGGCCGAACATAAGACTTGACGAGGCCTCTCATTTATATAAAGCCCTGAGGCCCTACTGTTTTAAATTATAGCAACTAAATCTCACTATAATTTGAAATACATACTTCTTTTAAATATACGTACAGTGGGAAATATTATAAGTAAAGTAAAAACTTAAGGACCCTTTTCCACGCCTTTAGGCGTTTAGGGCATATAGGGCTAGACCTATATTTTATAGACCAATCGGCACAAGATGTGTAATGTGGTCAGCATCACACCGGCTGCCTTTACTTCCCGGGACTGCACCCGGTACCCACTCAAGGCTGGGTCGACCTCGGGGCCAAGGTCATTTCTGAAATAAGTCCGGCTTCGCCAGGGAGCGAACCCACGACCTTCCGATCCGCGGCGAGCATCTAACCGCTCCGCCATGGCGACTGAAAACATTTATCAAAAGAAAAAATAAACAATCCTTTTTGCGAAATACCATAAATTATGTTACTTTATGCTATAAAAGATTATAAGTTACAACTTTAAACATTCGTTTGTCTTAATTTCCAAAATACAAAATCATTGATACTATAAATTTGTGTGAGGTCCCTGCGGAATGTGATGCCCTAAGCTCTAGCTTATTTGGCATATACCTAAATCCAATACCTTCTCCAGCAGTGGTTCTCAACCTTCCAAATCCCGCGACCCTGTAAAACAGTTCCTCATATTGTGGCGACCCCCAATTCAATCATAAAATTATTTTCGTTGCTACTTCATAGCTTCAGTGAACATATATTTTGCGATGGCCTTTGGCGACTCCTGTGAAAAGGTTCTTCGACCCACAGGTTGAGAACCTCTACTCTAAAGGATATACAACTAACTTTCAAAAGACAAATCTTTCATTTCAGCAGTCTCTGTTACTAATATTTTAAATAATTCCTACTGATGTATTTAGGGACACTGAATAGAAATAAATGAGGGTTTAGAAAACTACGAAGGGAGAATAAAGGAAAGACACTTGTTGACTAACTGTTCGTATTTGATTTGATTTGATTCAAGAACCGACATCACAGCACTCAGAACATTACCATAAGCGCTCTGTCCCCATCTTCAGCAGCCCGCTAAGAGTTCCGATACTAATGGTGCCAGTAGCATTCTGATTAAACGTCCGTCTGGCCTTTCCTCTGAGCCTCGAGCATCTGCCAGAACCTCTCGAAACTCCCCCACCCCCTCCCCGCTGCATCAATCTCACCGGACTGTGGTGATCCATCTCCTCCTCCGAACTGTACACGCTCTCCCACAAATCACTAACTAAATCTGCCTTATGCATCAGTATTCTACCAAGCTGTTTGTATCAGTTTTGATATTGTGAGTTAGCAGTGACTATATAATCTGTGAATTAAACATCTGTAAGTCCTTAACTTTACGTCTCTTTAATGTTTTCTAGATGTCGTTCTTTATCTATTGTCACTATCTGATTTGATTTCACTGCTTATCCTGCCCCTTTACGGTGCCGCCTGATGCGACCGTTTCTCTATATTATAGCACTGCAAAACACGGCCCTGTCAATATGACTGAAAGCGTGGAAAAGGTCTTTTACTTTACGTTACTTTACTTGCTCTTTCCAATAATTTTATGATAAAGTCTGTCAGACCTCCTTCATTTAACCTATTCGTAATATGACAAAGAAGACAGAAAATTACTGAGCTCAATAAGCAAATCGACATAATATAATCTTTGGTGTGGCTCGACACAACAGGTAGTTCCAGCTATTTAAGTACTGTCGCATGCATTTCTCACGTTAGCTACTGTTATTACCTACCCTGTCAACGTTTCTTAGATCAATTCTCCAGCACTTGTTGAAGAGAATAGATTGATTCGCTCAGTGCTAACGCGCAAACAGTTCGCTTTGATAAAGCAACATAGACGCTATTGTAGCGAATTAGGGAATCTTTCTTCCTTCTTGTATTTGTGCAACTGCTTATGCCGTTAAGAGTTGCAGGCTGAGAAGAGTTAGATGTAGCTTCCTGCCTTTTTTCTAGTTGGATAGCGTGTGATAATGTTATATTACGTTCTTGTAGGGTCTCTTTTACTACCTTCTTCTTCTTCAGCAATCCGACCCCTTTAGGTTCATTGCTGCAGATAACATCCGCCTTTATTCATTTCTCTGGTTAGCCTTCTCTTCCCAGTTGGTAACACCAAGTGTTTGCAGGTCTGTCTGGACATTATCTCTTCATCGTCTTCATGGTCTGCCTCGTGGTCTACGACCATTCATCTTGTCGAAAGAGAGATGTGTTTGCCAGAGTGTCACCGGACATTCTGCAAACATGTCTAATCCACCCTCATCGTCCTACGTTGATAACATTTGTCAGTGATGCACATTCTTTTTTCCTCCTCAGTTCTTCATTTGTGATCTTGTTTGGCCAAAATAGTTGCAGAATTCCCCTTGAACATTTATTTCGAAAAGTATCACGTTTATGTGTAATTCCCGCTGTCATTTTCCAATTTTCACTGTTGTATCTTCTTCGTCTTCGTGGTCACCAGCTGTAAACTCTGGCGGAAAGTTCTGGTTGTTCACCCACTACTGGACTGCAGTCCTGTTCCAAAACCTGAGTGTTGCGTGTGAATCCGTTTTACAGATCTGACACATTAGTATGCAGACTGCTGTTTCCTTGCCTCTCAGGCAGATGCACTCCGACTTCGAAGGAAGCTCCCAATCAGTCGACTCTTACGACATGCTTTTGGGCAGGCAGTGGGTCTATTCTTGTTTTCCCTATAATAGGGCCCCGGGACCCACATTGGGAGCTGTTGTATAATAGTTTTCCTAAAATCTTGCTCGTAAATATTCTGATTTTTGTCTTCAAACTAAACCCCGTTGACTTCCATACATTGTTAATCATGGCAAATACTTGATTTGCTTTGTTTATTCTTGATGTTACATCCTTTTCAGAATCTCCATCTGGAGTAACTTTGCTTCCGAGGTATATAAATTCTTTAACTTCCTCTATTGCTTCGTAATTTAAAACAATCGGATTTTCTATTTTGAAATTATTTCTCATTACTTTAGTTTTACTGGGGTTTATTTTGAGTCCATGACGGCTTGATATAAGGCTGATGTCATCTGCATAGTCAAAATTCTCTAACACAGAGGTGAGTGACCACCTGATGCCTCTTTTACTATCTCGTGTAACTTCCTTCATCAGCCGGTCAATGGCCAAATTGAACAAAAAGTGATTTAATTGATATATAAAAGTTTGTGATTAATTATGCACACAAATTAGCTTTAAAAGGATATAAAATTCGATTCTATCTCCAAGATTCATTACGTACAAACAGCTTGCAATGTAAAATTGTAATTTCCAGCAATAAAAAAAAAATCAATAAAACTATTAACCCCGAAAACGCAGTGAGAAAATCTTAGTTAGTTAGTTAGTTGGGTTATCATAGGTGCTCAGATCCTCCCCTCAGTATGAACCCCAACGTATGATGGCTAATAGTACCAGTTCTATGTTGATTAACAAGTCTTCTGACGTGTCTGGTGTGCGTCTCGTTTTTTGCTGTGCCGATCTTAATTCCCAAGTCTGCCATTCTGGCGAGTGATGTGGATTCACTGCCACCAAAGTCATCTATCCTTCCCATTTCTCTGAGGGCATTGATAATATCAGCATGATCCATAGGCTGACCGTCGGTAGTGATAGCGGATCCAGGCAACCTGTCAGCTCTTTCATTTCCATCGACGCCTGCGTGTCCCGGAACAAAAATAAAGGTCCCCCACCCTTCCCATTTCTCAGAGGACATTAATATCAGCATGATCCATAGGGTGTCTGTCAGGTAGTGATAGCGGATCCAGCCAGCCTATCAGCTCTTTTATTTTCTTCAATACTCCAAGAACAAAAATAAAGATGACCGCACAGTGGACTTCTGTAATGATTCAAGCCATTGTCTTCGCACTGATCCTGCCTGAACCCTCCGGATCATACTCATTGAATCACTGAGTATACATACGCGGGTGTATTTTTGTGTTTCACGCCAGGCAAACGCTTGCGTCACTGCCATCACCTCCGTCGTCATGCTGCTGGTTGTCATGGAGAAGGCGCCGTTGGCTTCTTTGACTGTTTTGCCCGCTGAGCGTGCTGTAAATGCCCATGCGCTTCTTCTTTGGCGTAAAACGGATCCGTCTGTATAGATAAGTGCATCTGCTTCGTCTGAATTTTCACCGATGAGAGCGTTTACCTCTGCATTAACAGCAACAGGATGAGAAAATCTTGTGTTTTCCTATCAATCCACGAGTGGATTCCGAATCCCATAACGAATTTCTGACCCAGGACTGTCAAGAGATTTAAATTATATGCGGCACATTTCTTACTGTGCACCGCACATTTCAAACACCTTGACCAACATCTCCTACAATAAGTAACACAATAACCTATATATTCTAATTATACTAAATTTATGTAAAAAAAAAATTAAAAAACACACAGTAATCATGTCATAAGAAGTAGGGAGAATAATTGATTGTTTAAAATTAAGAGTATTATATTATGATATTTGGTTAAGTTTGTTTTAGGTGTAAGCGATAAGGCATTGTGTGCGAGCATTGTGAGTTTCCGGTTCCGGCAGACGAGAGCGGAGCGGAGATACGGGGAGAGTTAAGTAAGAATCGAAGTTAGCCTTTGTTTTCATTGCGTGCGTGAACCTCGAGGACATGCGATGAGTAAGTCGTAAAGACGTATATCTTTGTTTTGATGTTCTCTTACTGTCAGACCTCACGGGTATAGGTTGGCAATTACTGTCGCGCTTATAGACTAGACTATCTAAACTTTGACGAGCACACTCGTTGCGGTTTCGTTCGTAGCAAGTTATTTTTTTTTAGTTAGCAGAATGTTTAATAATGAGAATGAAAATAAAATTATATTATATATTATAATAATAATAAAAGCGCCAGATTAATTTTTAAAGTTATCTTACAACTGACTCCAATGTGTTTTTAATTATAAGTATGAACTTGCAAGCAGTTATCACACTTGACTTAATCACTAACTAAAAACTTCTCTGGAATTTTTGTCCTTACGTATTGATGTCGGCAGACAGTACTGTCTGTTAAAAAACTAAACACGGAAAAGGTCATTGCTGAGTATTATTTTGCGTAATCCAGTGCAAAAGATTTAAAATCATTGAGTCTGTTCTATCGAAACAGCACGAATCTTCTTCGATCCTTCTGTCACAGAAAACGTATATTATTAGGAGGCGGTAACGGTAACTAACCTTTATGAAAGCTATCGTGCACTCCATATCTTCTCGTGCATCATACAGTTTTGGGCACTCTTCCGAATACCAGTCCCAAATTTTTCAATGCGAAAAATATCCCTTTGAGAGCCTAAAGAAGTTATGTAGTAAAACATGTAAGCCATCAACATCAGTTTCCACTTCTGCCATTCCATTATTGCTCGAGATGGATAGCAATGTTTGGATGTAAAGCTAAGAGCTGTGGGGAGGAATAGTTTTGGAGCCATTGAAGCTCCATGGGGCAAAATAGTTTTTGATTTGATCCATTGTTCGCATTACCCGTGACTTGCCTTGTGGGTTCCAGGGCCACATGTTTAAAAAAAAAATAGCTACACTGTTACATTAATGGATGTTGTAAAACGCAAATAATTAGGACGTTGTTGAATTAAGATGTATTGGGGCATAAGGTGCAGATATCGCAACCTAGCTGTAAACCATACATGTCAACCACCCTTAAGGGTGAGCGAAAAGACAGAAGATTGCCTACCCGTGACACGACCATTGAACATCTCACTGCTGCTATAGCAGACTAGCTGTAAACCACAATACAGAGCGAGAGGTGAAGATATCGCAGCCTAGCTGTAAACCACAACACAACATCCCAGCTCCTTTTTACTTTTAAGGGCTAAAAATAAGTTATTACCTGTTGGGGATTCGAACACCGGTCACCCGCGTGATAGGCGAAATGCATACAACTACACTACCCAAGAGTCTAAATCGGTTCATATTATTTTTAACTATATGACCTTTTGAGGCCCTAAATGGGATTTTTTGAACATTGATTCGGTATCCGGAAGAGTGCCCAGTTTGGTCTTTATTGAGGTTAGAACAGGCCAGATTGCGTCTCTTTTGTCAGCACCAACTCAGTTGACAGTGTTGGAGCATATGCTCAGCGTTTTCGGGTGCCAAGTTGCAGTGGCACATCGCCGTGTCTCCTACCTACGCAGAAAAGTACATGAACAGCGTGAATGATAACAATTTCATTTGCCCTCAATACTTTTACTTACTTTTACAATATTAAAAATACAACTAGTAAGTAAAAGTACAATTTTATGAAGTGTCCTGCACAGGTCACTGATAAAAGCTAGTGACAGAGTCACATTTTAATGGCTGTGTTATGATTTTGTTTTCAAAATTAATGCGAACAGAACAGGAGCATGTTTAGGAGTCCAGTTGTGTAATAGCAAAGATGTAGCAGCGAGCACAGTTTCATTAACCAAGGGAGTTTCTCATTATTAGATAATTAGAATTCTTCTTTTATGTTATGCATGCTCTAATTATTCTTCACATGCTCTAATTTTTCCTCTTCATGTTCACTGGCTGTAAACTCCTGCAAAAAGTTGTGGTTGTTATCCACCCCTGGATTTTGGTCTTAATTCAGAACTTAAATGTTGCCTGCACATCTGTTTTACAGATCTGGTTTATTTGTATGCAGACTGTTGTTCGGTTGTTGCCTTTCAGACAGACGCACTTCGACTTTAAAGGAAACACACTGAATTAGTCGGCTCCTATGACATGCTTGTTATTGGCAATGGGTCGGTTCTTTGTTCTTCAAAATAGCGCCTGGGACCAACATGAGGAAAATGCACTAATAAGGAATCGACCACTTGCCGGTAGCATCACACAAATCGTGGACTTAACTCCAGGAATGAACCTCATTCATAGTTATCTCAGAAAAAAAAAAGTTTTGCAAGGACTTCTTTTTGTTTGTCCTACTGCTTATGCCATAAAAGGTTTGCAGAGTGGAGTTAGATGTAGTTTCCTTCTTTTTGTTTGTCCTACTGCTTATGCCATAAAGGGTTTGCAGAGTGGAGTTAGATGTAGTTTCCTTCTTTTTGTTTGTCCTACTGCTTATGCCATAAAGGGTTTGCAGAGTGGAGTTAGATGTAGTTTCCTTCTTTTTGTTTGTCCTACTGCTTATGCCATAAAAGGTTTGCAGAGTGGAGTTAGATGTAGTTTCCTTCTTTTTGTTTGTCCTACTGCTTATGCCATAAAGGGTTTGCAGAGTGGAGTTAGATGTAGTTTCCTTCTTTTTGTTTGTCCTACTGCTTATGCCATAAAGGTTTGCAGAGTGGAGTTAGATGTAGTTTCCTTCTTTTTGTTTGTCCTACTGCTTATGCCATAAAGGGTTTGCAGAGTGGAGTTAGATGTAGTTTCCTTCTTTTTGTTTGTCCTACTGCTTATGCCATAAAGGTTTGCAGAGTGGAGTTAGATGTAGTTTCCTTCTTTTTGTTTGTCCTACTGCTTATGCCATAAAAGTTTGTAGAGTGGAGTTAGATGTAGTTTCCTTCTTTTGCTAGTTGCTGCGCAGCTTGCGTTAGTGTCATATTACATTACCATAGTGTCACTTACTCCCTTAACCAAACCCTTTCTTGGTCGGCTCCTTGCTTTGTAGCCTGCTGTTCTTATGTAGTACCCTCTAGCTGCTGCTGGCTGATTTTGTTGCATTGTGACCACATGGCCAAACTGTTTCATTCTTTGATGTTCTGTGAAATCATTTACTGGTACTGTTCCTACCATAATTCTTTGTTCATTGTTGACTGTGCCTCTTCTTGTTTTTCCTGCCTCATTTCTTATCAAGAACTGGTAAACAGTTTGAAAAATAATCATCAATCGATATCAAGGTAAAAGGCTTGATTTATTTTCTACCTTCCGCGATGCATCTGATATTTATTATTGCTATATAAAGTTAAGGATCCTTTTTATGCCAGCGACATATTGGGAGAAGCGGCTGGCAGTTAGAATGACGGGCTTTTGAGTTAAACACACGTTGAGATTTTTGGTAAGGTTGGCAGTTCCATCTGTCAGGGCAAAATTGAAATCCTAACCTGCACAGACGGCGGCTCAAACCTCTCCCTGCCTACACAGCAAAAGGGGTCAATACAGGCAGTTGTGGGCACATGAAGCTAGACCCATGGCGTATAGACCAGTCAGCACTTGATGGTTGTCAACATCACACCAGCCACCTTTACTTCCCAACTCATTACCTGGGACCTATTTGAGACTTGGTCTACCTGGGAGCCAATGTTAATTTTGAAGAAAAAAACACAGAATCGATGCAGATTTAAACCCTGATTAACATATTATTAGTATTTTAACATTAATGACCAATATGTGTGTGTTGCTTTCAGCGTTACGATTACAATAACAACTTTGAGGAATATGAACTTGAATGACCTGTATGCCTGCCCAGGACAAACATAAAGACCTATCAACGTTAGACTTGTGGTTCAGCTGAATTTTTCAAAATGGATAACCAGTTTTCTTCCTTTGGGAGTGCTCTAACTCCTCAGCCACAGTTGCAGGTTAGTTAGAATTTGTTTGCTGTTGGAATTCACGTGGCTTTATTTCATTTTAGTATGTGTTGTTATCATTATCCTTATGCTGTGGCCTCAAAAAGGTAAAAACTGTGGCGATGAATTAGCACAACAGGAAGTCTTAGATCAATGGGTTTTTAACTGTTCCGTTTCACAGGGGGTCGCCTAAGACACGAGGAACTGTATTAAAGGGTTGCGGCAATAGGAAGGTTGAGAACCTCAGTCTTAGATTATTAGATGATACCCCATTCCCGTGAATGTTTTCCCTTGTTAACTTAACACAGAGGGCAGGCCAACCTGAGCTGTTATTCTTTAGCTGAAGTTTAGTCGTATTGTTTGTTACTTTTTTTTCTTTTTCAGTTGGGGTTAAGCCAGCTGTTTAAAATTTTTGAGTCGAACGGCCCTTTCACATGGGTCGGCAAAGACCATTGCAAAACAATAATGGTTTTGTTTTGTTTCGCAAAACAATAGAGTATAATAAAAATAATTGTATACAATAAAAATAATTGTATCTTTGGAGGTCGCCACAACACGAGAACTTATTAAAGGGTCACCACAACACGAGAACTGTATTAAAGGGTCACCACAACATGAAAACTGTATTAAAGGGTCGCCACAACAAAAGGAACTATTAAAGGGTCGCCACAACACGAGAACTGTATTAAAGGGTCGCCACATTAGGAAGGCTGAGAACCACTGGGTTAAGTGCCCCATTACAGGGCGAGTGTGACTAGAAGTAAATCCATATTTTTAAATTGATAAAGGATACAGACTCACAAAATCTTTCTATGTCCTCTTCATGTCACTGTTGACACATAAGGCATTCACAAGTGATCTTCATTGCTGCCTGTCTGTTGTTTTTCTGCCCATGGTATCCCATGTCAGTTTACATTCTTTCATTTCTCGTTCTATTGTCTTTCTCCGGGTTACCTTAGGCCATCCACGTCTTCTTTTCCCATCTGCTGTCCACTGGAGAGCTGTTTTTACCAGTGTCACACGGCATTCTGCAAACATGTCGAAGCCATCTCCATTGTCTTACTTTGATAACATTTGCCAGTGATGCACATTCCGTTTTCCTCCTCAGTTCTTCATTTGTGATCTTGTTTGCCAAAATACTTGTAGAATTCTCCTTAAACATTTTTTTTTTTGAAAAGTCTCAAGTTTATGTGTAATTCCCACTGACAACTCACAAGAGAAAAAAAAAATATAAGGTGGGCCAGTTGCCAGAGTGTTAGGAAAGAAAAGATTTTGAAAAATATGTCAGGTGATGTTTCTCTGTCAGGGGCAAAATTTAACATCCTAACCTGTGTAGTCAGTGGTGACATCTATAGCCGTGTGGTCCTAAATTTTCAGGCTCACGATCTACCATTGTCTACACTCGAAAGTAGTAAGTACAAAGAAGAGGGACAGAAAAAAAAAAGCTGAATTGTGATCTCTCCCTAAAAAAACGTGTTGACATTCAATGCATGAATCATAATTTCTAAGTTATATCTTTTATTCATATGTCCGCAGACCCCGCTTCTGTCTCCTGCCATGGCTTTTAACCCAGTGCTTCCTCCATCTGCTGCAAGCTTGTACCCTGCGACCCCAAACCCTGGGGGTCCAATGACTCCATACTCACCAGCTACCCCTGCATCAGAAGGCTCTGGAATTAGACCGCAGTTACAGTAGGTCTTGTCACTTAGTTTAGTGTCATTTATTTTATCTTTGTCACCCTGTTTTATCCTAATTTTTGTAACAGGACTGAATCATTGTGTGGATTTAGGGCCCCATTTTACGGAAAAAACGAGTGGATCCATTGCCTCTCCCAACAAGAATTGACCCATTGCCTCCCCCAACAAGAATTGACCCATTGCCTCCCCCAACAAGAATTGACCCATTGCCTCCCCCCAACAAGAATTGACCCATTGCCTCCCCCAACAAGAATTGACTAGTTAGGGATATTTCTCCCCGTGTGGGTTGCCGGGCCCTATTGTAGTTGAAACAAGAATTGACCCACTGCCTTCCCCAACAAGAATTGACCCACTGCCTCCCCCAACAAGAATTGACCCACTGCCTCCCCAACCATCATGTTGTAACAGCAGACTAATTGGGGACTTCTTCGAAATCGGAGTACATCTGCCCGAGCGGCAAGGAACAGTTAGCTGCAGACAAATAAGCTAGTAAAACAGATGGACAAACAACCAGGGCTTTCTGTCGGAGCTAACAGCTGTTGAACAAAGCAAATCGGAGTACATTTGCCTGAGGAGAGAATAAAATCTGCATATAAATAAGCCAGATCTGTAAAACAGATGAGGGTGCAAAACTCATGTTCTAAAACAAGACTTAAGTTTGTCGGTGGGCGAAGTTTACAGTTGGTGAACACAAGGAAAAAGAAGTACATTGTTGCAGGTGAAAAGTTTTTACACCTCAACCAAGCATTCCCCGAACAACCTCTTGCACCGAATTATTTGAGAAACAGAAGGCACACATTATTCCCAAGCATTGCCAGCGTAGTGTCGGGCTGTATCTACATTGTTTTGATTTTTATCTTCCCCCAGGAATATTGTGTGTACAGTGAATCTCAGTTGTAAGCTGGATCTGAAGACAATAGCTCTACGGGCAAGAAATGCTGAATACAACCCCAAACGTTTTGCTGCGGTTATTATGAGGATCAGAGATCCGCGCACCACCGCGCTGATATTTAGCTCCGGGAAGATGGTGTGCACTGGTGCTAAAAGGTTGGTTGGTTGGTTGTGACTTTAAAATGTATTGATTTGTCCATGCAAAATGGAATAGATGGTACGCTGCAGTCCTTAGCAATGAACAAATGTAGAGACAGGAAGATAGTAATAAAGCTACTGCAGCATTTGCACAGGCTGCCTCTGAGTAAGTAGTTCACCATTGTGTTCATGTAGGTTGTCTGTGCAAACTGCAGAACATGTCCTGCAAGAATGTTTCTTGTACAGCCCATTCAGAAGGGAATACTGGCCCAGTGAGTCAACACTATACTGAAAGTTGCATGGGACTAAAAGGGAACTCCTAAAAGCAGTCACTTTTATCACAAGAACTTGTGTGTCTGTGTAAACCAGACTTGATTACAGAAAGAAGAAAAATAACTACTGTATTAAAAAAAATGTACTACGGGTCAATTCCTTTTAAAAAAAAGTGTTCCTTTTATTCCATACAGGAGCAAAGACTCAACCAACTCATGCTGAACAACAGTCCTCCTATCTTGATATTTCTAGCAGCTTCCTTCATAAGCTCGTGCACATTAAGCCCCTGACCACCCCCTCCCCCCCCCTCTCTCTCTCCAATTTTGTTGTTGTTGCGGGGGAGGCCTTATTTCCTTGAAAAATTTGCTAGCCACCATAACCAACTATGTATAAACATTCTGTTTTTAAGTACTTGATTATACAATCCATATTATTTAAGAAATCTTATATTTCTCATTCACACTAAAAAATTGTTATTTATTTGTTATCATTATGCTGTTAGCAAGGCCCCATGCCCTTCAGAAAATTACGGCGTGGCTTCTTTTTTTTTTCTTTCTTAGTGCACACTGGTTGTAATCTCCAGCAGAAAGTATTGGTTATTGGTTATATTCTTGACTTTGATTTTGATCCAGAACTTGACACTTATGTGCACATCAGTTTTACAGATCTGCCTTATTTGTATGCACACTGTTCGTTCCTGGCCTCTTGGGCAGATGTACTGATTAGTCGCCTCCTAAGTCATGCTTGTTGGGATGTTCCTTTATTTGTTATTCAGGATGTTGTCCCACCTCGTGCACTATCCTAACCACAGTGTCACTTACATCCTGTGCCCATCTTATTGCTGGTCAGTCCCTCTTTCCTGGTACCTTGCCCTCTGCTGTCATTTTCCCCTTAGTCTGCTGTTGTACTTGATATAGCTGAAATATTTCAGTATCCGAGACAGGATGCTGTTGACCAGCCAACATTCTTTTATGGTCAATCTTTTAGGATATCAGTGTTTTTTCTTCTTCTTTGCCCATGTTATTATGGGAATCTCTTTAGCATATAGGCTCAGATACTTTTTTGGGGTTCAAAATCGGAACTGTTTGGGTCATATTAAACGTCAGCATGGTTTGGAGGGTGTGGTTCCTAGAAGAAGAGGAGGTAGGGGGTCAGCCATCTTGAGGATGGACTTAGGGTATTAGATACCCACTGGGCAGAACATTTTTCAAGGCAGTGAAGGTGGCAGGAGACCTCTGAGGACGATTTGGCAGCTAAAAGCTTTCTATATATAACTGGTGTCTTTGCGGGTGCATTGCTGGCTTTTGTTACTGACCATTTGGCTGATGTGGGATCAATATTGTTGGCAAAATTTAAAGCAGCTTTTTTGCAGTGCAAGCTTCAAGATTTTCCTGGGAGAAACAAGTTTTTCCACTGATTTTCAGATAGGACAGTGAAGGATGCCCATCTGTAGTGATGTTAGAACCCCGGCTTATGGGGGGGGGGGGGGTCCATTACTTACTAGATAGCTTTGGCTGTCAATATTTGTTTTTGCCTCATGAGTAGATTTTATGCTATCTAATTCATAAAGAGATGTATGTTCTGTTTTTTTTGGGTTTGCTTAACAGTGAGGACCTTGCTAAGCTTGCTGCCAGAAAATATGCCAGAATTGTACAAAAGCTGGGGTTTCCTGTAAGTACGACAATGTATGTTTTCTTCAGCTCTTTGTCTGCTAATGCAGCTCATTCCTCCAACCAACTCGTGCCAGTTCGTCCTATCCTTTGCTGTTGCATGCAGCTGATCCCATGTTCTCTCTCCATCTTTTTAACTTTATTCTCTAGTTTCCTTCTTCATGTATTTTTTTGGGCCTGCTTTTATAATACATCTCTGTGGCTCCAGTGAAATGGCATTCTAGTTGTATTGTTTTCAGGTTATATTTATCACTTGTCTCCAAAATTGATGAAACTAAAAAGCTATTAAGTGATTAGTGTTATCAGTATCTCTATCTTTTCTCCCTGCCTTTGATAGTAAGTAAAGATCCCTTTTTACGCATCGGGTATATGGAAAGAGGACCCATATTTTTACAGACTAACTGGCACTAGGTGGGTAATGTGGTCAGCATTACGCCAGCCCCGTCTTTGATAGTGGTAACAAATTAGATGCCTGATCCCGTAGAAAAGTTACACAGAGGGTGATTATGTACGTTTGTTTCATTTTCATGATGTTTGCATTCACATTGGCGTTCTAATAAATTTCTTTTCCATCTTCTGGATTTGCACTTAAGAAGAAGAATGACATGTTATGTCATAGTTTACAGCTAATCTACAATATCTACATATTTCAACCCATGGCATCTTATTTAAACAAACCTCTCAGAAATCGCTTTTTACATCATGTAGGCGAGGGGCTGTGGATCTCTCCCCCCCCCCCCCCCTTCCCAAATAGGGTCCCATTCTAGGACATGGATAAATAAACGATTGTTTTTTCAGTTTAAAGTGCCAGTGTTAAGACTAGTGCTAAGTATATACATATTTGGCAGGAGTGGATACCAAGCATCAGCACGTCATCATTACATGGACTAACGTGGATATAGTTTGTAGGATATGCAGGAGTGTGAGAGAATGAAAGAGCAGATTCTTTGGCTACAGGAACACTCACACTGGACAGAGGAGACAAATAGAAGACACGAGGTTAAATAAAATAACATGTGTAGGCGGGTGTAAATCTGCCACGGATGGGGTGTTTGAAGGGAAGAGAAGAACTTGTGTATAATCAGTGTGCTACGGGAACGGTTAGTACCTAACCTTGGGATATTTGGTGCTTGAAACTGATCATCTACGGGTATGTCCCATGTGCTGTGATGTTAATTCTTAAGTAAGTAATCAGTAGACAAATACCAGAGCTAATTTTGAAATTGTTAACATGGCATATGACTTATATAGCTTATGGTGGTAGTCATAATTTTCTTAAGGCTTTTTTTCAACAACAAACAAAAGCAACACTAAAAAGCTTTTAAAAATGCTGGCTTCAGAGTTAAAAAGGCCGGTGATGTATTAATATCTTTAGCTTTTGTTTATCCTTCAGTGTGCAACATGAGCATTGTTTTTTTCTAGTGTCTAAATGTGTATGCTTTTTTTTTAAACAGGCCAAATTTCTGGACTTCAAGATACAAAACATGGTTGGCAGCTGTGACGTTAAGTTCCCCATCCGGTTAGAAGGTTTAGTCCTGACACATGGCCAGTTCTCCAGGTGAGCATATTATCGTCATTATCCTTATCAATACTATCATTGTCAGAATCTCCATTATCATCACTATCATTATCAGCATTATCACTACTGCGAGATAAGACCAATCTGTATAGCAGAGCCGGTATTTGCAGATGATGTGGCCCTAATAGCTAAATCTGAGGCACAACTTCAGTCCAACTTACTTGTCTAGAAGGAAGAGCCTGAGAAGAGAGGGATGATCATCTGAATCTCCAGAACTAAAACCATGGTGATCTCAAGAGAGGAGAAGAAACACCAGATCATGGTGGGACAGTATGCATTAGAGCAGGTCAGCCAGTTCAAATACTTTAGACCAAAATGAAGGCATTAAGACAGAACTGGTTACGCGAGAGGACGAAAATAGCTGTTAATTGACCTACCTTTGTGCCAGTCCTGACCTACGGGTGAGTCATGGACGATAACAGTTCACAGAGCCAGCTTCAGAAAAGAGACTTCTGAGAAAGGTGGTCCCAGCAGACAGGAAGAGATAGTTAACCATCAGACAGTATGTCAGGATCTTAAAACCCAGGCCTTACAAACTCAGGTAAATCAGTCACAGTTACGATGGTTTGGACATGTATGCAGAATAGGAGAAAATTGGCGCTCCCCCCCTCCCTCCCCCATGGGAGGCTAAGAACCAGGGAACCAGACCTCTAGGGTTCACTGTGAAGTCAAAATCTGACAGTCCCTGACCGACAGAGGACTGGAATGGAACAAAGCCAGAAAGAAAAATGCTGATAGAGACGTCTGGCAATTTCTCTGACGAACCTCTACACCTGAAGGTAGAAGAGAAGCGACTAAGTCAGTCAGATCACCATCGTTATCATCATCATCATAGTCTCATCACTAGTGTTCCTGTGCTCAGGCTAGCACATTCTCTATGGGGAATTACAGATGAGTAGAAAATGTTCAGGTTAGCCTCTACTACAGTTTAAAGATGTGTGTGTGCCGGACAAGAAGGATCTAGGTACTAAGGAGGGTTTGTGGGAATAGGATGCCATGGATTGCATTGCCTTGAAGGTGTAAATAGCCTGTGATGACCCTGCTTTGCATGGTCTCCACGAGTACATTGTGGCAAGCAGGAAGTCCGTGCTACAAGTGACGGCACGAGATACTTGTGGCCGGTGGAGTAAGTGAGGCGAAGCCCGAGCTAGCCTCGTGGTCAGTCGATCATGAGAAGTCAGAGTAGACGGTTGTAGTAATTGAAGATGTAGTTTTTATGTTGTGACTGGTTAGCGTTCGAATATGTCGCGAGTGAAATAAATGTGAAATAAATGGACGAGAATAAACTGACAGAGTGTACAATGAAGCTGAGTGGCGTTAGTGTGTGTTGTCAACCCTAGACGTTGAAGTCGGTGTGAGCCAAGGTTCTTTCAAAGGTGCAAACCAAGGTTCATTCCAAGCAAGGCTCGACTCATTTCAAGTGGGGAGCTTGTCCGAAGGAAATTCGAAACCACGCGGACCTCAATCATATGAAAACAATTTTTCTTGCAAGGTAAGATAAACATGCGGAAAACAGTGTACAATACAACGTTTTTACCCGAGCAGAGCCTATAATGAACACAGCAAGCGCCGACAGGTCAGCTTCCGACCAATGAAAACCGGTGTGTCATCTACGCCCGGCCACACACCGTATAACCAATTTTTGCGAATTCAGGAAGTTTCATGTTTACCAAAGGTACATATCGTAAATATTATAAATCAAGTTTGTGAATTAAATCAGATTTGTGACGATTATTGTTTCGGAAACCAGATGACTATGAACTAATTTTATTTACAAAGGTATGCTAAGTTTTCTTGCTGCGGTGACATTTTTTGCATCGATGTGCGTTTATCAGAATGGCATCTAAAAGGTTGGTAAAAAGTAAGAACACTGTCTCGCAAGTATCTTCAGCGACAACAATGAAAGATACATCGATAAGTAACCAGAAGATCAAGATGTGCATTTTTTGTAAGTACCAGCACAGTTCTGCAACTATCTGCGACAAAGATCCTAAATATTCAAGTTATATTGAAGACTTGGTCAATAAAAAGTGGCAAAATAAACAAAAGAATAACCTTAAAAAGTGCCACTTTTGTAAGGCATTCGGACATATTGTAAAACTTTGTGTTGGGAAACAGATGTTAAAAGACAAGAAAAGATCCTCGTTTGCAAAAACTAATTCAGTTACAATGGTTTCAGAAGATATTACTCTAGATTGTTCTAGAATCCAGCAAAAGTAGTAATACAAGCAAGAAAGTTGAATACAAGACAGAAATTGAACGAAAAAGACAACAGCCACTGAAACAGAGAAAAAGTCAAACTCAGAAACAATGAAAATTAATCAAGCAAAGGATATCACTGTTCCAACAATGACATCAGTCGAGACAAAAGCAACTCAGTGTATGAAAAAGACAGATTGTGAAATAATAGATAGGCAAACTGTGGATAAAGAATTTTCATTCTTAGAGGATAATAAATATATAGATTATGATCAATTCCACAGAGCAACAAGTCAGAAATATTGGGAAAAGTCAACTAAATGTTTGATAAACAAGAAACCAGCACAAATGCAATTAAATAGAAAATCAAATATCACTTTGGTACGTGAAAATGTTTTAGAAAAATCAGATTATAGCGGAGAAATGGTTTACTGTATAAACAGAGAAGATTTTTTTATGCGATTTTGGACAGCTTATATTTATTTGAAGTCGCCCTATATATCAAGACCATTGAAAGTAGTGGTAACGGACAACATCGGAACAGATGTGATTCTGGGATACAAAGACTTCAACATTAGAGACTGTTCTGATGAAGACATACGAGTTTGGGAACAAAGTCATCTCCATCAACAAAAATAACAGCTGATTCAAGGAAAATTACCATCTTTATTTATCAACTGAAGTATCACTATTTACTAACTTGAAACCATACAGTTCATCATCCTGAACATCAACATCAATCTAACATATCCCCATGCATGAAGCTCAATATTATTATCAGTCAAGAAGCTACATAGAACCACCTGCAACCATACGATCAAGAGTCAACCTGAACAATTATCAAGAATTGACATTTTACCATTTTTCACCTCAAGATTGTCATATTTCAACCTAAATCAGAAATCACCAACCAGTACTGTACAGTGAATGAACAGAAACATGTCAGCCACTGAATTATTCAAACCTGAAAATCACCATCAAGGAACACGAAATTTTTTCTCCAGACACCTCAAAATCAACGATTGAAACATCTCAAAATCAGCAAATTCTAAGCGACACTTCAAGATCATCTATACAATATCAAGATCGTCGAATACCAAACGTATCATAAAATAAAGAATGCGAGAATAATGAAGCATTCCGACTGTTTAAACGCAATCAAGAACAACAAACGTCAGTATTACATCGTGTTTACACAATTGTGATAGCTACTGTGAAAGTTAGATCATGTTACATACCTTAAGTTTTGTGTAAATAAATATCAAATTAATGATGAAGTATTTAAAAAAAGTGCATAAACACCTGATTTCATTTATAAAAAACAGCCACGTACTGTGTGTATTGAACACCTTCCGTTTAATTATTATTTTAAATGTGGCATATCAGTGTATACAGTCACTGAACACTGATAATAGCATTGTGTTAACTCTTAAAATTAAATTATATTTTTAGTCAGTATATCTTTAAGATTATCAGTTCAAGCCTACTAAGAGAGACCCCAGAGCAGAGCAGACTGTTGAGCAAACCAAGGAATGAGAAAGCAAGCGCCAGAGTACAAGCAAGACACACACAGCCTGCAGAGATGGATCAAGATCAAGAATAGTTAATAGAATGAATGGGAATGAAAGAGAATAAAACAGGTATGAATGATGAATGAAAGATTTGTGGGTAGTATTTTAAGTGTACATGCATTTAACTTAGGTTAGTAGTTCATAAGGATTATTTTAGGATACATGTAATGACAGTATTTCAAAAGTTTAAAAAAAAAAAAAAATTCTCTCCCCAGGAACAGCACAAACGAATTAAATCAAGATTTAGCGATAGATTATTTAGAAATCTTTTTCCACAGAATGATTTAGATAAATTCAATTTAAAATGTTTTAACATAGGTGTACAGCACAGGGACATGGTAAATTGATCCACGACACCCAAGATTATAAACTGCTAGTAGTTATACTGATGCTGAATAGACATACTGATGGTAAAGAAAGAGTGCACACACCAAAGCACAAGCACAGTAGAGGAGTTGAAATCATCGGTATCCATCTAGAGGGGGAAAGGTGTGTGGGATTCCTTGGAGTTGAATACTCTGTTAAAGGTGATATAGAGACTGATGGGGAAACCCTAAACTCTATTAAAAATCATCCCAATAGTCATCATTTCATCTGAGATTCCTTGGAGTTGAATACTCTGTTAAAGGTGGTTATAGACTTGGAGGAAACTCTTAAGATCTATGAAAAATATATCTCAATTATCATTGTTTACATGTTGGATTCCTTGGAGTTGGGTAATTACTCTGTGAAAGGTGAGACTTTGGTCTATGAAAAAATATCTCAACATGCATTTTTTTTTTCTGTGGTAGATTCCTTGGGGTTGGGTAATTACCCTGTAAAAGGTGTTATAGAGGCTTTTGGGAAACCGGAAGCACTATGATAAATATATCTTACCACTATCATATCGGCTAAGAGTCCTTGGAGTTTAACACCCTGTGAAAGGTGATGTAGAAATATTGGTTAAATCCAATTTTCTGTGTAGTAAATATCTCAAAGCGGATCATCATCATCACTATCATCATTTCACTTTAAACCCGATAGAGTAGATATAGTGACTAGACTACTACAGATGCAATAGGTGCAAAGATGGTTTAAACTCTTCACCTGCTCAGTACTGAAAAGCATGCAGTAAATATTGAAGGCAGTTTTTAAAGGGCAGTAATTGAGGATAATCAGGAACCATAATTCCATAGTGGTAATACAATTAAATTGATTTCATATATTTGGTTAAAGGAAAATGACACTTGATGTTCCATAAAGTGTCATTTTGTTAAAAAGGGGGGAGAGTGTGATGACCCTGCTTTGCATGGTCTCCACGAGTACATTGTGGCAAGCAGGAAGTCCGTGCTACAAGTGACAGCACGAGATACTTGTGGCCGGTGGAGTAAGTGAGGCGAAGCCCGAGCTAGCCTCGTGGTCAGTCGATCATGAGAAGTCAGAGTAGACGGTTGTAGTAATTGAAGATGTAGTTTTTATGTTGTGACTGGTTAGCGTTCGAATATGTCGCGAGTGAAATAAATGTGAAATAAATGGACGAGAATAAACTGACAGAATGTACCAAGAAGACGAGCAGCGTTTGTGTTGTCAACCCTAGATGTTAAAGTCGGTGTAAACCAAGGTTCATTCCAAGTAGACCACGATCCATTCCAAGTTGAATACGACTCATATCAAGTGGGGTTCATTTCAATAGCGACAAAGGAGAACAGGGTTAAAGAAGGAACACACTTTTTTTTTTCAGAGGGTCACAAATTGGGAACACAGGCCTTTCTTACATTCAGCCTTTTTGAACATACATCTTTCACATAGCATGTGTATTTTATTAGTAACGAATGTAACGATGTGCGTAATTTGAATACTAGGGGGGAAAAACACAAAAGTTTGAATGTCAGAGTTAACAAGAAAGTCAACCCGAATAGGATAAAGTTTGTTTACTGTACATTAAAGCTTTTAGTAGGTGGGTTCTTTCACTGATCGGACTTCATGGGCTGGTAGAAGGGTCTGCTAACCCAGTGTGTCCAGACAACAGGTCTGGTAGATGGGTGGTCAAGCTAGCACAGCAGGTCTGGTAGATGGGTGGTCAAGCTAGCAGAACAGGTCTGGTAGATGGATGGTCAAGCTAGCACAGCAGGTCTGGTAGATGGGTGGTCAAGCTAGCACAGCAGGTCTGGTAGATGGGTGGTCAAGCTAGCACAGCAGGTCTGGTAGATGGGTGGTCAAGCTAGCACAGCAGGTCTGGTAGATGGATGGTCAAGCTAGCACAGCAGGTCTGGTAGATGGGTGGTCAAGCTAGCACAGCAGGTCTGGTAGATGGGTGGTCAAGCTAGCACAGCAGGTCTGGTAGATGGGTGGTCAAGCTAGCACAGCAGGTCTGGTAGATGGGTGGTCAAGCTAGCACAGCAGGTCTGGTAGATGGGTTTGTTAACAGATCCATGTAGATGCAGGTTGGTTAACCGCTAATTTGCTTAGAATAAGAACTTCTGAGCCAGTATATAGGGCAACTGAGTCACCGTGCTACATCATCATCATCCTAGATTGTTATTAAATTCAGTAAAGAACCCTTTCTTTTTCGCCAGTTCCACATTGGGCATCTGATGTTGGACTTATTTTTATAGATCAACCAGCAGTTGATAGGTCACGTGTCAGCATCATACAGGCCCCCTTTACCTCCCAGGACATTACCTGGTGCCCTTTTTAGGCTGGGCCACCTTGGGATCTAATACAGATTTGGGGTGGAAATGCATCACTGCAGATTCAAATCCAAAACCTTTGGGCCAGACGGGGATCATCTAGCCACTATGACACCAGGTATCTAAGTTGTTAATATAATAATTTACCTGTCTATGATGATCACTTGTAATTATGTGTCTTCCCACAGCTATGAACCAGAGCTGTTTCCTGGACTGATATATCGCATGGTGAAGCCTAGAATTGTCCTTCTTATCTTTGTCTCTGGGAAAGTTGTCTTGACGGGTAAGAGTTTCATTTCGGTTATTCGACATCGCTGCCTTGTTGTTAGCCTGAATCTCATCTGTATAATCAGAACTTGGCACTGAGAATAGAAATTATCATTGTTCTCTTTGCTTTGATGTGACCTATACAGGAACCAAAGTCTGTATTCTTTTATTTTGGAAAAGGTGATTTTTAGATTCTTAGAAGACAGATCAACATCATGGCACAAGGGGTAACCCATAAGTGCTCCGTTTTACTTCTGACTCAAGCCTGAGCTTTGAGAATCTCAGCGGAGTGCACGAACTCCTGGCGAGGACCCTGAAATATTTTGGGTAGATTTTTAATTAAATATTTGTTGCCCTTGCAGCGCCATTAGGCTACTCTTTTCAATTTCAAGCTGCCAAGGGATTTTTATGTGTGCAAAAATACACACCAGCATCCGATCTTACTACCCAGAGACCAGGAGAAATTACTAGAAGTCCACATGAAAAAACCCAACCTTCACCTGGACCTCCAGTAATCAAGGCGGGCGCCAGTAGACTAATGTTTATGTACTGTGCAAGGTGTAATGAGGAAAGATGGACTTATGTACGATGATATCAGGAGGAGAGTCGGCACAGAACCAATATTGAACTTTATTGGTAAACAATAAATCAAATGGCTTGGCCGTGTAACAAAACTGACACCATAGAGAGCAATGTCACACACACACAGTGGTAACATAGTTAGAGTTTGACCGCGCATAAATATCCGAGACACTGCAAAATACTTGATACGAAGCGAACAGAAAGGCCCTCTCCAGAGATCTCTTTCTGCCTTGACGTTGCAAGGCATTCCAGAAGTAGAGGTTAGAAAAAGAAAAACTGATTTCTATGATTGTTATGAGGTATAGGTGACATGTAATGTGAGACTTTATCACCTTGCTGTATCATTAAGAGTCACACAGGACTCGGTGTGTTCTTCAGTTCTACTGTTATCCTTTGCATTCCTTTCCATAACAAGGATGGAATCCAAACCAGCAGCTTTGGCCTCTCTTATCAGCATTTATCTTGGACGCCTTCACTTCCCCGATCCGTTTGTTTATCATTGTTGTAAGGAGTCATTTTCTCCCTGTGATGAATAAAGTTACAAGATGATTTAGCTGTGAATTCTTGGGTTTGTTTGTTTGTTTGTTTTAGTATCCAGAAGCCATGAGTTTGTTAACCCTTAGGCTCGGTATTATGAATATTGCAACCTTTCGGCCTTGATTCCATTGTAAATACCGTAAATCTGGGAGAAATGTGGCTTTCTGCCTACCCCCGGGAGTGAACCCGGACCACAAGGAGTTCGTCACCCGGTCACCACGCAATCCGCTTTAGTCAACTACGCTAGATAGCCAGGCTGAATTTTTGGGTAAACCTGGCTATTGTTCGTTTGATGATTCTGGTCAAAATCGTACATTGTTGTGATTCAGCGTGGAAGATTGGGAATGTTTAGTATGCCGTTAGATTCGTAACGTGTTTTGTCAACATACAGGTAGTCATGCCTTTGAACTTTATATTTGGTAATAGTTGTGAATTGCGATCCATGGACTGTCACCACAGGGTGTCCTTGTTGAAGGCATTTGTGTGAATTGATCAATAAATGTTGACATCAAATATCATTAGCTGTGCATTCACCTTGTTTGTTTCAACATGGTGGTTTGCAAAGGCTAGAGTCAAGAGACTGTTAGAGAGTTGTCTTCCCCGTTTGGTGTTTCTTCACTTGCAACTTCTCAGGATATTCCCAGTATAGTCCCACCTTCTTTGTCTTAAAACTGTTGATACCGGTCGTTTTCTTACCCAAAAAAAAAAAACAATTATGAATTCTTCAGTTTTCTTGACTTTATCCCATTTAACGTCTGTGGTCCAGCTGGACCTACCATGATTGACAGATTACCAAACTTTCACCCCTTCCCTTTCCTCCCAGCAAGGATGCCCTAGGAGGCCACTAATGAGGGGTGTTTCCTTTAGAGTCTTGGGTGCATCTGTCTAAGAGGCAAGGAACTAGCAGTCTGCATGCAGATAAACTAGATCTGTAAAATAGATGTTCATGCAGCACGCAAGCTCCAGATCAATACCAAGTCTAGAAGTAGAAGAACAAACAGAACTTTTCGCCAGAGTTTGCAGCAATTGAATGCTCAGAAGATCTGTATGTAGGCAGTGCCGTTGTACACAGGACAGATCAAGGTGTTATAAAGGCACCGTGTTCAGTATTTTGTTCTATGATGCCCAGTAACTATAGATATCAGATGTCCTAACATATATGTCTGTCACTCGCATTGTTCGGTTCTTAATTTATAACGTACCCCAAACACGAAATCCACAGCTGACCTGACAGTCCATTATTTCGAGGGGTGGAAGTGTGCTTTTGTGTGGTACATTTTTTTTGAGTGTTTATGTAGTGTCTTCTAATCCTAATCATAATCCTAACCCTAAACTTGGCTGTAGATAAATCGCGAGAAACTACAACCTGAACACCCTAGAATTTTTTGGGAATGTCTCCCGTGACGTTGTCATGACGTCAGGGGTAAGTTATAAATTAAGTACCTTATTTTCTTATTACTTTTGTTTCTTATTTCTGTTTTTCTCTCTCTGTGTTTGCCTCATTGTGTGTCTTTTCTTTTTTTTTTTCCTCCTCTCCTGCTTTCTGTTTCGTCTCTGTCTTGGTGTCTTTGCCTCTGTGTATGTGTCTCTCTCTCCCTCCCCTCTCGTGCATAGTTATCTGTCCCACTGTGTTCTCATGCTAGCACACATGTTTTGAAGCATATGTCATCTGAAATTTTTCTTTTTTTTTCAGGTGCCAAAGTGAGGGCGGAAATTTATGAAGCATTTGAAAACATTTATCCAATTTTAAAAGGTTTTCGGAAGCAGTGACATCCGGACCAATTTCATCTGTATATATATTTTTGTTAGCTGATTGTTTCATTTGAGTCATTTGTTACTATCAACACTGTGTGTGTAAAGATGCCGCGGGTTTGGAGGCAAAGGCACTGACATCTAGATTCGGTGCCTGGAAAACTTTTCTTGTTGGAGAATTGAAAATGCTTGTTAGTACTGACACAAAATAATAAAAAAGTACACAGAATTTTGGAGGAAAAAAAAGTGCCAGATGTTTGAAAGCACTACCATCCAAACCTGAGTGTCATGTTAACATTTTTGTTTGCCATTACTTAATATCGGCACATAGTATGCGTTTGAGAGAACCATGTGATGACTGTGAGTCTGCATCCGTGACCTGACTGCAAGAACGTGTTAAAAGGGCGTAGCCAGGCAGGAGCACTACGCAGGGAGCTAAAGACGAATAAGACATTAATACAGAACTAGTTTCGTCAGCCGCTGATGGATTTACTGAGGAGGGGATCCGAGCTGTTAGGGACTGAATAATCAGTGTGAGGTGAGGATAATCTGTCAACTAACATAGTAAGTCAAAAAATTTCAGGAGAAAAGAGCACTAGGTGAAACCTTTTTGGGTTTGGTCAGTTCAAGACATTTGTTAACAGTATTGATCTATTGTGATGACAGGTTGGAGAGGCAGACCAAGACAAATTATGGTGGATGGTTTTAGACAGGGGCATGGAATAATAACATCAGTAGAATTGATCCAGGATACCAAAGGCCGAGATCTGTGGCGATACATGAACGCCTGCGCCAACTGGCAAGGCACTTGATGATGATGATAAATCTATGGTGTTTACAAACATAAGATTCCACTGTCTGCTACTCTGTGGACTTGAGTTGTATTTGCTGAAGTTCATAAATCTCATGATCCTCGAGTACTACGGTTTGATTTCTGCTGCAGCCTGTTCATTAAAAAACAAAAACACTCACTTAGTCGCTCCTCTTCTACCTTGGGGTGTAGAGGATTGCCAGACTTCTCTATCAGCAGTTTGCTCTCTGGCTTTGTTCCTCTGTCAGGGACTGTCGGATGTTGTCTCAGCAGTGGATCCTGGGTAGCCCCGGAGGTTTGGTTTCCTGGTTCTTAGCCTGCCATGGTGGCCGATTTTCTCCCATTCTGCATACATGTCCAAACCATTGTAACTGTGACTGATCCACTCGGGTTTATATATAATATCACACCATTGATAATTCTGTATTATAGTTTCATACTTATAATTAGGTACCCTGTCAAAGAGTGGGTGATGATGAATGATCATAGTGTCGAAACTGAAACACCAACACTCAACAATCACAATGGCATATTTCATGTTATGAATTGAAGGAAAAAAAATTGTCATTATTATACATGATTTTTTTCTGTTTTTCTTCCTTTCTGGGCGTATTCCCTCTGAGTGCAAATGATCCTACATTCGTGCTAGTTAGAAGATGACCAGCTTGAAACCTTCAGACCTAAGTCAGAGTAGGATGTGAGGGTGCTGAAATTGCTGCTGGGGATATCTTGGATTTAGGTCAGGAAAAGAGGGACTGTCGTATGTTGTCTCCCTAGCGGATCCTGGGTCGGCCTGGAGGTTTGGTTTCCTGGTTCTTAGCCTGCCATGGTGGCCGATTTTCTCCCATTCTACATACATGTCCAGAACATTGTAACTAGGACTGATCCGCTCGGGTTTGTAAGGCCTGGGTTTCAAGATCTTGATCAATTGTCTGGTTGTGAACTTTGTCCATTCCTATCACTTGAACCGCCTCTCTCAGATATTTTATTTCTGAGGCCTGAAGCTGGCTTTTATGTGCTGTTTCATTTAAAAAAAAAACCAACAACCTGTTTTAGGTTGTAGGCACAGGAATCATAATATGAAATAAGATTTAGACCTCACCACACAAGTAGAATTCATAGGAGATAGCATACATAGTTTTGGGTAATTGTATCTCCCCCTTGGCCTTCAACGGCTGTAATTTAAGAAGGAAAGTTCTGATTGTTTGTTTACCTCTTGAATTTAGTCTTGTTCCAGAACCTGGCAGTTGCCTGCACAACAATTTTACAGATCTGACTTTTTTTGTAGGCAGAGTGCTTTTCCCTTGCCTCTCAGGCAGATGCACTCCATCTTTGAAGGAAACCCTTAGTTAGCTGACTCTTAGCACGTGATTGTTGAGAAGGCAGTGGGTTTGTTCTTGTTTTCCCCACAATGGGGCCCCAGAACACACACCCAGAGGTAAGTGTATCTGTAGATACATTCAGTTGGTCACGGGTTACTGGTTTGTAAATACTTTGTCATTTTCAGATATAAGTTCCATAACTTTTGTCTGTTTTGGACACACAGATACCTCGGAGTACTAAAGTGAATCTTATCAGAACTATTTTTTTGCCAATACTATGCTATTAATGCCAAAAGTGGACACTTACATCCTCTAATGAACGTAAAATTGTGACAACAGAGATGAAATGCCTTAGAAGAGCTGCAGGAGTTTCAAGGAAAGACAGAATACGAAATCATGAAATCAGACAAATGCTAGGAATAAAGTCAGTCTTACAGGTCATCAAAGAGCAACAAATGAAGTGGTTTGGACACCTTACAAGAATGCCCTGATAATATTCGCCACAGCGAGCCACACTAAAACGTTACAACGGGTATAGAGCGAGTGGAAGACCTCAGAAAAAATGGAGTGATGGCATTAAGAACAGTCTTTCAGAAATGAACATCAGTCTTAATAGTGCTCTTGACAGAGCTCGTCAACGTACATTACATCTCCCCCAGACACTTCGATGAGGTAAAAGGTGGAAGAGAAGAAGAAGAAGAAGACTTTCACTACACCATCTGTCCACTGTAGCGAAGAACACACATAGTATGACTTTTGTTTGGAATCTGGTACAGAGCTTGTCAGAATGCATTTCTGGTCTGAGTTTTTTTTTTTAATGAAAACATTAGAGGGCAGTTTTATCTTACAGGCATTTACAGTTAGATTTTGTTTAAATACAGAGTGAAATGAAAATCTGTTTTGTCAGAAGTGACAGGAAACTGTTTGTAGAAGAGAGTAGTAACACGACATTGTTCCTTGATGTGACAGACGAGGTGAAGATGTTCTTTGATGTGACAAAGTGACGATGTTATCTGATGAGACAAAGTGTAGCCCTGGATTCACCGCAGCCAGCTTTCATTGTGGAGATAGCATTGAAAATTTTAAAAAAACACATACCATTTCATTAAGGATCCTTAACTCGACGGGGACGGTCATTATTCAGCGAATCTAGCAAGGTGTGTTTCTCTTTTCCATGTAAATAATTTTTCATGTTTATAGTTAACTTGTGTGTCCAAAGGTGGATACTGAATTATGTCGGGCTTGTGGTGCTGTTTGCACTAGTATCCTAAACTCAGCGGCCACTGGTAAGTTTTTTCCTCAGAGTGTCTGGTTTTTTCATCAGGATTGGGCAGACTTTAATTCCGAAGTTTGTGTGTTGGTGGTTTTTCACTTCATCAAAGTTTTCCTTCCATTGCCGACAGTGGAGGTCACTATTCAGTGAATCTAGCAATGTATGTTTCTTTTTTCCGTGTAAATAATTTTTCATGTTTATAGTTACGTTGAGTGTCCAAAGATGGATACTGAATTCTGGCTTGTAGGGCTGTTTGCCAGGAAACCTTGCAGTGTCAGTGAATAGTTTGCTGAGAGGCGTTGAGGGGTGTATTTTTCAGTCAAATGTTACGCATACCTTAGGACAGCAAATCTCAAACTTGTGCCACTGCGGCACCCTTGTCGGTCAAACATTTTTTTCGTGGCACACCTACCCTTAAAGCGGTTTGAATACTTGGGAAAGCAAAAAAGAACAGTGCAAATTGGATGTTTAGTTGTCTTTAATGCGATGAATGAAACTGGATAAATTTAAAGTTTTTTTCTGTACGTTTATGGGAAGTTAATTTAATTTTTCCCTGAAATCTGTTGACGGTTGCTCATGTATCTGTTTTTTAATATAAGCGTATGTTAATGCGCTGTAGCACTGTTTTCTGAATATACCTGTACCTAAAACTCCTTTTTCTTGGTTTCCTTTAGGGTATTTCTGATTTAAACTGCTGTCTTTGTTGATCTCAAGCAGATGAAAAATTCTTGAATATTGCCGGCACCCCTGGCACACGTTAGTGGCACCCAGTTTGAGAACCGCTGCCTAAGGAGAAGAAAAAGAAATGTTTGGCTGGGATAGATTAATAAATAAAGAAAATCATGTGCTTTTCTTGTCAACTGCTAGGTACCACAGTTGTTTGTTCATGTTCACTGGCTGGAAACTCGTTATAAAGATCCGATTGTTCGTCCGTGTCTAGGCTTGTCTTCTTCCAGAAAGTTAGTTTGGCATGCACATCTGTTTCACAGATATGGCATGCAGGTTGTTGGTTCCTTGCCTCTTAGGCTGATAGATGCTGATTTTAAAGAAAAATCTCTAATCTGCTTTCTATTACAACATGATGCTGGAGTGTGGTGGGGGTCTAAATCTTTTTTCCTCACTACAGATTGGTGAACACTGACGGCTGGAAAGACAGCAGTCAACAAGGGAGAGGTATAGGGATATCTTCTTCTTCATCATTCAGTGCTGTTACTGCATTGTGCGTCTTTACAGCATAATCGTGATAATTATTTATGTTGGCCGACACATCCCACTCAGTATGGCATTCGGTCAGTAAAATTGTCATTTATCTGTGGAAAGATGTAAAGATCTATTCCATCTGAAAGGATGCATGACCAGACTACTGAAATGAGGGAGTCTGCAAAAGATCGTCTGCTTAAAAAAACACACATTCATTGATTTGTGTTCTCAGTATGAGGGTACATTAAATGAAGTAATTTGGTAGTTTCTCTGAAGCAAGTAGTTAAATGCTGTCGCCGCTGCTATGGAGGTTTGTGCTGAGTGTGCCGCTGTTGGCAGAGGGACAGTCATTCAGGGTACAGTTTGAGCCAAATGGAGAAACACCCGGGCCAGTGCATTTTATCCTCTTTCTGGTAAACGCTTGTCTTAACCTGATGAGATTGAACTGTGTGTTTTTGTTGTTTTTCTTTGATTGTTTGTATAATAAACACAGACCAGGTTATGTTGACAAAAGATGTAAATAAATTTTACAGAGATTATTCTGTAGTGTTGTTTTGTATGTAAATATTTACATTGGTGGTTGTTCAAATTCCAATGTAGTCACAATTATCATCATCATGTAGCAGGTCCTTTGCAGAACCTCGCTCTCATCACGGTCTGCCTGAAAGAAACTCGGTCTCTCGCCAGCTTACCCGCATTCTGTACTTTCACATTCAAGGAGTCACTTATATCCTAAGTCCATCTTAGTGTTTGTTGGGCTTGGTCATCCTGTCCCTCCTGGTACCATGCCTTCTGCTATAGTTTTTTTTTCACAATCCCCAGTGGCGCTTGATATCACCAAATTATCTCACTTCCCCAAAAAAGATGCTGTTTATTAGCCGATCTTCCTTGATATTCAGTTTTTATGTTGTCCACTAAACCAGTGATCTTTAACCTGTTAAAATCTACTGACCGGAACAACATGTAATTATTTCATTATCACCTCACAGTTAAAAGGGACCACAATGTTGTAGCGAGGGACGAGTGGAGAGATGGACAGGTAGAAAGACAGACGGATAGGTAAACAGACACACACACACATAGACAAAGAAAGAGAGGGAGAGAGATATGTGGCTGTAACAAATCGTAAATCTATAAAGTGACAACCTTGTGTTTATTTCATGTACGCTTAGTAGCTTATCACTCCCATAAAAAGGACAAGTGGATGGGGAAATTCGCACCTTGAGAAAAGATCTGTTATAAAGTTATGAATTTTTTTGGGAGTTTCTGAATTGGAACGGTTAGAACGCAAAATAAAATCGGCACCTGCACAGTCGTGGGGACATCACTACTAGCCATGCGGCCGTAAAACCTCAGGCTTAAAGACACTGCATAAGTGGTATAAGTAAAGTAAAGTTCCCTTTTCACGCCTTTCGGCGCATCGGGCATATGGGCAGAGCGTCCCATATTTTTATAGACCATCAGCACTCTGTGGGTAATGTGGTCAGCATTACGCCGGCTGTCTTTACTTTCCCAGGACAGCCCATCCTGGTACCCATTTTAGGCTGGGGCGACGTCCCATACCACGACAAAAATCCGCGCAGCCTGCAGTGGGTTTCGATCGCGGTATGCTGGCTTACGAGTCGGACTCGCAACGCCTTAGCCACGGACGCCGCAAGTAGTATAACAACGGCAGTAATTGGTAGTTTCCTTATTCGGAGTGCATCTGTCTGAGAATCAACAGTCTGTATACAAATACCCCAGATCTGTGAAACGCATCAGAAAGCCGGGAAAGCCCAGTCTTACCACACTCTTAAATGTTGGACTGGCATGTGACGTCATCTGGGGTAGAATATTAATAAAGCACCCATTTTTTTTTAAAACATCTCTGCCATCTCCATCCCCACCCCCTCTCCCACACTCCATCCGTAAATATGCAAAACAGTTTTTAAATGTTTGTTAATGCATATTTTTTTTAAAAAACTGGTTAGTTGCATATCCTTCACAGGACGTTGCAGAACCAACTCCAACAGCCCCTGGCTGTTGAGTGGCTTCTCTAGGCAAATTTACGTCCAATAGTTTGCCATTGCTTCTGGACGGTCGGCCCCCTGATACCACTGTCGAAACCAACGCAAAGCGCATGGCCCGCAGCTGGGATCGAACCCGGCACCCCGGCATTACGAAGCGTTCGCATCGACTTAGCTACAGAGCCGACTTTTTTCAAATACATGATGGGATAATAATGAGAGGACCATTAACAGAGAAAGCAAACTGTGTTCTTTTTTGTATCACTTTCGATAGATGCCTACTTTTCTTTAGCGATCACAGGAAGGCAATTGCGGCGAAATGCCCAAACAAAAGGAATCAATGTATCGAAGACTATAGCGCCAGTGGACATAGAACAAAGAATGTTGTTCGCAATATTCCTGCAGGAGATCTTGTTGGCGATAGATTATGGAATTGTAATGCTTGCCATATCAAAAAGTCAGCTGATGAAACAAGAACGTATATAATGAAGCCATAAGGGTAATTCTGGGATATACAAGAGATACCCGGTAGTATGTATGCGATATATATTTGCACTGCCTACTGTTGAAGATAGGCTCAAAGTTCTGTAAGCAAAGTCATATCTCAGAGTAGCTGCAGACAAGAAGCACCTCCTGCATGAAGCCCTGGATAGAGCTAACGGTCACAGACTGAAAAAAAAAGATTTTGGATGGCGCAAGCTGAAGACAATTACACGTGTGCAGGCTTGATAATTTTAAGAGAGGAGAGGAGTTCGTCAAAGTGTCCTAGCAAGTTACAGACTTGTGAAGGTTCTAATCACCTTAGGTCGTGGGGGCAGGGACTGGCCAGCTCGCGCTTCAGAATCAGAAGTGATGTCATTATCTTTACAGATGGCTCTGTGTTGAAAGGCAGAAGAAGTACAAAGGGGTTCTTAGCAAAAGTAAATGGACGTCATTTAGTTCAACAAAGCTTGGCAAACGATACCACACTGTCTAGTTTGAGAATGGAGGTGGAGGCAGTCACTGCAACTTTCCACCGGATGAAAACCAGCTGTACACTGACTCACAGAAGATGCTGAAAAAGGTGGAGACAGGTATGTTCCGTGTCGAGTGGCAAGTATCGCTTTCTGAGATTCCGTTTAGTTTGCAGGGACTGGGTGGTCTCGAGGCATGGCATCCATCTCGAGTGCTGAAGGTTCCCGGTTCAGGCTGGGGTTTTTTTCAGTTGGACTTCTAATTATTTCTCCTGGTCACTGTGTGGTAAGACCGGACACTAATGAGTATTGTTACGCACGTAAAGATACCTTGGCGCTGCCCGGGCAACATTTAGAGTAAAAAATCTACCAAAAGTATTTCAAGATCCTTGCCGGTGTAACAGAGTTCGTACACTGCGCTGAGATTCTTTAGACGCAGACCTGAGTTAGAAGTAAAACGGAGCACTTGTGGGTTACACCCGTGTGCTGTAATGTTGATCCGTTGAATAAATACTAAAACAGACTCTGCTTCAGGCAATGTCGGTATATTAAGAAACGAGCGGGCAGATAGGCTGGCTGGTTCGTTCTACACCACTTGATGGTGAGTTAATGCACTACAAACTAAATGTTGCGAGAGTCCTTTGGGAGGGAATCAACAGTGCCGAGGCACATATAGATTCCAGGATAATGGTGCTGCGAGATATGGCCAGGTGGTCTGGCCGACGCTCAGCACTCAAGGGAGCGGCGAGGCGGATCTACAGACTTTTACAGATACCATGGAAATTGAAACTCTACGCTTGCTGCTGAGGATAGGGACGGAGCGCGTATTGGAGTGTTCCGAGTGCTGTGATATCGATTCTCGATTCAACATTCGTTTAATTACGTATTACATTTTTTACTTTTAAGCACATTATTATTATTTATTTATTATAATTTTAATTATGGAGTAATATTATTAAATTAGGCAAAGTTCAGACCCCTAACCCCCCGAACGTTTGCAGCCGCCTCCACCCGCAAAAAAGTTTCTTTTGTGTCGGCGCCCTTACTTCAAGATAAGCCCGCCCAGCTTCCACCGTCCTCTATCATAGCTCGCTCTCACTATGCAGACGACAATGTCTACCTGTCACGATCGCATGTTGCTGCCTGCACCGAGGTTTAGCAAAATGTAAGTAAAGTAAAGATCCCTTTCACAACTCTTAGGCGTATCTGGTGTATGGGAAGAGCACCCATATTTTTACAGACCATCGGCACTAAATCCAGCTGCGACTCTCTGCAGCCCACGGTCGGTGTTTGAAACCGGGCGGCTCCCGGGGTTCACCCAGGATCTAGGAAATGGGTACCAGAGTTGACACTCTGGGGTAAACGGAGGAACGTCGCTGTAGCTACAGAGTTACGTGCGAACGGCGACACAGGCGACAATTCTTATGAGCTGTCCGTACTGGTGGCAGAGCACTTATGGTTTATAACCGTGTGCAATGACGCTGGTTCACATCTCCCGACTTTACCTTTACTTGTTAGGTGGGTAATGTACTCAGCTTTACGCCGGCCGTCTTTACTTTCCAAGGACAGCCCATCCTGGTACCTAGTTTAGGCTGGGTCGACCTGCGACGCCCCATAACATGATAAAAATCCACACAGCCAGCAGTGGGTTTTGATCGCATACGTTGTTAGCAAAATGTGAGTGAGCTTCTTCTTTTCCTTGATTGAGATAAGTGGGCTTAAACAGAGTTGGCCACCCCTGGCTTGCCTCTACATTGTTGTCGAGGGGTAAGCGTGCCCCATTAACTTCGCGAAGCGCCCTCTTGACCGTCTGTCTGTGTGGGTTCTGGAGGCCCGTTCTTCTTTTCTCTACTCCCAGAAAAAGTCAGGGCAGGAAGAGATCTCTAGAACGGACCCTTCTGTTCGCTACGTATGAAGTAATTTCCAGTGTCTCTGATATTTCTGCAGTCCATTAATTTTAAGGGTTTTCAAGGGACAATTTGAAAAGAAAGGTTGACAGACAGACATGCAGACTCATAAGTATGCTAGTTGGTAGACGTAAGTATACAGACAGAGAGAGATAGAGACAGACAGACAGACAGACAGACAGACAGACAGACAGACAGACAGACAGACAGACAGACAGACAGACAGACAGACAGACAGACAGACAGACAGACCGACCGACCGACCGACGACGACCGACCGACACCGACCGCCGACCGGACCGACCGACAGACAGACAGACAGACAGACAGACAGACAGACAGACAGACAGACAGACAGACAGACAGACAGACAGACAGACAGATAGATAGATAGATAGATAGATAGATAGATAGATAGATAGATAGATAGATAGATAGATAGATAGATAGATAGATAGATAGATAGATAGATAGATAGATAGATAGATAGATAGATAGATAGATAGATAGATAGATAGATAATAGATAGATAGATAGATAGATAGATAGATAGATAGATAGATAGATAGATAGATAGATAGATAGATAGATAGATAGATAGATAGATAGATAGATAGATAGATAGATAGATAGATAGATAGATATCTGATGACTATTTATTTACTTTTTCCAAATTAATCTACCTATTCTCCGCCCACCTTCATCAACCAAACAGAGGAACTGTCTTTACGCGCAAACGGCGATAAACTCCGCCTCATGCACTTAAACGACACTTGAAGTCACCAATCAGAATCGCCTCTTTGGAAACCCCACCTCTACTCCTGGCGCCATATCCCATAACTGTCAGAGCTGCTCACGTTTTCAAGAAAATGGGCTTTTAAATCCCCCGAGTGTGAAGGAATTCCCACAAGAATGTGCTACTAAGCGAAAGATTTGCGAATGCATGTTGTGGTTCAGTGACTTTGTACAGTACCTTTGTGGTGTACCTAAGTTGTGCTGTCGTTATACCGATGCAGTTGTGTAAGCAGCTTGTTTTTAATTATCAAATAGTATTAACCATCTGCGTATGTTTGCTAAAAAAAAAGGTTGCACACTCTATTCACAATTCCAAAATACCGAGTTCAGTTCAAATTTAGGTGGTTATGTGCAGTAACGGCTTTGGAGAATCCTTTATCTGTGTGTGCTTGTGTGTGTATCGGCATATGTCCGCGCGTGTGCGCGTATTCTGCCAGTCGACTTTCCTGTTTGTATTTTAAATGCAGTTTTGTTTGTTTTCCTGGCGGAACCGGACTTTTTTAAAGATGACCTTGGCTCCCAGGTCGACCCAGCCTTGATGGAGTACCGGGGGCAGTCGCGGGAAGTACAGGCGGCCGGAGTAAAGCCGACCACATCACCCATGAAGCTGATACAAACTGTATTTAAAATACAAACAGAAAAATCGACGACAGAATACACGCACACGCGCGAACACACACAGATACACACACACACACACACACAGAGATATACACACATACACATACAGATACACACACAAATGTCAACGAATATTTTTTACCATCGCTAGAGAAAGAATATTTATAAATATACAGACCCAAAAAATGAGATTAAAAAAACTACCCCACAGCAAAGTAGTCCATTTGTCTAGTCAAATAGTTGTCAATGTCTAGTCAAATAGTTGTCAATGTCTAGTCGAATAGTTTTCAATGTCTAATTTTATTTTGTATGCTCTTTTTGAGAAGGGCTGTAGGAGTGGCCAGAAAAGTTTAAATCAGAAAGAGAAAAGAAGCGGCAATTCTAAATTACATACAAGATACTTTTCTTCTTCTTCGCGTTCACCGGCTATGAACTCCGGCGGAAAGTTCTGGTTGTTCGTCCACTTCTGGACTGCAGTCCTGTTCCAGAACCTGAGGGTTGCGTATGCATCCGTTTGACAGATCTGTATGCAGACTGTTGGTTCCTTGCCTCTCAGGCAGATGCACTCCGACTTCGAAGGAAGCTCCCAATTAGTTGACTCTTACGACGTGCTTTTGGGTAGGCAGTGGGTCTATTCTTGCTTTTCCCATAGAAGGGCCCCGGAACCCACACGGGAGGGGTGGGGGGGGGTTGGGTACAAGATACTAAATCAAAAGGTATGTGTTAAAAGAATGCCATGCGACGCCTTACCATATACAAGACTCACGCTAAAACAGAAGGATGTACAAGCAGGAGGTAGACCAACAACAAGATGGACAAATAACTTTAGAAAAACTCTACAACACATGATGTGTAAAAGAAGTATGAAGAAGAAGAAGACGTATGCACCTGACGAAAAACTACGAGATATATCAGGCAATGAACTATGCAATACATATATATGAGAGTCGCCGTGGTCTAGCAGCCAGTCGCTCGCCAGCGGATCTGAAGGCCGTGGGTTCGGATCCTGACGGAGCCAGATTGTTTTCACAAATGACTTTGTCTGCCAGGTCGACCCAGCCTTGAGGGGGTACCAGGTGCAGTCGCGGGAAGTAAAGGCGGCCGGCGTAATGCTGACCACATCACTCATCTTGTGTCGATTGGTCTATAAAATATAGGTCTAGCCCTATATGCCCTATACGCTTAAAGGCGTGGAAAAGGGTACTTTACTTTACTTACTTCATATTTACCCTTGGTTTTTCAAAATATCAGTATTATTTTTGTTGTTATTGTTGTCAGTTCATACCGACTTACTACAGAAAATATTTTCCAACCGCTTTACAAATACACAGCCAGAGAAGTAAAAGCTTTCATTTGACCTTAGACCTAGCGAGCGCTTTCCATTCTGGAAGATTCACTTTGGTGTGCAGTGAATTAAAATCGACATACCCTCGCTCACCTGTGTTTAGTACTTCAGTGTGATTCGGTGAAAACGCTTCGAACTCAAACATTTCACAAGGATGAGCGAACATTCTTACTTCCACTGGGACCTTTTCAGACAGAACATCTCCACGCCGCAGTTCGGGGTGTCAACGCCGCCGTTCTTTGATGTCAACAGGTGAGTTGCCGTTTTTTGTTTTTTAAAGTCTTCTAGCGTATGTTCATTTGTATGTCGCCTGTTTCGTCTGTATGCCAGACTGTCTGTCCCTCGGTCTGTCTTCCTGCACGTCTTTCGGCGTCATTATTCATTTGCCTGTCTGTTAAACACTTAATCAGCTAGTCAGTCAATCAGTCAATCAATTAGTCTCTCAGCCTGCTAGTCTGTCTGTCTGTCTGTCTGTCTGTCTGTCTGTCTGTCTGTCTGTCTGTCTGTCTGTCTGTCTGTCTGTCTGTCTGTCTGTCTGTCTGTCTGTCTGTCTGTCTGTCTGTCTGTCTGTCTGTCTGTCTGTCTGTCTGTCTGTCTGCCTGCCTGCCTGCCTGCCTGCC